>JANAVB010010600.1:17667268-18267268 GCA_029216955.1 Iris pallida
CTTGCAAGAGTTCTGGTTTAAAAAAAGGACTGTTGAAATTTAGGACTCACTTGCATCTAAAGATGATCCGATTCAAAGCAAAACAGTCATAAAAGAAATAGTAAGCTCATATTCATCAATTTTTATGAATTGGGTACAAGATACGCGGTATACTAATACATATTGTATTCTGGTAATTGTAGCTTTCAAATTTGGATCTCTTTCTCCAAGAAGAGATTTTGAAGTTGAGAGATGCTAGGTTCAGCTTTTCTACTTTTGCAATAAAACGTCCTTCTTATGTTCCCCGCCAAGGCAATTCTGTTGATTGTGAGATTTTTGTAATATCATTCATGAAAGACCGATGTAGTCTAGACTACCGTTCTCTCGATGTAAGTCTGAAAATATGTCGTCAAAAACTTCAACTTTTTAGAGTAATATTTTTGATGTTATGTTTGTTATATGCAGTTTGATGCGGGAAAGGAAAGACGCAAAGCTGTTGAATGGATTACAACTTCAGAGCACAATGAAGAGCTAAAAAAGAAGTCCAATCTGAAATGATTGAATATGGAAGACGATAAATTTTTTCTTCTTCTTCTTTTATATCTAATGTATGGAAACCCCTAATGTATTATGTTCATTTGTTTTGTTGAGTTGTAATGACATTTTTGCCAAACGGCTTCGATTCTTTTTGATTAAGCAGAATCATTTTTGCCCTTCAAATTAATATAATTAAGCAGAAAGGAGTCTTTTGCCCTTCCATCGAATGACATTTTTGCCCTTCCAATTAATTCAAAACACCCCCGAACCCTTTTATTAAAAAAAAAGAAAAAAGAAAATCGTTTCGAAGCTTCCTCTTCTTCCATACTCCACTCTGTACTCAAACCTAGGTCATTCTCCTCCAAAATCTTCAAACCTTTCTCCCCATTCGCAATATTCACACCATGTCGGCATCAGCGGCAGAATCATCACCGGCAGCATCACCAATTAGAGAAGATACACCAGTTACAGAAAATCCAAAAGCGATAGACGGAGAACAACCGAAACCCTATTCTAAGAAAGTTGCACAAAGGAAAAAGGAAAAGTTGCTAAACAAAAAGAAGTGCAAACAGAAGGTATAACTTTGATTTTATGTTCGCAAATTCTGTATATATTACAAGAAAAATGACATTCTCCGTCATAAAACGCATTTGAATGTTAAATTCTATTCGCCGTTTAATTTGGAACGGAGAATGGCATTCTCCGTCTAACATGAAACGGAGAATGCCATTCCCAATTTTAAAACCCATAAGAATGGCCATTCTCCGACCTAATTTTTTGTTTTTTTTGTTTTGTAGAAAAAATCTGTCAGGAATAAGGATTCAAGACTTTTTCGTTCTACCTTCAAGCCAATGCTAAATCTTATGGAGGAGGTCAATCGAGATGTTGGCCGTTTACCTGAGCCAGTTATTGGTTCCTTGAAGAATACCGATTTCTGGAATTTTGTCGAGATTTTCTACCAAAACAGAGTCCACGTCTCCGAAGTGGCCAAGGTCTCCGAAGGGCTTGAGAATTTAATTGCAAGTTACACAGATGAAGAAGATGGCGTCGGGTGCTTTGAATTGAGCACCACTGTTAAAATCGCGCCAAGCGTCGAGGATATGGCAGTCATATTCGGTCTACTGCTGAATGAAGAAAGCGATGATGATGTTTCTTACAGAAGATTGATAAAGGAAAAACAACAGCAGCGCACACGACCAGCATCATTGAGCCTGTGTAGAGATCACTTCACAAGATTGCCAGCTAATACCAAGGCAAACACTCAGAAGTCACGAATAAGGAAGTGAGAGACAAGTTCTCTGAATTGTTACGACGGCTTCGTGGCGGAGATAACGCTGTTAATCCAGATGATTTGGCCAAGCTAATAATCTTCCACTTGTGCCAAACAGTATTCTTCACAAAGTCTGGCGGTTCAAATTTGCCGTACAGATTCTTGGCCTTGGTAGACAGTGTGGACGTCATCAACAGTATATGCTGGCCAAGGTTAATCCTGGCATATGTAATGGATAGCATAAAGAGGAGTAGAAGCAAAACTGAACAGGGGAATTACTCAATGGCTTTCCACAAATTGGAAGGTTGCACAATATACTTCCTCTATTGGTTTGCAGAACATAGTAAATTTGTGGAAAGGAAGTTCGCCCCAATTCCTGATTACCCAAGATTTTTCACATGGAATGGGTACGAAATCTCAAACTTCCTCAAGGCCGAATATCACAACAAAATGAGATCGAAGATGATATTTGAAGATCTGGTTATACCTGTTGGGGAAGAAGAAGGGCACAAAGAAGATGAGCCACATATAGAAGAAGTTGAAAAAGAGGGAGAGGAAGAACACCAAGAAGCAGGTGGGGATAATTTTAATGAACAACGGATACCACAGCATCATGAAATGGGCGCTGTGATGGACGACTCAGCAAAGGAATTGGAGGATTTGAGAAGACATCATTCTGATATTCTTGCGCAGAATGAAGAACTCAAAGAAAAGTTAGAAGAGATGGAGGCACAAGGAGCGCAGTTACGTGCAGCCAACTTTGAGAATGCCATACTCAAAGAAAAGCTGAAAGAGCTCGAGGCAGAAGAAGCGCAACAACGTGCAGTCAACGTTGTGATGGAGGGCTCTGTGCATGAACTGGAGGATTTGAGAAGACATCATTCTGATATTCTTGCGCAGAATGAAGAACTCAAAGAAAAGTTAAAAGAGATGGAGGCACAAGGAGCGCAGTTACGTGCAGCCAACCTTGAGAACGAGAAACTCAAAGAAAAGCTGAAAGAGCTCGAGGCACAAGAAGCACAACAACGTGCAGTCAACGTTGTGATGGAGGGCTCTGTGCATGAACTGGAGGATTTGAGAAAGCAGAATTCTTTTCTTAAATCAGAGCTACATGCACAAGGTAAAATCTTTTCTATTTCAAATTTCTGATTTGTAATCTTCCAGGAGAATGACTATTCTTCGTGTATTATAACACGGAAAATGGCATTATCCGTGTTATTTGAAACGGATAATTGCTATTCTCTATCATTTCGATACTGGAAAGGTTATTCTCCGTGTAATTCCAAACGGAGAATGTTATTCTCCGTATTATATTACACGGAGAATATCATTCTCCGTGTTAGGTTCACATCATACATTTCATTGTTGTTTGTTTTATTTCAGTGCGAACAACCGAGCAACTCAGAGAAACAAATGAAAGGCTCGTTGAGGAGAAAAAGGAGCTTCAAAATAGAGTTGAATCGTTTAATATTGAAGCCAATGAAAAGGATGGAAAAATTGTTGATCTCCAAGCCATGGTTGTAGCATTTCAGCGTGAGGAGATTCAAGCAGCTGCTGAACTTGCTGCTCCAAAAGAAGCCAAAAGAAGAGGAGGATCGGGGGAAAAGAGGTTAATAAAAAGCAATATAGTTGGAGAGACTAATAAAAAGCGGAAGGTTAATGTCTCTCCGAAATCCGGAGGAGACGCCAAATGGCTGAATTAAAGAAGGACCACGTCATACTAAGGGAATGCGATGAACTCTTACTTTGGAAATATGCGGATGAAGAGCTGAAAAAGCAATACATCGACATCGTAATTCCCAGAAAGAATTCTCCAAAGTATGTATTCTGAACCATTTTTTTCTTTCGTTTTTTCTAGACTTTTTTCACAATTATGTAATGAGAATCTATCTTTATTAATTTAATCTAAACTAAATTTATGTGCAGTAATATTGTATACACATTTTATCCGAAAAAGGGTGAAAAAGGAGTTTCAGTCCAGCTGTCGGCAGTAGACATGCAAGACATACTCAACTATGACGACATGGAGGCTGGCATACTGGACATAATAATAAGAAAGCTGAGATAAATTCAAGACAGTAAAAGGTGTGCCCCGTCTAGTTCAAAGGACGTGCCATTGATCCAGAAGCAAAAGTCGGCGCCCCAATCACATAAGTGGTCTGTATTCATGATGGCCCACACATTGGTAAGAATTCAAACAGAAAAATCCATATTCATGTGTACATCGATAAAAAATGACAGAAAAAATTACTCATGATATTGTGTTTTATTTTTGGAAAACAGACCATCGTTGAACGTGCCAATGCACGAGACGCAAAAGCCGGCTCCTTTGAAGACATCCAAACAGAGTTAGTAGACTTCGTCATGGGTTTGGAGGACGACATAGAGTTGCTATTCATCCCACTCTTTAATGCATCCATCAAACACTATACTCTGCTCACATTCAACTTTATCTCCTACGACTGGACACACTACAACTCCTTGAGGCAAAACACGTACGATAAGTGCAAGGTGGATGCAGAATTAATGAAGAACACCTTAGAGCCTATCGTCAAGAGAAAGTTGATAAGATGAGGGAGAGATGCCCGACGAAGATGGAGTATGAGAGCAAAGTGCTGAATTGTTCTCCAAATTGCCCACAACAACGGACACCCAACTGCCTCTTGTACACGGCGTATTATATGAATATGTTGACGACTCCTCCCTTCAAAATACCGGGAGGAAATGATAATGAAACTCACCAGAAGATGACAACGATGAGGTTGACATGGGCTAAGGAGTTGCTTTCAAGCAAATATGTAACACGAACCAAGCAATGACATTGTAAAACAACAATGTAATTATGATGTAATTGGGCAAGGAACTTCTGTCTTTTATAAGCTCTGCTTTTATAATAAAATTATTTTTAAATTACATTTACATTGTCAAAACCACAAAAAGTTTGACTTTTATTTACATATGAAACAACTCGAACTCATGCGCCAAGTTGCAGTCATTTTTATAATAAGCTCTCCCAACTTCTGCCATTTATTGGCAAAATTTAATAACTCGAACTCATGCGCCAAGTGGCAGTCACTTTTATTGTCATTAATACCAATGAATCTGCCATTTATATGCCATTAATACCAATAAATTCTTCCATTTATATGCAATTTATTCCTAATGAATCTGTCCCTTCGGATTATATTCTCCGTTTTATCTGGAACGGAGAATGGAATTCTCCGTTTACTTGAAACGGAGAATAACTTTTCCGTTTAAATTAAATCGTTTGAGGATTCTATTCACCGTTTATTTCGGAACGGATAATAACATTCTCCGTCTGTCTTGAAATGGAGAATAACATTCCCAGTGGTAAAACACATTAAAATGTTCATTCGTCGTTTTTATTTAAACAGAGAATGACGTTCTTCGTGTCTTTCGAAACGTAGAATGTTATTCTCCGTTTAGTTTGAAAAGGAGAATGACGATGAGCTTGATGAGAATATGACGAGGTTGGTATGGGCTAAGAAGACTACAATGATAAGGCTGGTATGGGCTAAGAATTAGATTTCAAGAGAACTTCTGTCTTTTATAATGTCTGCTCTGCTGTCTTTTATAATAAAATCATTTTTGAGTTACATTTACATTGTGAAAACCATGAAAAGTTTGACTTTTTGAGTTACATTTACATTATGAAAGTCTGAAATACTACATAAAATCCTACTATCAAGAAAAAAGTTGAATGTGAGCTGCGTGCGGGCATCGCAGAGCAATGAAACTCGTTGAGGCAAAGGAATTCCTTGAGACAAATCACTTCATCGTGCATCGTCAGAGCAATGGAACTCCCTGAACAAAGGAACTTCGTGCATAGTCAGAGCAATGGAACTCCATGAACAAAGGAACTCCGTGCATAGTCAGAGCGAATCAAAGTGCGAGTACTTCGACAGAGTGTGGGTCGGCAATAAATCCAAACCCAGGCATATCTCAGTCTTCTGAAGGACTTCACCACCAAAGCTTCTTCAACTAAAACCCTGCGGCTCTTCCAGTAACCAGCAGGAAAGAGTCTTGCCAAGGTGGGGGATCGGTAGAGTGCATCTTCAGGATGAAGAAGGATGCCTTTGCAAGGTGCTCTGCCTCAAGAAATTCCTTTACAAGGTCCTTTGCTCTCAAGGAATTCCTTTGCTTCTGTTCCTGTACCTCAAGGAATTCATCTTGCTCTTGTTCTGACGATGCACGATGAAGTGATTTGCCTCAAGGAGTCATCCAAAGGTTCCTATGCTCTGACGAAACACGATGAAGCGATTTGCCTCAAGGAATTCAATTGAAAGCTTCGACTGTGAAGGAGGAGTGTTGTTCTCCGTCGTCTTTCAGTTCGTGTCCACGTGGTAGATGTTCTTCATCGTGCATCGTCAGAGCATAGGAACCGTTGGATGACTCCTTGAGGCAAGTCACTTCATCGTGCATCGTCCGAGCAAAGGAACTCACTGAGGCAAAGGAATTCCTTGAGACAGAGCACCGTGCAAAGGCATCCTTCTTCATCCTGGAACATGTCGAAAAAATGAACTCCTTGCGGCAAAGGAACACCGTGCATAGTCTGAGCCAATCAACGTACGGGCGCTTCGACAGAGTGTGGGTTGGCAATAAATCCAAACCCAGGCACATCTCAGTCTTCTGAAGGACTTCACCACCGTGCAGCGTCGGACCAATGGAACACGTTGAAGAAATGAACTCCTTGCGACAAAGGAACACCGTGCATAGTCCGAGCCAATCAACGTGCGGGCGCTTCGACAGAGCGTGGGTTGGCAATAAATCCAAACCCAGGCACATCTCAGTCTTCTGAAGGACTTCACCACCAAAGCTTCTTCGAACGAGGAGATCGACAACCAAGAGGAAAGCGTCTTGCCAAGGCGGGGGATCGGTAGAGTCCATCTCCACAAAAAAAGCTAAGTGAGATGAGAACAAACTCTCCCTACACTACTGCCATTTATAGGCATGGAATAACTCGGACTCATGCGCCAAGTGGCAGCCACTTCGAATTCAATTTAATTAATTTCCAACAATACCAATACATCTGCCCCTTCTCAAGTAAAGCTAAGTAAGACTAGAACAAACTCTCCCAAATACTGCCATTTATATGCCATTAATACCAATGAATCTGCCCCTTCGAATTCTGCCAACTTTGATACCCCCTACTGTATAGAAATATTTTTTTCTTGATACAGTAGGGGGTATCAAAGTTTTGATACCCCCTATGTATGACATGTGGGCACTTCCTGCTTTATAAAATGTGTACACATATATATACACATAAATTTTGAGATGGCCCACATGTCATACATAGGGGGTATCAAACTTTGATACCCCCTACTGTATCAAAGTTTCTCTCCTGTATCAAAGATTTTTCCCTTTTAAATGGGTCCCATACATAACTTAAAAAAAAGTATAAATAAAACAAAATTTTGTTATAGTCAAGATTTGAACCAATGACCTCTTAAATACAAGTCTAGCATTGTAACCACGACACCACAATAGCATTCTCCGTGTTTTATTAAACGGAGAATAGAATTCTCCGTTTTGAATTACACGGAGAATAGCATTCACAGTGTTAAAAACACATTAGAATGTTCTTTCTCCGTTTTAATTTGAAACAGAGAATGATATTCTCCGTTTCATTTGTAACGGAGAATTATATTCTCCGTTTTGAACTGCACGGAGAATGTCGTTCCCAGTATTAAAACGATTGAGGATTCTATTTGTCGTTTAATTTGGAACGGAGAACGGCATTCTCCGTTTAGTTTAAACGGAGAATAAGATTCCCAGTGTTAAAAACATATTAGAATGTTCATTCTTCGTTTTAATTTGAAACGAAGAATGATATTCTCCGTGTCATTTGAAACGGAGAATGATATTCTCCGTTTTGAACTGCACGGAGAACATATTTTCTCTATTTTTGATATTCTCCGTTTTGAACTTGGAATTTAATATTCTCCATTTTTATCTAATTGTCTTCTTAAACTTTTGCATTGGAGAAAATATTTTTTATCTAATTGTCTCGTGTGAATGACATCTTGCCACATAAGAAAGACATTGTCTTAAGTCAACGACGTTTCATTTTATTCCATTTGCTCTTTGTCGCTATTTCGCTTTCGTACTTTACAATTACGAAAATCGTGACCTGATTTTTTACAAACTCTACATACTCTAGGCTTCGGGATAGGCTGACTTTCTGTAGGCTGGCTTGATTTCCCTTGAGAAGGTCCTTCCTTTTGTTGCTACCGGATTTGGCTCTTTTAAAGCTTCATGCACTCCATGAACTGCATCAGCTACCATTTGTTCTTCTTCACCAATATCGGTCACCACTTCTTTCAACTCCATCAGAACAGACGACATCAACTCCGTTCCCCTCTCTTGAATTTTGCTTAATTTTTTACAATAGTATGTAAACAGATTAACTTGTTCATGAATACCACCATACCTTCTGCTCTCAATACTGTCTGGGTGGATGAATCTTCTTTCTGAGCCAGGTCCGGAGAGATAACTCTCTTTGCAATCCTTGAGCCAACGAGATTTTATCAAGTTCTTTGGAATATCTCCAATTTACAATCTCTTCATTGCTGAAAAAATATGCCTACAAGGAATCCCCTTGGTCTCCATCCACAAGCATTCACAATTTATGATGTTGTCGGCCGGATCAAATGTAACCTTCCGGTTGACACTGTTTGCGACATATACTTTTGGACAGTGCAAACTTCTGACTCTCTTATGATGTGATGATGGAGAACAGTATATGCATCAGAACGGGTGATTTCCTTCTTACATCTATAAACACCATTTTAGTGTAAATTGCGGCAAATTTACCTTCTATTACGGCCATGCTAGTTGATTCACAACTGGTGTTGAGAGTTTATCATTGACATGCTTACCCATCTGGCCGTAACGTAAGGCCGCCAAACCGTAGTCACAATTTTGAAGGGCCTTCCATAGTGGCAGCTTCTCATTCAAAAATCTTTTCAGAAATGCGTTCATAGATTCACATCTATTTGTTGCAGTAGAACCGCCAAAATAATTTCCACGTAGGAATGTGTCCGCCCATCGCTCCCTCGTTCTGTACAATGCAGTGGTCCACTCATTGTTCTCTACATTATAATCTGTTAGCATCTGCTGCCAACGGTTTTCAAATTCATCGACTGAATAGTACCTGTTTAGAAAACATGGACAGTAACTAAAGTTGTGATATTGTAACAACAACATACTTCAAAGTAAAGTAGCAAGTGTGCGATGTACCTTTTAATCAGAAGACTCAGTTTATTGTGAAAACCCTCTCGGTGTACATGTTTGGCAGCATTGTTTAGGATATGCCATGAGCACGTTCGATGAACTACGCTGGGCATTAAATCCTTAATTGCTTTATTCATGGATCTGCAACCATCCGTGAGAACTGTCACTGGTAATTTGCCATTCATACACTCTAGGAATTTTTCTAGAACCCAAGAATATGTCTCTGCAGTCTTATTATGGATCATTGCAAACCCAAACACACAAGTCATCGCATGATTGTTTGTACCCACTAGAACCACCAACGGCATTTGACTTCTATTTGTTTTATATGTAGAATCAAATGCTAGTAATCTCCAAATAATTTGTAATCGAATCGACATGCACCGTCAGCCCAAAAGAGATGGGTCAATCTGGAATCTTCGTCTACCTTGTACGCGTAGAAGAAATCTGGGTCACTGCCCTCCTTAGATTGAAGAAATGTAAGTGTTGTCGTAGCATGAACATCGTCTAGTGCTCTACTATCTTGAGCTAGAGCGTTGTATAAATCCTTTCTCGTCCATCCAACCTTATCCCAGCCACCTTTCTTCTGGACAATTAAATTCCATATCTGTCCAGTCCCCATACCTGATTGCTTCATAAGCTTAATTTCTTCCAACTCTGCGGGTGATATCGTACGATGGGATCTCAAAAAAACTGTTTCATAATCATTCGTCAGGTTATGGTTGTGATGTACATAAAATTTTTTGACGGACCACATCTTTGTTTTATGGGTGTACCCAATACGAAAAATTGCTTTACAACCACTTCTGCTTTCACTTCTTGGCTCACGAACCCTGTTTGGAGCTTCCTTGTATTTCTTGTGTCTGAATCCCGCATTCGAACAACACCAACTACGGATCATCACCATCCCAGATTTGTTTTTCTTTACCTCGTTCTTTCTAATACTGAAACCATATGCTTTTGAATATATCCGATAGAATGTCTCTGCTTCTTCAATAGAGTTGAACTGCAGACTGACAATATCTTCTTCTAAGAGATGTTTTGGATCTTTGTTAATGTTGGCAGACTGTAATATTTTTTTCATCGTCACTGCATCGAAATCCAATGGAGATTCACCGTCGTCCCTAAGAACAGAATAAAACAAAATAAACATGAGAAATAGATGTAAAAATATAATGCATTTCTTAAATCCATTAGAAAGGGTGATGCGAAATAACATTTCGTTGTTTGCGATTGATGTCGTCGTCGTCGTTATGATGCATTCTTCCATCGTTTTCTTCATCTTGTTCTTTACTGTCTCCTAAGTTAACATCTTCCAAACTTTGCTCATCATCCAAATCATCTGACAGTCCTCTTGAAAGGAAGCTTTCTTCATCGACTAAATCTTCCACACGACGATCACTTTCTCCATGTGACGTCGACATTGAAGAAAATAGAGTGTGTTAGAAACCAAGCAGAAGAAACGAAGGACAAGAAACAATACAAGAAGAAAGAGTAATGCTATATTCGTACCTCCAAATTGTCCCTCTAATATATAGCCCTCCCAGTCTGATGTGGCATGTTAAATAATAGTGTGTGTCATCTGACATGACTGATGACATGGCAAATTTTAATCCAAAAAGTTAACTACCCAATTTTCTCCATAATAATTTAACGTTAATATCAATGTTAATTTAATGTTAATATTAATTTATGTTAATATTAATGTTAAGGTTAATGTTAATATTAATATTATATTATTGTTAATGTTAACGATAATATTAATATTAATGTTAATGTTAATGTTAATATTAACTTTAATGTTAATTTTTATTTTTAGTTTTATTTAAAAAAAATTTGCCACGTCAGCTGCCAGATCAACATATCACGTCAGCTGCCACGTAAGGATGGACAGTTTGAAAGTGCAATTTGGAGGTACAAAAAGCATTATTCAGGAAGAAACAACTTCCAGCAAGGCAACAACACAACCTTTTCGTCTTCCTTGTAACTCCGCCACGTGGCCCTCTTTTGATGGCTCATGAAAATCTTTGAGTGATTCTAGGAGCAAGCATAATTTTAAGGAAACAACTTCCAACAAAACAACTTTCTCGTCTTCTGGGTACATGTATTATTAAATTGTGTAGCTAATAACGCATGAGGAAGCATGCAACAGCAATCTCCACGTGGCCCTCTTCTGTAGGATAACGCATGCAGCAGCATTTAATGCTACGAAACCCTATTGTCTTGTTATGTGTTGTGTATCCTATGTGGCATGAGGCAGAAGACAATAACTTGCATAGGCGGCTATATTCACAAATGACAATAAGTTTAAAAAGTCATCTCCAATGCAAAAAAGTATTGAGAAGACAATACAAAGTAATTTTTACGACTTCCAAGACAACTTTTACTCTTCTAATGATATGGTATCAGTGTTTATTATTAAATTGTGTAGGATAACGCATGCAGAGCATTTAATGCTACGGGATCTGTTGTGTAAGGAACACAACCTGTGAGAGAGAACCCGAGAGAGAGAGAGAGAAAGAGAGAGTGTGGGAGATGACTAGATTTTAAACTTAAAATTCAATTTTTGGTTATCATTACTAATAACTAGTTCGCACGTACGAGTTTAGACGAACACTAACCGAGCCCCGAGCAACGTGACATCAGCTAGCTAGGTTTCTAATACCGTGGCATTCCTGTTAATTTAAAATTTACAATATTATTGAAACTAATATTAATACTAAAATTTAAAATAGTTTTTGATTTAACATTTACTTAAAACTAGTTAAAGTTAAAATTGCATTCTTTTTTATTTAAAATGTAATTGGAACTACAATTAATATTAACATTCGCTTGTCCCGTAGTTTAAGTCGTATTTTACTGCTTCTTGCTTAAGTCTATGCACCCAAAGAACTTGATTGTTCAAGTCGAACGCGTGCACAGCACGTTCCCTCGATGCAAGGCTTGACGTAGCCCTTGCTTGTCAAGTCGTTGCACGAACACATTAGAAAAGAGTTTTGTTGGGCTATCGAAGTATAGCAAGCACCGTCCCGTGTCACGTGCATTTGTTAAGCAGTGAAAGGGTGTGAAGGCCACTGGCAATGTCAAGCCATCACGGACTATAGCTGGGTTAGACGACGACCCTTTTGCTGCGAGCCGAATCGGTCCCTTGGCCTAGGAATGGATTGGTTGAAGGAGCAATACACAAGAATAGACTGCCATATTGGCAGGATTATTTTTGGTATTTCCGGTGAGGCAGAGTTTTCATTTTTCGGTGAGGCAGAGTTTTCACCATCGACTTGATTCCAGGGACGGCACCAGGATCGGAGAGAGTCTACAGGATGGCACCTTCAAAGTTGGAAATCTTGTATAAGATGATTGAAGAACTCAGAACCAAAGGATTCATTCATGCTAGTGGATCGCCTTGGGGAGCACCGATGCTTCTTATGAAAAAGAAGGATGGTACGTCAAGATTATGTGTTGATTATCGTACATTGATGACTTATTTGATCAGCTCAAGGGAGCGGCTGTATTCTCGAATATTGACTTGCGGTCATGAGGGTACCATCAGATCAGGGTCAGAGAGAAAGTCATCCAGAAGACATCATTCAGATCGAGGTATGGACATTGGGATTTCCTTGTTATGCCATTTGGAGCGACCAGTGTGCCAACCGTATTCATGGACCCCATGAATCGTATCTTCATGCATTATTTGGATCAGTTCGTGATAGTGTTCATAGACGACATCTTAGTCTTATAACTGTAGTGTCCCGTCCCTACATCGTGCCCCGTACTCCGTCCACGGGGTGCGCGAGAAAGGAACACTGTCGCTATCGATTCGGTCGGGACCGATAGGTCGGGATCGATTGACTCGATCGAACGGGAACGGTTGAATTAAGATCCATTCTCTCGCCTGAAGTAAACTCAAGGTGAGTGGCTGACCCTCCTCTTCTCGACCCCCTTCCTAGGTAAATCGATAATGTTGTTGCGAATGAAAGGATAAATGCAAGGGCACAAACACGGGAAAGGGATTGAGTTTTCAAAGATAATGTAGGCTATGTCTTAATAACTAAAAGGAAAATATGTCTTCGCACGGTTATGGACAACTTGTCGACAAGGCGGTAGTTTCCTCGATCAGCAACCCGGGGCCACGGTACCGTTTCGACCTAGGAGGAAACATGGTATAGTCGTGCATAAGGTTTCAGCACAGGTTAAGCGGGACTTGCATCGGAGCTAGCTACTTGCGTTGAAAGGACCCCGATTAACAAAGCTATACGTCCAGGATGGCTTGTGATGCCAGTGACGTCGAAGAGGGACGAGGCAAAGGAGGTCAGCCACTCGCCTTAGACTTGCTTCAAACGAGCGACTGGTTGGCTGCGCTGACGTCGCCTACGCTGATCACCTGCAATCCGCTGAATATGGGACTTGGTTCCAGAGAAGCCATTCCATAACGTGGAATGGATCTTAATTCAACCGTTCCCGTTCGATCGACCCGACCGATTCCGACCTATCGGTCCCAATCGAATCGGTAGCGACATTGTTCCTTTCTCGCGCACCCTATTACGACCCGCACCCGGAGTAAGGGCATGAGTGCGTGACAGCGTCCCAGCCTACACCGCAGAAACGACGTAGAACGCTGTCTAGTTCTACTATCTGACAACAGTTATAATATCAAAACCTGTCGAGAACGGTCAACTCCGAATGGAGGACAAGCAATGTCAATATAATATACCCAATAAGCTATTATATTGTTGCGACCGTCCTAGTGTTGGTATTTATGTATGGTATTTATGGTGCACATTATCTTAATTCAACCGAGTAGTTCAAAGGAGGGAATTATGTATGGTATTTATGGTGCACATCATTAGGACTGGGTTGCGACCGTCCAGTGTTGTGATAAGCTATGATATCAGTAAGTTTGGGATCCTTCGGATATTGGGCTAGCATCCCGTATCGAAGCGATCATAGTCTTACACATAAGGATGCCAAAGATGCATTACGGTGATGAAATACCGTGACCTTCATATAGATAGGGCCGGTGGGCTGAGATTAGCGCTGGGTGCAGGTGCAGGGCCTGCCACCCTTATGCATATGTTTAAGTTTACCGGTTGGTTGGTTGAGTGAAATGATATGATTTCTTATGTAAAGTTCTAACCTTGCAGGCTAGGCAAAATGGGACAGATGAGCACGATCACTATGTTTATGTTAAGATTATGTCTAACTGTATCTGCCGCAGGGACACGGTAGTGGACAAGTTCAGGATATGTTCGGCTCGAGGCGGGGCTCGGCTTGGACGTGCCGAGGCATGGAGTCCTTAGCGTTCAAGAGGAGCTACCACATTGGCGTTCGGACTTGCGACATGGAGATGTTCAGCCGAAGATTACTTGTTGGCTATAAAAAGGTATAATGTATGGAACAATGTACTCCTTTGTGAGCTAGAGAGATCATGAGCGTTGTAGCCAATTGGCATGTTAAGTTGGGCTATTCAGAGCCATTGTAACCTTCAGTTCATTATCAATAAAAGAGATTCTTGTTGTATACTACGTTTTTCTTTCGCTGCTTATGTTATCAATTTGAGCTATAAACACTATTGTGAATCTGTTATCTTGCATTGCACGAGCGCAACTCCAGATTAAATGCGGCATCACGCCCCAGCGAGGACGATGATTCGGGTGAAAACTTGATAATGATGAAGACGGTAACTCGGTCGACAAACGTAAGTATCGAGACATGATCGAGAAATTTTTACAGTAGCATTAATATTAAATCTACATTGGCTTTTCTGTTAATTTAAAATTTACAATATAATTAAAACTAATATTACGAAAATGCTATTTGCTCCCAAAAAATTTGGGTGATACCATCTTCCATTATGTGGCATATGACATGGTTGCTAACATGACAGCTGACATGACAAAATTTAACAATAAAATTAATATTGAAATTAACATTAATAGTAAATAAATAATTTAATATTAAATTAACATTAATTAATAGTAACATTAATATTAACATTAACATTAACATTAGCATTAGCATTAACATTAACATTAATATTAATATTGACATTAACATTAACATTAAAAAAATTTGGGTAATTAATTTTTGGGATTAAAATTTGCCATGTCAGCTGTTATGTCATCTGCCATGTCAACTGTTATGTCATCTGCCATGTCAGATACCACATAATGGGAGATGGCATCACCCAAATATGTTGGGAGCCCAAACGACTAATTGCTATATTAATACAGTGGCATTACCATTATTTCCCAATAGATTCGTGCCTTATTCGGTCACACCCCTCCACGAGCGGGTTACACCCCCCCTAAACGAGGGGTTAAATAGCATTTTTCAAAGAAGAGAACCCATCCGACTAGAGAGAACAAAGGAAAGAAGAAAAGAAGAAGAAGAACAGTCACAATGGAGAGGAACAAGATCAACTGCAGCGGATGGGCCGTCATCCCTACCGAGAGTCTCTCGATGATACTGGTACTGTCGGGGATGCCGGCGGACGAGGTAATGTGCAACGTGGCCCCAGTTTGCCGTTCGTGGTGGAAGGCGCTCAACGGTCCCTTAGACTATTGGTCTAACGTCGACTTGGTACAGTTGTCACGCCCCGACCCGGAATCACCCGAATCATCGTCCTCGCAGGGGGCGTGATGCCGCACGAGCCTGGAGTTGCGCTCGTGCAAGGCAAGATGACAAGTTCTCAAATGGTTATCTTTTGATTCGATATTAACAACGAAAGGAAACAGAGTATACAAAACAATTCTCTTTATTGATATCCGAAACTGAGGTTACAATGGCTTTCGATAGCCTAACAATATATGCCAGATTGGCTACAACACTCAGGTTCTCTCTGCCCACAAAGGATTTCTCTATTCCATACATCATGCCTTCTATATCTCGGCCGCATCAATCCAGCTGCGTAGTCCGAGCGTCAATGCGATAGCACGCTTCAATGCGCTTCGGCATTCCAAGCCTTAACACGTTCAAGCAACGCTTCGTCGCGAGAATCCATTCCCTGCACCCTGCATGAAGCTGGTGGGGATCAGTACGTTCGTCCCTCGCATGTACTAAATCAAAGATCATCTTTCCAAACCGCTATTTTAATCTTTATGTTGAATCATGCAACTTAGCTTATGATCTTGCTATGTTCTCCTTAGGGTCAATTTCATGGCATCTTCGAAAATGTAAAGCATGTTTGCATAGCATCATATTATCGAATTGAATGTACAAGCAAGCAAGCAATCTCGTGTTTGATTCGTGCCACGACTTACCAAGTCGACGCACTCGCCCTTGCGTCCCTTGCACTGACGCAAGGTGAATACGCCCCATTTCTTTCCTGTCATGTTATAAGTGCATCTCTAAGTAGGATCTATATGCGGAACGCATTCGCGCCTACACTTTCAACCCATCGTTCCTTAACTATATGAGGGCCGTTGGCGTATCCGCGCCGGAATGGACTAAAGGAGTTCCTTTCTTTCTCTCCTTCTTTTCTCTATTTGGTTGGGCTGCGCGGCGTTTCACGGGTTGGATCACAATCCCAAACAACCGAAACGTTCCCGCTGCATACCATCATTTGCAGCTTTTCCTATCTAGTTTGATGTGCGCCTACAAAGATTATTCGAATCCCTCCGCGGCCAATCGGTTCCGGGGCGCATCCGGTATCTATCCGATTGGGGGAACACTCGTGCACGAGTTATTATCACATTAATCTCGAGTCCATTCCAATCGACCATGCAACGCCCTATCATTCAAGCCATCAAATTCAAACAACCAAACATAGTCTTGAGTCCGAGACTCAGACTTATCGTCTCGCATTTCTTCCATTTAGCTTTCTATGTTATTTCGTTTCGTACTTCGTTTCGATGATTCAATGGCATCGTGTCTCAACTCAATGCTCGTCAACCGAACGACCCGAAGGTCTCGAACACCTTTCGAGGCAACATGTCATATCCGACAGTTCCGCCACATTCATACCGCAACTGTATTCTCTTGCAACGAAGCCATCTTTTATTATCCCGTGCACGTAAGCACGTTCCGACCATATTCCCATGTTCTATAACTTAGCATTCAATGTTCGGGGCTCGCGCGCTAGGGCGCTCGCCTATTGTCTTCTAATGTTCTAGCCGTCTAACTCGTGCATCAAAGGCACGGTATGGTTCGTGCGCTAAGGCACTCGCCGAGTACAGTTATCCCATGTTCTTACGGCTTGCGTACCGAGGCGCTCGCCTTTGCGATATCTAATGTTCCATAGCGACTCGTGCATAGGATGCACGTATCATTTCAATTGTTCTAACTTAGTGATCGACTCACACTATGATTTTTCTCCGATCGGCCACGCCCGTGGCGTCGATAGGTTAACTTAGCATACAATGATATATTTGTCTTATCGAATGAAGGAGTAAAAAGAAGTCAATCCTCCCACCTTAAGTCGATATGCCTCCGTTGTTTCACCGAGCCGATGCGGCTCGATTCCCTAACTTTGTTGCACGGCCACTCTTCTGACTTAGCCATTCAAGCATTTCGTGCTTCATTGAGTTATACGTCCGATTTGCCTTAGCGTGCCCAAGTCTTGACCCGTCGCAAGGCGACGATTTGATTTCGCGGACCCCTGACTAAATATTGCAAAAGATCGACCTCTAATATTTTCCCGTCAAAGTATGACCTGCACACGAAACCAACTAAAATCAATACTTGCTTCGATTCGGACTTGCGCCTTGGTCGATTCGATTTCTTAGAATCTTCGAGCCGATTCAATGCACTCATCCTTTGGGGTAACGCGGCGCTTCGCATCGATTCACTCGATGCATTCTTAGGGACAAGGCAACTCTTCGCATCGACATAGTCCGATGCATTACTCGGGTCGATGTAACTCTTCACATCGACTTAGTTCGATGCGTTGCTCCTGACAACTTAACTCTCGTATCGTTTTGCATCGATACATTCCTTTGGTTCAACGCGACTCGCTGAGTCAACGTTTCAGCGTAATGCGCCGTGCGGAGCGGGGCATTACAGAATATACCACTCAAAACAAGGTTCGTCCTCGAACCAAAACCAACACTCCGACTAAGTGTTTTATAGATCGTTTCACGATCTCGCCCCACAAATGATGTTCGATTTCATAATATCTCGCAAGCTTTTCACTAGCATTTCAAAGTCATCCCTGCAGCTCGATTTGAATTTTGTATACAACTCGATTTGGATTTGTACCTATATTCAAGGCGTCCCGAAGATATGTGTATTTCGACCAAGTCCAGTCGTAGCAAATTGGAATAAAGCTGACAGGTAAATTTCAATCCTATGCTTGCCATCTCGTACTCTCGATCGGACTTATCCATAGTACTTGTTCTCGCAATTTTATTGTATAACGCTATGCGATTCAAAATCGCATTTCTTATTTCGTATGTTTCATATGGACTACCAACTCTATGCGTCGCGTCAAGCCGTCGCGCATCCAATCACAACGAGTCTCCGCAACGCCTTGCGTTCGACGTCGCTGTCCAACTATTTCCGAAGTCTCGCTTGCAACTTGTCTCGATACGATTTTCTTCGTTGACTTGCAAATGCATCAACATTCAGGGCTACGCCCGCTAGGTTACTTTCCAAGGCACCGTGCTTAGATTCTTCCGACGCAAGTTTAAATTGACATTGCACAAAGGCCACAATCTATCCGACACGAAAGTTTACATCAAGGCGATGGTGCTCAAGGCAACGATCGCCTTGACACGAATGTCTTAACGACGCGTCTTACATTCAATTTCCTAACGAGTAGGAATTTACTAGCCAAATTCCCAACTTATCCGTCTCGCAACATCGAACATAATTTCGATTCACGCAAGCTCAATTGCAAGGTGAATTCGGATCTAACGACATGACTCGTAAGCCATTCCCTTATCGTTCCCTCTCGTGCATAGCACGTTCCTCGCAATCGCCTAGACTTATCACCAAATCCGTTGGTGAATTTCAAGTTCTATCGTCGACCAACATAACCATTCAAGCATTCATCCTGACGAATACTCAAAATCCATCTATATCATTCTCAATCGAAAGTTGTTCCAACAATTCTCGATCGCCTAGACTTACCGTCAACATGCACCGTGTTATATTTGTTATCGGTGCAATCTCATATGCGATATCGCATGGGTCATCTTACGGTCTGCAGCATTCAATTTGATTTAGCGGTCAAGTCTTCTAGGGTCAGCTGTCCCGAAGCTACGCTCGATAATTGTGGATCATCACCGAAGGACAGTTTAATACGAACCATGCTATATCTTATTTCGGAGCCAAATCACGTTCCGACATAACCATTTCTATGCGACTATCCAATCCGCACATAACCATTCTATCGGCGCAACTGATGCGCAACTATCCTCCGAGCAATTTCTTGCACTAGCGTCGATGATTCTGATATTCACGACGCATCTACTCGCCTCGAGTTTGAGTCTATCTTATTTGCGGGTCGACACACGAGATACTATACGCATCGAGCAATCGTCGATGACTTATAGTCTCGTCTTGATAATCACAAAATTTACGATCAACCAAGTTCGTTCATTCTCGTATCCTTACTTACAAAATTTTGATAGCGCAAGGCGCACTCCATTTTGTATTCTCACATTGTGTTTACGTTTCCTTACGTATCGATCTCGATACGCTGTATCAATTTCGATAACGTAGGGGTCAACTTTGAACCCGCTTCAACATCGACTCCTTGCATTACATACTTCCAAGTTCGCAACGAACTTTTCCATACGCATCCACTCGTTCTCCGATTCACCGCATCCCGCTATACTTTGATCGCGTAATTGAGTTACCGATTATCCAACATCGAACCCTCGAGTTATATGATCACGCCCTCTAAGTTTCGCGTGTTTTCAGTCGTACTCAATTGAGTGTCGTCGTACGTAATCCAACTATTTCTTAGGCACGGTTTTTCACGTCCACCAACTCTTCACCGAAGTCGCACATCGTACGATTCGATCACAATTCATATCGCCCAACATTCTTATCGAAATCGCAAGTCGTGCGATTCGATTTGCCTAGCCAAACATTTCCTATCGAAATCGCAAGTCGTGTGACTCATTCGCAAGCTCGAGTTTTCCCTTTCCCGTCGATCCGATTATTGCATCAAGGCATAATTGTTTCGCTAGTCTCGGTCGTCCGACCAACTTATAACTTTCGTCCGACGTATCGTTCATCGATACGAGTCTCGCCTTACCGTCCCGACCGATTTTCGAAGAACACTTGCATCAACATACCGTCATACAAATTTCTAATCGAGTCTCGGTACTCTCCGTCCGTTGCGGACATACCTTCCGCAATTCTTACAATGCGTCGATGAAATTTATCGTACAAGTGCTATACCATATACCACTCGGAATCGAGTCATTCATCGCCTACGTGGTATGGCATATACCACTCGGAAATCAAGCCATTTCCCTCGTACTATACTTAGTACAAGCCGACAATCTCTTCCGACTTACGATTTCCGCAGTGATCGTGCTTGATCACAACCGTAACTTTGATTCTATCAAAATCCGACACAACTCGGTCAATGTTCTCGTTTGCCAACATAAGTTTGGTGCACAACCGAACGATTCGTTCTATCGATTTACGATTTTCAATTCTTTCCTTACGTTGCATCTCGTGCAACAATTTATCTTGATATACGTTGCATCCCGTGCAACAAATTTTACTTTCGACTCGCGTTGCACATCGTGCTACGATTTATTTTCGACATTTTATTTCACTTTGTACAACGATTTATTTCCAATTTCCTTTTCACTTCGTGCAACGATTAATCTGATATGCGTTGCACCACGTGCAATAATTTTACTTTCCAATACGCGTTGCACATCGTGCAACGATCATTTCTGACATTTACTGCACCTCGTGCAACGAATTACTCTCGACTTTACAAGTCAATGCACAATCCGTTTAACACATCGGTATTGGCTATCACTTCTCACTTTCATTTTAACGCATATTCACATTAACTCGCTGCACATCGAGCATCATTTTATTTCTCATTCAACATGTTACATTGCCACAATATCTCAAATCGTATTTCACAATTCGTTGCGCTTGCAGCAACTAACATTTTTACGGCTCGTTTGCATTCAATGCAATATACCTCTCGCGACTTTCTTAGCAAACATCATGAAATTTCCAAAACACACGCGGCAAAATTTCATGATTTGTATTAGACTTATTGTATGGAACATCCAGTGCGGCATCGAGTAGAGTCAAGCGTGATATCAAGTGGTGGTGGGCAACTTTTCGAATTTGTGATGAAGCGAGCATCCAGAGGAAATTGAGCCTAGAGCTCTGATACCAATTTGTCACGCCCCGACCCGGAATCACCCGAATCATCGTCCTCGCAGGGGGCGTGATGCCGCACGAGCCTGGAGTTGCGCTCGTGCAAGGTAAGATGACAAGTTCTCAAATGGTTATCTTTTGATTCGATATTAACAACGAAAGGAAACAGAGTATACAAATCAATTCTCTTTATTGATATCCGAAACTGAGGTTACAATGGCTTTCGATAGCCTAACAATATATGCCAGATTGGCTACAACACTCAGGTTCTCTCTTGCCCACAAAGGATTTCTCCGTTCCATACATCATGCCTTCTATATCTCGGCCGCATCAATCCAGCTGCGTAGTCCGAGCGTCAATGCGATAGCACGCTTCAATGCGCTTCGGCATTCCAAGCCTTAACACGTTCAAGCAACGCTTCGTCGCGAGAATCCATTCCCTGTACCCTGTATGAAGCTGGTGGGGGATCAGTACGTTCGTCCTCGCATGTACTGAATCAAAGATCATCTTTCCAAACCGATATTTTAATCTTTATGTTGAATCATGCAACTTAGCTTATGATCTTGCTATGTTCTCCTTAGGGTCATTTCATGGCATCTTCGAAAACGTAAAGCATGTTAGCATAGCATCATATTATCGAATTGAATGTACAAGCAAGCAAGCAATCTCGTGTTTGATTCGTGGCGCAACTTACCAAGTCGACGCACTCGCCCTTGCGTCCCTTGCACTGACGCAAGGTGAATACGCCCCATTTCTTCCCTGTCATGTTATAAGTGCATCTCTAAGTAGGATCTATATGCGGGACGCATTCGCGCCTACACTTTCAACCCATCGTTCCTTAACTATATGAGGGCCGTTGGCGTATCCGCGCCGGAATGGACTAAAGGAGTTCCTTTCTTTTCTCTCCTTCTTTTCTTTCTATTTGGTTGGGCTGCACGGCGTTTCACGGGTTGGGTCACAATCCCAAAACAACCGAAACGTTCCCGCTGCATACCATCATTTGCGGCTTTTCCCATCTAGTTTGATGTGCGCCTACAAAGATTATTCGAATCCCTCCGCGGCCAATCGGTTCCGGGGCGCATCCGGTATCTATCCGATTGGGGGAAACACTCGTGCACGAGTTATTATCACATTAATCTCGAGCCCATTCCAATCGACCATGCAACGCCCTATCATTCAAGCCATCAAATTCAAACAACCAAACATAGTCTTGAGTCCGAGACTCAGACTTATCGTCTCACATTTCTTCCATTTAGCTTTCTATGTTCTTTCGTTTCGTACTTTGTTTCGATGATTCAATGGCATCGTGCCTCAACTCAATACTCGTCAATCGAACGACCCGAAGGTCTCGAACACCTTTCGAGGCAACATGTCATATCCGACAGTTCCGCCACATTCATACCGCAACTGTATTCTCTCGCAACGAAGCCATCTTTTATTATCCCGTGCACGTAAGCACGTTCCGACCATATTCCCATGTTCTATAACTTAGCATTCAATGTTTGGGGCTCGCGCGCTAGGGCGCTCGCCTATTGTCTTCTAATGTTCTAGCCGTCTAACTCGTGCATCAAAGGCACGGTATGGTTCGTGCGCTAAGGCACTCGCCGAGTACAGTTATCCCATGTTCTTACGGCTTGCGCACCGAGGCGCTCGCCTTTGCGATATCCAATATTCCATAGCGACTCGTGCATAGGATGCACGTATCATTTCAATTGTTCTAACTTAGTGATCGACTCACACTATGATTTTTCTCCGATCGGCCACGCCCGTGGCGTCGATAGGTTAACTTAGCATACAATGATATATTTGTCTTATCGAATGAAGGAGTAAAAAGAAGTCAATCCTCCCACCTTAAGTCGATATGCCTCCGTTGTTTCGCCGAGCCGATGCGGCTCGATTCCCTAACTTTGTTGCACGGCCACTCTTTTGACTAAGCCATTCAAGCATTTCGTGCTTCATTGAGTTATACGTCCGATTTGCCTTAGCGTGCCCAAGTCTCGACCCGTCGCAAGACGACGATTTGATTTCGTGGACCCCTTACTAAATATTGCAAAAGATCGACCTCTAATATTTTCCCGTCAAAGTATGACCTGCACACGAAACCAACTAAAATCAATACTTGCTTCGATTCGGACTTGTGCCTTGGTCGATTCGATTTCTTAGAATCTTCGAGCCGATTCAATGCACTCATCCTTCGGGACAACGCGGCGCTTCGCATCGATTCACTTGATGCATTCTTATGGACAAGGCAACTCTTCGCATCGACATAGTCCGATGCATTACTCGGGTCGACGTAACTCTTCGCATCGACTTAGTTTGATGCGTTGCTCGTGACAACTTAACTCTCGTATCGTTTTGCATCGATACATTCCTTTGGTTCAACGCGACTCGCTGAGTCAACGTTTCAGCGTAATGCGCCGTGCGGAGCGGGGCATTACAACAGTGGCGCCGGAGGTTGGGTAGTTTGACCGTAATGAAGCTCGTGGCTCGCAGTGAGGGATATCTTGGGTCCTTCTCCGCGTACAAGCTCGACGAAGAAGCCTTCTCTTTTGCATTTTTAAGGCCAGTGCAAAATTTTATTTGGTCTTATTCTAATACTTTATTTTTTCTATTACAAAATTTTACGTATACTTTTGTTAATTTCTATTGATATTTTTCCATTTTTATAATACAGTGGGAAATTTCTAAGGGTGCTGCGCATTCCGAAGTGCGACGTGAGTGATAAAACTTTCGTGAGACACTTGGAGTTTCTTCCTGTGCTGGAAGAACTCGACATTAGCTACTGCCTCTATATCACGTCGACTGGAATATTTTTCGCCGGAAAGTATTGCCGCCGTCTGGTCAAGCTGAGTAGGAACATGCCCCCTCCAGATTTCATGCTCAGGAACATGTTCGTGCTGGACACGAAAAACGAGGCGGAGGGAAAGGCCGTGGCTGATTCGATGCCGCGTCTCGAGCACCTACATATGGGATTCGGCATGTTCAATGGAGACACGCTGCGATCTATCATATGCAACTGCAAGGGTCTTCGCGTGCTCGACATACGTGGGTGCTTCAACGTGATCTTCGACGACGAACTCTGGAAAATTTGTTATTCAATACAGACGTTTAAAAAATCCTTTGATAATGTAATCCCAGTACCAGGGGAACCTGTATACGAGATGTATAATGATTTAGATATCATCTATCATTCCTGGGATGAATGGTGAAAATATTAGCATGCATGCATTTCTTTATATTTTTCACTAGTCTACATACAAGATATTTTTTATGAGTTCGATTCTCCATTTTGATAAAATTTTACTTTTGTCAATACTAATTTTTTACATGATTAATTTTTTTATAAATAAAATGGACTGTGATATAATGACGCCTAAGACGGCTCACTTCTGAGATTTTGACATTTCCCAACACAGATTTTACCATTAATACAACATCTCAGTGTAATCATATCCAAGAGATTTCGACATTTCCCAACACAGATTTTACCTTATTCAACATGAATTCTGGCGGTACAAATTTCACTCATATTAGTGGTATCAGTGCCATTCACCATAATTAATGGTGATCGATACGAAAATATTGGTTTCTTTTTCACAACCCTTTAAAATCTATTTACACAGCCAAACAGCCAAACTAATTCATCTTCACGAGCCTTCAAAACCAATTTATATAGATTCAAAACAAAACTAAACAGCCAAACTATTTAAAATTCACAACCCTACAGAACTGTCCTAAATGTACCATTCTCCGTCTTATATGTACCATTCTTCGTCCTACATGTATCATTCTCCGTCCTACCTCCGTCCTAAATATACCATTCTCCGTCCTATATGGACCATTCTCCGTTCTACATGTATCATTCTCCGTCCTACATTTACCATTCTCCGTCCTAAATGTACCATTCGCCGTCCTAAATGTACAATTCTCCGTCCTAAATGTACCATTCTCCGTGTTAAGGAACGGAGAATGGCCATTAACAGCCAAACTAATTCATCTTCACGAGCCTTCAAAACCAATTTATATAGATTCAAAACAAAACTAAACAGCCAAACTATTTAAAATTCACAACCCTACAGAACTGTCCTAAATGTACCATTCTCCGTCTTATATGTACCATTCTCCGTCCTACATGTATCATTCTCCGTCCTACCTCCGTCCTAAATATACCATTCTCCGTCCTATATGGACCATTCTCCGTTCTACATGTATCATTCTCCGTCCTACATTTACCATTCTCCGTCCTAAATGTACCATTCGCCGTCCTAAATGTACAATTCTCCGTCCTAAATGTACCATTCTCTCCGTGTTAGAGGAACGGAGAATGGCCATTAACAGCCAAACTAATTCATCTTCACGAGCCTTCAAAACCAATTTATATAGATTCAAAACAAAACTAAACAGCCAAACTATTTAAAATTCACAATCCTACAGAACAGTCCTAAATGTACCATTCTCCGTCTTATATGTACCATTCTCCGTCCTACATGTATCATTCTCCGTCCTACCTCCGTCCTAAATGTACCATTCTCCGTCCTATATGGACCATTCTCCGTCCTACATGTATCATTCTCCGTCCTACATTTACCATTCTCCGTCCTAAATGTACCATTCGCCGTCCTAAAAGTATAATTCTCCGTCCTAAATATACATTCTCCGTGTTAGAGAAACGGAGAATGGCCATTAACAGTCCCAAAAATTGTTCCATACTAAGTTAAAAGCTTATAATAGCACCCAAAAAATGTTAACAATAGAAAAATTCTACAGAACCCAAACACCAGACTCGAACCTAGGCCTTCCATGTAAAACCCAAACAGCAACCAACTAAGCCTGGAAAGACATCAATAATGCTAAGTCTACTACCAAATGCTTACAACACTCTTACAACCTTCACCCATTGCTGACATGTGGGCCATGGCCCACATGTCAGCAATGGGTGAAGGTTGTAAGAGTGTTGTAAGCATTTGGTTGTAACTGTAGCATTATATCCCAACTTCCAATAAGGAATAAGAAGAGTCGATTAGGAACGTGTATATATATACATAGGGGTCCCCATTCATCTGAGTAGGTTGCACATTTAACATGGCTCCAAAAAGATCATTTGGTTGGGAACCATTGCCAGAGTCTTCTTCCAGTCGTCGCCGAGCCTCTCCGCATGGAGCACCCTGAAGAACAGATGGCAACTCTAGAGGGGGGTGAATAGAGTTTATAGCGATAATAGTCAATTAAAAATTTAAACTCTTTCACAATCTAAGAATAATCAGAGTAAGTACGGAAATAAATAAGGAGCAAGAAAGCATACGCAAACACAGCCGATTTAACCTGGTTTCCTTTGTGGAGGACTAGTCCAGACCTGAGAACTCTAGCTCAGGATTAAATCCACTATTTGTGAAATAGTAGTTACACCCCGTGCCTTTTCTTCAGAAGAGCACGTCAACTTCTTACAAAGGATCGCAGTGGCGATGCTTGGAATTTTCCAAGCTACTTCTTGAACTCTTGCACAGGACTCCTAACTGAGAGATGCTGAGCACTCGAGACTTAGGAAGCTTGTGGCTAGTAGATGAAGAAGGGTATGGCTTATATTGAGCTTAAGAGAGAAGAGAAGAGAAGATTGGATGAATGAAAATGAGAGAATTCTTGGCCTATTTATAGGGTTTTAACAGGCAAAATTCGGCCAGAATTCTGGTAGGAATTTCAAATATTTGGCCGTTGGACAACTAGCAACCAGCCAACCCTAAAAATTAGGGTGCTGATTTTTAGGGGACAGAGTTCGGGCAGTTCGGGCCGAACTCTGTACGGAGGCAGAGTCCGGCCCGAACTCTGTCTCCAGAGCACAGAATGGGTCCAAGGGTCCAGTGGGCTGATTTTGGATGTGGAGCTTTATGGATTTGGATAGGTTATGGGTTGAGTCTCAAGAGCCCAGCATAACTCAGCTTACAATCATTCTAGACTCAATAAATATAAAAGTACAGACTCGAAAAACGACTCGCATTTGCAAAACTGAGCTGTCGTCTGGCTTGAGCTGGATGTAGTCGTCGTGTGTCGTATTGAATAATCACAAGTATTATTCAGTCAATGTTATCAATATTTGGTTGACTGTGACTTTGTGTCAACAATCTTCCCCATATTGATAATTGACAAAATAATAATTGTATATTCAATATCCATACCTGGACACATATAACGACATAGCTCCCCCATAATTAGTGCCGAGCTTAAGAATAGCTCCCCCATAAACAATGTTATGCAATGCTGTGAATCTTGTTGGCATGTTAATAATATTCTTCCAAAAGCACATATAAACTAAACAGAACAGAATATACACATATCTCCCCCTTTTGGCATTTAGCAATATGAGATATATAAATAATAACTGGCAAACACACCCAAAAGAGAAGAAACTGCATATAAACTAAGATAATAACCAGAGTCATAATGACATAGAAACTGATAATAGAACTGCCAAAGTCTCAAAAGCACAACTCATAATAAGTCTACTACAAAGCAAGTACAGAAAAGCAACTAAAGCAAAATGTATAAACATAATCTAAGATCCTCAGTAGCATCATCAAGAGTAGCCCATATCCATCATCGAGCATGAGATGGCCCGGCGCTGTGCGATGGATCAGTAAAGGAGCGACGTGGGTCCACAAATGCCGCATCCGGATCCATGTAGCGACGAACCCAAGGGTCATCAATACGAAATCCCTCACGATCTGGGTCTCGCTCCATAGGAATGGGCATGGTAGGATGGCGAGACATGGAATACCGAATATCATGCAGCGAGTTGCTGATAGCACTCATCTGCAAAGTAGTCTGGTAATCCAGCTGAGTCCATCGATCGTCCTCCAAAGTGAAGCGATCTCGGAGCATGGCCTGAAGAGACTCAAGAGTGGCAGGAGGAGGAGGAGGATCCTGTCCGAGAGGAGGGGCATCTGGCTCATCATCAGAATGCTCAGACACTACTGGTGAGCCAATGGCCGCCTGAAGCCTCCTTGCCTTAGAGAGGAAGGCAGGGGCAGGTAAGAATGGACACTCATCAAGGGGTACATGAAACGCACGAAAGATCATAGGAAGGTATAATGCATAAACCAAAGATCTTGGTTTCTTCCTACTGTTGATCATCCAATCCATCATTGTGCGTGGAAGGTTAAAGGGAACATTGAAGTAGAGATGGTACAATGCTGAGATCTCAAAATAAGTGACTTCATCGGTAGAACCCGCTTTGGGTAGAATGGTGTTGAAAATGATCCGATGAAGCTCATAGAAATAAGGATTGAGGAATTTTGCCAAAAGCTTACGAGGACGTGTGTTGGGCTACACAGGTCGTCCTTGAAGCTTTCTAGTGAAATTCCTTCGGGAAAGATAAAGGATCTAGCTTCTACAAGCTTTTCCCAAGAATTAGGCTCTTGAAGCTCAAGTTATTCGGCCAATTCAAAATCATCAAAGGAGATATCAATTCCCGCAACTCGTGAATAAATATGAGTGTCATCATGGGTTAAGTTGCAGTAAAACATTTGAATGGCACTACGAAAAATGACCGAATTTGAGGTAACGAGTTTATCAAGACAAAGGTCATGAAATAGTGCATCATATTGAGAGAATATAGTAAAGTTGATGGGGTATCCCGCAAATACTGGACATGTCCAAAAATCACTAAACCAATCATTTGAGGCGTAGTGATACAAAAATTCGGTCGTCGTAAGTGTTTGGATCATGGGGACGTGGAGGATTGAACAACGGATGGATTTGTTGTTCAATGGTCGGTGCAACAGGTGGTGCAATGGGCGATTCAACGCGTGGAGGAGCATTCGACGAGGATGCTCCCTCTGTCCGAAGTCTCTTTCCGCGGTTGACCAGACGAGGAGCCATAACACAATAGATAGAAGATAATAAAAGAAATTTGAGATATAGAAAAGTAAGGAATTATACCTCAAACTAGTGATGAACAATGGAAGAGAATTGAAAAATAAGCCTTCTCCTTGAGTTTGGGGAAGAATGGAGCACTAAAGAGGAGAAAATAGGGTTAGGGTTTTGAGAGAATTGTGTTTGAGAATGAGAAAAGGTGGTAAGAAAGAAAGAGAGGGAAGAGAAACCGAATATAGGGGAAGGATTTCTCTTGGTCGGACCTAATCATGGCCATTGGATCTAATTTAGATCAACGGCTGGGACTGTTCCCGGTTCTGGAACAGTCGGGCCGAATTCGGCCCGAACTCTGGTAGGAGCAGAGTTCGGCCCGAATTCCGGGTCCTGGTCACAGAACAGGAATCAGGCAGAAAAAGAAAAATGTTGGTTAAGTAATAGACAAACCAATATAAGATAAGAGTATAAAGATAGGAAATATCCAATTAGTAAACAAAAGAATAACATAAAGTGAGTTTGAAGCAGCAATATGAAATTGAAATCATAGTATTTCAGCATGTGATAAATAAAAATGAACCATATAATAACAAGGAATTATATCATAATTTAATATTTTGAAGCTGCCATGGGTTAGCTGCAGGGGCCGGATCCCAGCTAGCGGTAGTCCTGAGGACTAGCGCACCGTGTCGCTTAGGCTTTTACGCCTTATTGTCAGAAGGACCCTTTCGACTTGTACCCATAGCAAGTTCATCATAATAGAATCAAGATATACTCGATATTTACGCAGGTTTATTTAATTTACAACAGCTTCATCTAAGATTCCAAGTTCACGACAAAGAAAATTGAAACGCTCTTCGAATAATGGTTTTGTGAAGAAGTCTGCTAACTGATGATCAGTGTCAATAAATTCTAAGTTAATCGTGCCATTTTGCTGATGATCACGCAAAAAGTGGTGACGAATTTCAATGTGCTTCGTGCGTGAGTGACAAATGGGATTCTTAGTAAGATTTATAGCACTAGTGTTGTCACAAAAGATTGGAATATGCATGAAAGATAAATTATAGTCTTCAAGGGTTTGCTTCATCCACAGAATTTGTGCACAACAATGCCCAGCTGCGATATATTCAGCTTCTGTTGTGGATAGTGCGACAGAATTCTGCTTCTTGCTAAACCAAGAGACTAAAGCTTTTCTAATAAATGACACGTACCGTCGTACTTTTACGGTCGGCCTTGCATCCGGCGAAGTCAGCATCAGAGTAACCAATGAGGTCAAATGATGTTGACTTGGGATACAATAGGCCCACTGTAACTGTACCCTTAAGGTATCGAAAGATACGCTTAATCGCGGTCATGTGTGATTCCTTAGGATTAGCTTGATATCTAGCACACAGGCAAACACTAAACATAATATCAGGGCGACTAGCAGTAAGGTAAAGTAGACTGCCTATCATACCTCGATACGTTGATCTACGGGTTTGCCACTATCATCTGGTTCGAGTTTGGGTTGAAGTAGCCATAGGAGTGCTGATTGGTTTGACGTTGTCAAGGTCGAATTTCTTCAGCATGTCCTTGTATACTTCGACTGACAGATGAAGGTTCCATTTGACATTTGTTTGACTTGCAGCCCAAGAGAGTAGTTGAGCTCCCCCATCATGCTCATCTCAAACTCGGTCTGCATACACTTGGCAAAATCTTGACAAAGGGTTTCATCAGTGGAACCAATATAATATCATCTACATATATTTGTACTAAAAGAATAGTGTCTTTGAAAGATTTTATAAAGAGTGTAGTATCAATTTTCCCTTTTAAAAAACCGTTCTCAAGCAAGAAATTGCTTAGCCGTTCATACCAAGCTCTAGGGGCTTGTTTGAGGCCATACAGCGCTTTCTTTAGCTTGAACACGTGGTCGAGAAATTTATGATTTTCAAAGCCAGGAGGTTGTTTCACATAAACTTCCTCCTTAATAAATCCATTCAAGAAAGCACTTTTAACATCCATTTGAAATAATTAAAATTTTGAAAATTTGCAAATGCACAAAGCATCCGAATGGATTCCAATCTAGCAACAGGAGCATACGTCTCATCGTAGTCGATACCTTCCTCTTGGTTGTATCCTTGAGCTACTAGACGAGCTTTATTGCGTGTGAATGAACCATCTTCATTTACTTGTTTCTAAAACCCATTTGGTACCAATAATCGAGTGATTAGCTGGTCTAGGAACGAGTTCCCATATTGGCTCCTCTCGAATTGGTTGAGTTCCTCTTGCATAGCAGAAATCCAAATTCATCATTGAAAGCTTCTAAAGTATTTTTCGGCTCAATTTGTGAAATAAAGGCAGTGCTAGCAATAGAGTCTCTTAATGATGATCTAGTAGTTACTCCACGTGAAACCTCGCCGATTACCAAATTTTCTGGATGTGATGGCTTGAAAGAGAATTCTTTGGCAAGCTCTCCAGAGAATTGTTTCGGTTGTGGTGTTCATTGGAGTAGACGTTGATGGCTCAACATCATCATCAAGAGTAGCTGCTGCACTGTTATCTTCATCAAAAGTCACATTTGTAGACTCTTCCACAATTAATGAGCGTTTGTTAAAAACTCTATATCCCTTGCTCTTGGTAGCATAGCCAAGGAAAATACCATCGTCAACTTTGGCATCAAATTTGCCTAAGTTGTCTTTGGTGTTAAGGATAAAACATCTATAGCCAAAAACTCTAAAATAAGAAACATTTGGGGTTCTCCCAAACCAAAGCTCATAGGGTATTTTCTTCGTAATAGGACGAATAAGTACCTATTTAAAATGTGGCATGCTGTACTGACAGCTTCAGCCCAAAAGTATTTCGAAAGTAAAAACTTGTTCAATATGACTCTAGCCATATCGCCAAGAGTCCTATTCTTCCGCTCCACAACACCATTTTGTTGAGCAGTTCTTGGACAAGAAAACTCATGATCAAAATCATTAGAATCACAAAACTTTTCAAAATCAGAATTTTCGAACTCGCCTCCATGATCACTTCGGATACGAGTAATCATGTAGCCTTTTTTTGAACTTTCTTAACAAAAATCTTGAAAACCGAAATAGCATCACTTTTATAAGTAAGAAAGAAAACCCAAGTAAATCTTGAAAAGTCATCATCAATAACAAAGGCATAGAGTTTTCCACCAAGACTAGCTACTCTTCTAGGGCCAAAAAATCCATATGGAGTAGTTGCAAGGGTCTAGTAGTGCTTACAGAGTTTATGGAATGAAAAGATGACTTGGTTGCCTTATTCAACTCACATTCGGCACATACGGTGTCCTTTTTGAATGTGATGTCGGGCAAGCCTTAACTAGCTTCTTGGTCGATAGCCTGGATATAGTATCCATATTGGCATGACCAAGACGCTGGTGCCATAGTAACCGTTCATCTTTATGAGCATATAGGGATCTACCTACATTGTTAGTATCTATAGACAAATAGAAATATAAATATTATCCTCTCTTACCCCTTCAAAAACAATGTCTCCTGTTGACCTATCATAAATAAGGCATTTGTTTTGTCCAAAGTTAATGTCATAAACCATGGTCAGCAAGATGACTGATGCTGAGCAGGTTATGCTTTAACTCGGTCACTAGGCAGACATCCTTTATTACGGGAGAGGGAGGATAACCAATAATACCATTACCTATAATATAACCTTTTAGGTTATTGCCGAAGTATACATATCCTTCTCTTCATCGATAGTGATGCGAAAAGATTTGCGTCTCCCGTCATATGCCGCGAGCATCCACTATCGAGAATCCACTTACTCTTAGTTGAGGAGGGAAGGTCCACCTACATCAAGAGTAGATGTGACCTTTGGTACCCAAGTTCTTGAGGGTCCTGAAAAGTTAGTTTTTGGAAACCATGCATATATCTTTCTACTAATCTTCTAATTCTATATTGTGGTAAAATGTGTCCATGTAAACCATAATAAGTACATGTAGCATTCCTATTTACATTAGGAGCATGCTGATGATGTCTATGAGGAGAAGTGTGATGATATGAAGATCCAGCATGGTGATGATGATTATGTGGAGTGGCATGGTGATATTGTCTATATGGTATGGCATGATATTGTCTATATGGCATGACATGATGATTTCTATATGTAGAGTGATGTGATTGTGTCTTTGTGCAACATGGTGATGATTGTATCTATGTGTGCAGCATGTTTTTGTGACATGTGATAATTATTTCTACGTGCATGTGGTTTGTGTCCTTCGTGAAAGTTGTGATATGTAAGCATGATTATGAGCAGCATGTGGATGACGTGGTTGACTAGTATGAGTGGTGTCATGCTTTGTGTGTGTCTCATGTGATTGGATTTGAGGTTGAGCAAAACTGTTTTCCCAATTTAGTCTCTAGTTTCTTAAAGACATCTTGCAATTCAGTAATCTTAGCATTCAAACCATGCATCTTAGTGATAGAAATCTTGTGTCTACTCTTTTCTTCTGCAAGCTCCGTGTTGAGTGTGTAGGAACGATATAGTAAAGCGTAATACTCTAGAGGGGGGGTGATAGAGTTGGCAGCGGAATAATGCTAATTAAAAATGTTAGCAACACAATCACAGTATATAATCACAGTTGAAATATATAAAGGCAGAGTTCAGAAAGCAAACGCAAAGACAGCGATGTATACTGGTATCCTTGTTGAGGACTAATCCAGTCGGTAGAACTCTTGCTACCAGTTGAATCCACTATAGAAAAAAACGCAAGTTTTCTTACGAAGTCCTTGCAACTTCTACAACGCGAGCTTTGATACGAAGAACTCGTCCAACTTCAAATGTGAAGAGGTATTCTTCAATCAAGCCTTCTGATTACAATCTCTCAGAAACTTCTAGACCGTACCGCACTGGCAAATCGACTAGAGGATTGTAAACTGGCTTGGGATCTGAAAATAAAAGCTCTAGAAAACTCTTTGGAAGGCAGAAAGCTTTTTAGATAGAGAGAAGATTGAAAGTGAATGAGTGAATTGAAATGATCGAAATCCATCTCTATTTATAGGAATTCCAAAGGGAGAACTCTGTCAGAATTCGGGCAGAATTCGGGCAGAACTCGATGAGCAAATCTCGATCAAATCCGCAACTGCAGGAGGACCAAGTTCCAGAGAATTCAAAAATCAAACGGCCACCAACCGAACTCTGGCCGAACTCTGGCCGAGTTGTCGGTTAGGTTAGGGTTTTAAAATAGATTTTTGGTGATTTTTGAAAACCTTTTTGAAAACCTTTTTGTAAACATTTTGATAGGTCATTTTAAAAATATTTTGAACTTTTGGGGATAGCCTATTTGCCAGTACGACTCGGTGTACAATGTATCCTAGACTCAAATAAAATAAAAAATTATATTGCATAGGAAGTACAGACTCAAGTAGGCAAACAGATCTTCAGTCATGAACGGAGGAATATCCAATCTTGCTTATGTCCAAGAAGCTGAGATGTCCCAACAAGCTTCGTATATCCAGACAGAGTTTTGATCAATTATTAAAATCAGGTTGACCATATGACCAATGGGCCAACAATCTCCCCCATTTTGATAATTGACAAACTATGAATGTTATAACATTAAGCTTGTTCAAGCTTGTTCAAAAATATCAAAAAGTAAAAATTGTTCATAACCTGTATTTAACTCAAAAAAATGTTAGATCATTTTAATTTTCTCCCCCTTTGTCACTTAGCAAAATAATTGCACAAGAGAAGGCTCCCCCGCATTAAATACAGAAGACTCCCCCGCAATCAATGCATAAGTAACAAATAGCGAGGAAAACAAATAAAAGAAATATAGTATAAGAATTAGAGATATAGCATCACAGGCATGTAATGTTTCTACAAATTATCATCACAGACATGTATGCTTAAAAAACATAAAAAATCTTAGGCATGCTATTTCACAGGCACTTGAAAATGGAGAAGCAGCATAAAGAGATAGTGCTTAAACAAAATGCTGAAAAACTGAGATGTCATAAATGAAACATCATAAACATGTCCATGAAGATAAAAAGTACTGATAGCAAACTACAAAGTACTGATAAAAAGTAAATGATAAAAACTTGGAATGTCGGAGCATTTCCAGTATACAATAGAATATCACTAATAATCAAATCAGATCTCATCATCACTATCCTCATCAATATCATCAGCAGCGTGGCCAGCATGACCGGAAGTACCAGCACCAGAAGTACCAGTAGGATGAGTAGGGGCGCCAGCATAGAACCAACGTAATCTCGAGGTGCACGATACCAGTCATAGGCGTTACCTGGCTGGGAAGTAGGCATGAACAGCTCATCCTCACAGCGGTAACCCAAAAAAGCTGGATCTCGAGGGATGGAACCGGCTGAATAACCAGTCTGAGCGAATCGAAGATCAGCCAAGGAGTTTGCCATCGCCTGATAATGGGTGACATCGCGGTACTCACGCTCGCGAGCCATGTCGTCATCGAGACGTGCAAAGCTGATAAATGCTGATGTATGCCCTCAAAAGTCATGGCATACGGCTGATGTGGTGAAGATGGTGCAGTAGGAGGAGCATGAGGTGGAGAAGCAGTCCGGCTGCGACGAGAAAGCTGGAGTAACTTGGGCTCAGAGTCCTGAGTAAAGTCGTAGATCGATCTCGAATCGCTGAAAGATATGGGGAGAATCATCGCGTAAAGAGATTTCGATCTCTAGCACGACAACGTCCCATCATTGAATAATTATCTTAGGGGTGGAAAAAGGAATCCCTTAAGAATATGGTACATGGCGGACAGCTCAAGCGAAGTCACATCATCCTTGGAAGTGGATTTTGGAAGAAGAGTAGAGTAGATGATGCGATGCAATTCGTAGTTAAACAAGTTCAGGTTGTTAGCCTTGAACTTTCCAGAACGTACTCTGTCAGGTGCACAGAGTTCCGTTTGAAACTCGGGTGTAGTACCTTCGGGGAAATCGAATTCCGTGATATCAACTAGCGGTTCACCCTCATTGGGAATACCAAGAATCTCCGCTAGGAGGACATCATTGAACTCAATGTCTATGCCTCCAACACGTGTGCTCACGTCAAAAGTGTTAACTACGAGATTGCAATAGAACAATCTAATGGCATTAGTAGCTATTGGGAAGCACAGTTTAACAAGTAAGTGTAACCTAATGCCTCAATAAGTGACGATGATCAGGGATACCGTCCATTTAACCGGAGCGCCGCTATATGGATCGGGTGGAAAAGTCACCGTACCATAATAAAGCTTGATCGAGGGTTTGAAAGAAGAACCCATCGAAAGCGCCGTCGCTCTTTTGGACCGGCGAAAACAAAGAATCTGTGTGAGGATTCGAAGAGGACCCTTCCTCACTAGGAGTGGTCTTCTTCCTCTTAGACGGATTAAATCTAGGTGCCATTGAAATAAAAAGCACTAATTTGAAAGGTGGAGAGAGAGGGAGTTATACCTCACGGAAAATTGGATATGTTGTAGAGAAAAACGATCTCCGCACGATTCCAAAATTTGGAAGGATTTCACCAAGTAGATAGGGAGCAATGGGTTGGTGAATACTAGGGTTTGGAGGAGTTACGGGCGGCTGGAGCTGCTGTTTGAAAGTTTGGAAGCAATGGAAGAGAAGAAGCTCTCGGGTTTGTATATACACATACACCCTCAACGAACTCGGGCCGAATTCGGTCAGAGCTCTGGCCGAATTCGCCTAGGGTTCTCAGGTGTTTTTGCTACTTCTTTTTCATTGACTCGTTGAAATATTTAATTCAAAGATTAGTTATTTTAGTCTTCAAATAACATAATTAATAATATTTTATGATGATTAAATGTCATTATACAGTGACTGTCCAGATTAGCTGTAGGAGTACTGTCCCAGCTGGCGGAGGTTCACCGGGAAACTCTAAGTACCGCTTCGCTTCAACGTAGTTGTGGTGACGACAGACTCTTTATTAGCTTGTCTCTAACACAATTTTTGCATAATGATATAATCATAAAATAAATCAATTAATATTATTGACGTCCAAAATTTCTAATTCTCGACGTAAATAATTGAAACGATCTTCCGCTAGAGGTTTAGTGAAGATGTCAGCTAATTGATTTTCAGTATCTATGTACACAAGGTTATATCTCTATTTGTGATGATCTCTAAGAAAATGATGTCTAATCTCGATATGTTTAGTACGAGAATGACATACAGGATCTTAGTCAAATAATGGTGCTCGTGTTATTACAGGAAAATGGGAATAGTGTGAAAAATAAATCAAAGTCTTCTAGGGTTTGTTTTATCCACAAAATTTGAGCGCAACAACGTCCTGCGGCGATATACTCAGCTCTGTTGTTGATAAGGCTACAGAATTTTGCTTTTTACTAAACCAAGAGACTAGAGCCTTGCCTAAGAAATGAATGTACCGCTAGAACTTTTCTATCAACCTTGCATCCAGCAAAATCTGCATCCGAATAACCAATAAGGTCAAAGGAGTTTTGGGATACCACAAGCCGACAGAAGAAGTGCCCTTAAGGTATCGGAAGATACGCTTAACTGCGGTCAGATGTGATTCCTTTGGGTTAGCTTGAAACGTGCACACAGACAAACACTAACATTATATCTGGACGACTAGCAGTTAAGTAAAGTAAACTACCAATCATACCTCGATACTTACGTGTGTCGACTGGCTTGTCTTGTTCGTCAGAATCAAGCTTTGTTGAAGTTGCCATCGGAGTGCCAATAGGTTTGACATTGTCCAGATCGAACTTCTTTAGCAAATTTTGTGTACTTGGCTGATTAATGAACGTCCCATTGTAGGTTTGTTTGATTTGCAATCCGAGAAAGAACTTCAGCTCTTCCATCATGCCATCTCAAAACTCATTCTGCATACACTTAGAAAATTCTTGACAAAGAGATCATCAGTGGATCCAATATGATATTATCAATATAGATTTGAATTAAAAAGCGCTTGCCATTAAAAGATTTAATAATAGTGTAGTGTCAACCTTTCCTTTTGAAAAATCGTTGTCAAGTAGAAAAGAGCTTAGACGGTCATACCAAGCACGAGGGGCTGTTTCAAACCATTAAGGCTTCTTCAACTTGAAAACATGGTCAGGATTTTTAAAATCCGTGAAACTCGGAGGTTGTGCTACAAAAACTTCTTCTTTATAAAGCCTTTAGAAAAGCACTTTTTACATCCATTTGAAAAAGTTGAAATCATGAAAAACATGCAAATGCACATAACATTCGAATGGATTCTAATCTCGCAACTGGGGCATAAGTCTCATCGTAGTCGATACCTCTTCTTGATTGTTCTTGAGCTACGAGTCGAGCCTTGTTACGAGTTACTAAACCACTCATTAGTTGTTTCGGAATACCCAACGGGTGCCAATGACCGGATGATCAATAGGCTTGGGAACAAGTTTCCAAACTGATTCCGTTCGAATTGGTTCAATTTCTCTTGCATGGCATCTATCCGAAACTATCACTACATGCTTCATCAATAGATTTAGGTTCTAGCGTGAAATAAATGCAACACTAGAAATAATATCTCTACTGGATGATCGAGTTACTTCCTTGTAATGTCACCAATTACCAAATCTTGTGGATGATCAGCTGGAATTTTAACTCCGGTAGACTCTGTAGGTAGCTGGTTCCTGGATCTCCTCTAGGGGGTTCAGCTAGTGCAGAGCTTGGTTCAGGTTCAGCTGATGTTGAACTTAATGTAGGCAGATCTTCATCACTGTCATCGAGAGTCATTTGGTTCATTTCATCAAAAGTGACGTTGATTGATTCTTCGATGATCATGGTACGTTTGTTGAAGACTCTGTACCCTTTGCTCTTGGCCGCATAACCTAGAAATATACCTTCATCGGCCTTTTCGTCAAACTTTCCCAAGTTGTCTTTAGTATTAAGAATAAAGCACTTACAGCCAAAATCTTAAAGTATGAAACTGAAGGAATTCTATCAAACCATAACTCAAATGGAGTCTTCTTCGATTTTGGTCGAATTAGAACTCTATTGAGCACAAAGCAAGCTGTATTGACAGCTTCAGCCCAGAAGTATTTGGGTAGGCTAAATTGATTTAACATCACTCTGGCCATTTCGGTTAGAGTTCTGTTCTTACGTTCCACAACTCTATTTTGTTGTGGAGTTCTAGGGCAGGAGAACTCGTGTATGAAACCGTGTGTCATAAAATTGCTCGAAATCAGCATTCTCGAATTCGCCTCCATGATCACTTCTAATTCGAGTGATCATGTAACCTTTTTCATTTTGCACTTTCTTGCAAAAGGCGACAAATTCGGATAATGCGTCATTCTTGCGTGTCAAGAAATATACCCACGTGTATCTAGAAAAATCATCTACAATAACAAATGCATATAATTTACCTCCGAGGCTAGCAACTCTGCTAGGACCGAATAAATCCATGTGTAGCAATTGTAGAGGTCTAGTAGTACATACTGCGTTTACAGACTTGAATGTGGATCTGGTAGCCTTGTTCTTTCACATTGGCTGCATACCGAATCCTTCTTGAATGTTATGTCTGGTAAACCGTGTACTATCTTCTTTGTGGATAATCTTGAAATTGTATCCATGTTTGCATGACCGAGTCTCATGTGCCATAGATGACTCTCATCACTTTTGGCCATTAAGCATCTACCTGAAATGTTAGCTTCTTCCAGCAGATAGAAAACATATATATTGTCTTCCCTGATTCCTTCAAAGATAGTACTACCAGTTGAGCTATCAACTATAGTACATTTGTCTTTGCCAAAGTTGATACCATAACCATGATCAGCTAGATGACTTATGCTGAGCAGATTATGTTTCAACTCGGTAACCAGACAGACATCTTTAATCACTGGATAGGGAGACTTACCAACATCACCGATACCAATAATATCCTTTCAAATTATTACCGAAGGAAACATAACCTTCCTTCTTCTTCTTCGACAGTGTTGCAAATAGGGTAGCGTCACCGGTCATATGTCGTGAGCAACCGCTGTCGAGGATCCATTTGCTTATAGCATGTGAAGGGTGTTCCACCTACAAAACGTTTGTAGATGAAACCTTTGGTACCCATTTTTTGTAGGGTCCTGAATTGTTAGCTTTAGGTATCCAAGCATAAATATTTAAATCTACAAGCTTTCTCATTCTATATGCAGATGATATATGACCAATGAGGCCACAATAATGACATTGTGCATGTCGAGTGTTGAAAGCTGAGTGGTGTGCATGGTTGGTAGGTTTGGGTTTTCTAGTATAGAAGAATGCATACCTATGATCATGTTTGGGCTTAACCTTTTGGGGTAAAGGTTTTATATGGTTTGGTCTGACAGTGTTTGGCTTGGGAATGTTCCGAATTCTCGATAAGTGACACGTGTTAGGATAGGAAGCAGCAGGCTCAGGGTGTTTTCCTAACCTAATTTCCAACCTTTTGGAAGTGTCATATAACTTAGTATAATCAGAAGTGAGTGATTCCATTCTGATTTGTGCAGATTGAAGACTTTTCTTTTCTCTAGAAAGATCTTCTCTCAATTGGTCTATAATCTTGTCTTTCTCTTCGGATGACTATTTAGTCTCGTGTAATAAGAGCTTTATAGAGGAAAGCTCACCAGACTCACTAACATTAGTTCTAACCTCAGCTAGTAGGTCGGTAAGTCTTCCTATTTCTCCTTTGTACTCTTTGAGTACCTTCTTAGCGGTCTGATATTTACTACGCAGTTTCCTGTAGTCAAGCATCAGGTCACTGAAGGCATCTCCTAATTGCTCAAAGGTGAAGTCATCATATGTTTCTACAGGTTCAGTAGGTACCTGATCGATTGCCATGAAGCAGATGTTTGCAGCGTCCTCTGAATGTTCATCTTCTGAGTCGCTAGCTTCACTCTCATGCCATATGCTAGTGTTGGCATATTTCCGAGACGTTAATCTTTTCAGGTTGCCTTTTTCATACCTGTTGTTCTTCTTGCTCGATGATGAGTTGATGGGATAGTCCTTCTTCATATGTCCCTTCTTCTTACAGCCATAGCAGACAGCATCTTCTTGATACCAGTTGTTGCTGTTGTTCTCTTTGACTCTCTTCTCATGTCTCATGAATCTTTTGAACTTCCTTGCTAGGAGTGCTTGATCTTCAGCGTCAGATCCACTGCTGTCTGAGTCATCTTCAGCAGCTTTTCTGTGCTGAGCCTTGAGGGCGATAGTCTTCTCCTTTGGAGCAGGCTCTTCAAAATCTTGTAGCTCCAGTTCATGAGTGAGTAGTTTACCCATGAGTACTTCAAGTGACATTGTGGTGAGGTCGTTTCCTTCAATGATAGCTGTAGCCTTTGGAATCCACTTCTTGGTGAGAGCTCGCAGGAGTTTGCGAATCTTTTCGTGGTTACTGTAATCTTTGCCTAAGGAGGACAAAGGGTTTACAATATCCAAGAACCTCTCGAACATTTGTGTGACTGTTTCATTTGGCTTTATTTGAACGCCTCGTACTCTTGAGTAAGTCTGCTGACTTTTGACTCCTTGACTTGAGTCGTGCCTTCACGTGTAACTTCGAGAAGCTTCCACACACCATTTGCCGTTGTGCATGTAGATACCCTGTTAAATTCTGTTCTGTCTAAGGCACAAAAAAGAGCATTAATGGCACGTGCGTCAAGACTGGCCTTTTTCTTTTCTTCCTCTGTATAACTGCTTTGGGGTTTTTCAACCAAAACTCCCTCGACATTTATACGAGGTGGCTTCTGATAGCCATCAAGAACAAGCACATAAGTCAAAATCAAGAGATTTCAAGAAGAAACTCATCCGTGTTTTCCAATAAGTGTTAGTACCATCAAACAGAGGGGGCTGTTTGTGGCCTGACCTTCACTTGTGAATTTCATAGTAGCCATGTGATGTGCTGTGATCTAATAAATAATGAATAAATAATAGCACTGTTACCTCGCTTTACCTGTAACACCCGCTCTGATACCAATTGTAGGAACGATATAGTAAAGCGTAATACTCTAGAGGGGGGGGTGAATAGAGTTGGCAGCGGAATAATGCTAATTAAAAAATGTTAGCAACACAATCACAGTATATAATCACAGTTGAAATAATGTAAAGACAGAGTTCAGAAAGCAAACGCAAAGACAGCGATGTATACTGGTATCCCTCTGTTGAGGACTAATCCAGTCGGTAGAACTCTTGCTACCAGTTGAATCCACTATAGGAAAAACCGCAAGTTTTCTTACGAAGTCCTTGCAACTTCTACAACGCGAGCTTTGATACGAAGAACTCGTCCAACTTCAAATGTGAAGAGGTATTCTTCAATCAAGCCTTCTGATTACAATCTCTCAGAAACTTCTAGACCGTACCGCACTGGCAAATCGACTAGAGGATTGTAACTGGCTTGGGATCTGAAAATAAAAGCTCTAGAAAACTCTTTGGAAGGCAGAAAGCTTTTTAGATAGAGAGAAGATTGAAAGTGAATGAGTGAATTGAAATGATCGAAATCCATCTCTATTTATAGGAATTCCAAAGGGAGAACTCTGTCAGAATTCGGGCAGAATTCGGGCAGAACTCGATGAGCAAATCTCGGTCAAATCCGCAACTGCAGGAGGACCAAGTTCCAGAGAATTCAAAAATCAAACGGCCACCAACCGAACTCTGGCCGAACTCTGGCTGAGTTCTGTCAGGGTTAGGTTAGGGTTTTAAAATAGATTTTTGGTGATTTTTGAAAACCTTTTTGAAAACCTTTTTGTAAACATTTGATAGGTCATTTTAAAAATATTTTGAACTATTTTGGGGATAGCCTATTTGCCAGTATGACTCGGTGTACAATGTATTCCTAGACTCAATAAAGTGAAAAATTACATTGCATAGGAAGTACAGACTCAAGTAGGCAAACAGATCTTCAGTCTTGAACGGAGTGAATATCCAATCTTGCTTATGTCCAAGAAGCTGAGATGTCCCAACAAGCTTCGTATATCCAGACAGAGTTTTGATCAATTATTAAAATCAGGTTGACCATATGACCAATGGGCCAACAGAGTGTTGTGATTTCTTGTGTTTGTTGTTCAATGCGTGCTTCGGCATCTTGTAAGCTTATTTAAGTTTAGATACCTCATCAGTGACATCCGTGGGTGAAGTGTCTCTAATGTTATCAAGTAATAGAGAAAGTCTTTGTATTTCGACTTCATGACTTTTGATTTTGTCCTTGGCATGTTTGTATTTACCAATGATCTTTTTGTGATCATTAAGTAATCGGTGAAAGCATCGCCAAGTTCATCAAAAGTGAAGTCGTCAAGAGTTTCGTTTGATACCTTGTCGGACGTCGCCATTAGGCACACATTAGCCGTATCTTGAGGAGAGTTCTTTTCTTTCTCGGAGTCACTAGCTTCGCTTTCATGCCAAATGCTTGTGTTGGCATATTTCTTTGAGGAGGTCTTCTTGTATGGCTTCTCATAGCGGTTGCTCTTCTTCAAGAATGGACAGTCTTTTCGGACGTGTCCAGTCTTCTTGCAACCGTAGCAGGTTGGCTCTTCTTCGCCATCTTCTTGTGGTACCTTCTTTCTTCGATTGAAGCGAAGGAATCTCTTGAAGTTGCGGACCATGAGAGCTTGATCATCATCTTCTGAGTTGTCGTCATCCGTCTCTTCGGGTTCAGCCCTCCGTCGGTGAGCTTTGAGTGCGATCTCCTTAGCTTTAGGAGCAGGCTCTTCGAAGTCCTTGAGGTCAAGCTCATGAGTCATTAGCTTTCCCATCAAGGTCTCCATGGACATGGTTGTGAGATCATTTCCTTCTATGATGGCTGTCACCTTAGGGTTCCAAATTTTTGGTAGCCCCCTAAGTAGCTTGCGAATCTTCTCGTGATTTGAATATTGCTTGCCGAGCGAAGACAAGGGGTTGATGATGTCGAGGAATCTTGTGAACATTTGCGTGATCGTCTCGTTTGGCTTCATCTTGAAAGCCGTATTCTTAGTGAGACGGCTTATCTTTGATTCCTTGACTTGGGTGGTTCCTTCATGCGTCACTTCTAGAAGTCTCCATACTTCGTGAGATGTGGTGCATGTAGATACCCTGTTGAACTCATTCCTGTCTATAGCACAGAATAAAGCATTAATAGCTCTCGCGTCTAGACTTGCCTGTTTCTTCTCCTCGTCAGAATATTTGTCATGTGATTTTCAACGAGATCACCATTGACAACTATTCTGGCGGGCTTTTTGTAACCGTCAGTGACGATAGTCCCAGGTCAAAGTCTAGCGACTTGAGATAAAAGCTCATCCTTGTTTTCCAATACGTGTAGTTAGTTCCATCAAATAGGGGAGGCCTATGAGTGGACTGTCCTTCACCGTGATTGGAAATCAAGGATTGTGTGGTTGCCATGGATCAGCTCTAGGATGTAAGTCCTTGTAAGAGAACAGAGCTCTGATACCAATTGAAGAACAGATGGCAACTCTAGAGGGGGTGAATAGAGTTTATAGCGATAATAGTCAATTAAAATTTAAACTCTTTCACAATCTAAGAATAATCAGAGTAAGTGCGGAAATAAATAAGGAGCAAGAAAGCATACGCAAACACAGCCGATTTTAACCTGGTTTTTCTCGTGGAGGACTAGTCCAGGCCTGAGAACTCTAGCTCAGGATTAAATCTACTATTTGTGAAATAGTAGTTACACCCCGTGCCTTTTCTTCAGAAGAGCACGTCAACTTCTTACAAAGGATCGCAGTGGCGATGCTTGGAATTTTCCAAGCTACTTCTTGAACTCTTGCACAAGACTCCTAACTGAGAGATGCTGAGCACTCGAGACTTAGGAAGCTTGTGGCTAGTAGATGAAGAAGGGTATGGCTTATATTGAGCTTAAGAGAGAAAGAGAGAAGAGAAGATTGGATGAATGAAAATGAGAGAATTCTTGGCCTATTTATAGGGTTTTAACAGGCAGAATTCGGCCAGAATTCTGGTAGGAATTTTTAAATATTTGGCCGTTGGACAACTAGCAACCAGCCAACCCTAAAAATTAGGGTGCTAATTTTTAGGGGACAGAGTTCGGCCCGAACTCTGTGCGGAGGCAGAGTTCGGCCCGAACTCTGTCTCCAGAGCACAGAATGGGTCCAAGGGTCCAGTGGGCTGATTTGGATGTGGAGCTTTATGGATTTGGATAGGTTATGGGTTGAGTCTCAAGAGCCCAACATAACTCAGCTTACAATCATTCTAGACTCAATAATATAAAAGTACAGACTCGAAAATGACTCGCATTTGCAAAACTGAGCTGTCGTCTGGCTTGAGCTGGATGTAGTCGTCGTGTGTCGTATTGAATTATCACAAGTATTATTCAGTCAATGTTTCAATATTTGGTTGACTGTGACTTTGTGTCAACACACCCCTGCGCCGCCTCCGGCCCATGACTGGCTGGCAGCGGCTGCGGACTTCCTGACCTCCTGCGGATTGTCACTGGAGGTCATCGGTCGACCTCTTCATCCGGCGCCCAACTTTGACATATTGCCGATCACTCCGGAGGAACGGGATTCTTTGGAGAAGAGGGAAGCGTTTCGCCGCCTGTGCCATAGGGCGGGTGTGCGCACCCTGCAGGACTTTGCGGAGATCCTCCGCGAGGCCAGTGAGGGCTAGACCTCTTTTTTTTTTTTTACAGTTTTTTGTCCTCCTCTTGTATACTTCTCCGGAGAATGTTCCGACGACGAAGCTGGGATTTAATGAATATAATATTTTGTTAACTCAATTTGGTTTCGGCTACAATCAAACTTTTACAACCTTCTTACAACTTACACCCATTTGCTAACTATAGCATTGCTCTTTATAATTAACAAATCTTGTTACGTCAAATCCATATATCAGCGACGATATCCCCATCAATGACTTGTTACGTCATAGAATTGATTATGCTGCCAGCGTCAATCTTGCCGTCAAATCCATCTTAAATATGATTACAAAGTAAAATAGAGGACAACTTTGAGTGTTTCAATTTTACTCTTTCAAGTACATAGTCTTCTTATTTTCAAAAATTTAATCAAATATTCGAAAAAATGGAAATATTGAGATTAAACTTCACATTCTTAAATATGTTGTCAAATTTTTTTAAATAACATGTTTCCACCACGTTTTCTGCCAATTTTTTCATATTTATACGAACACGTGGATATATACTAGTAATAATAGTAATAAATTTAATTTTGGAAAGTAGTTTTTAAAATTAGGGTCTCAAATCCTAAAGGTTTATGTAGTGATTTCACATGGATATATACTAGTATAATAGTATAAATTTAATTTTGGAAAGTAGTTTTTTAAATTTAATAGTAATAAATTCGACCGTTATACTAGTAATAATAGTAATAAATTTAATTTAAGACTCAAAACTATTCTAATTTTTTCCACTTCCCAAGGTCACATAAGACGGTCAAATTTTCCCTCTTCTTCTCTCAAATCTTCTTCTCCCAAACCCTCTCCCAAACCCTCTTCTAATCAAAATGCCGCCGAAGAAAACAACGACCGTCGCGAAGGGAAAGAATCACAAAGGGATGCGATACAGGCCCGAAGGGCAGAACTTGCAAGGGCGGCGAAAACCAAGATTATGGTCGCTAGAGCAGAGGCCGAAAGGGCAGCGGCGGAAGCAGCGGCGCGGGGCAGCGACGATGAAAGCGGAGGTGACAACCAAGCCACGTGCAAAAAAGGCTAAAAACACTCATTGCTCGACAAAGACCGAAAAATCTATCTTCGATACAGAGTCGTCGGAAGACTCAACTTACGAAGATCGAAGGCGTACTCAGCGAAGGCTAAGGTGGCAACGGATACAGAGTCATCAGCGTACTCTGTAGATTTTGAATCCTCATCAGAAGAGGAAAATGAAGAGAAAGAGCAATCATCAAATAAGTCTCAGGCTGGAGTGGAGGTAAAAAAATTTAAAGACTCTAAAACTAAGAAGTTACATAAATATTTCAAGAAAAAGACTGTTATGCCTGAAAGATCAATTAAGATGGATGATGTCGAAGACGAAGCTTTCCTGGATATATTGAAATTCTATTAATTGGAGAAACTGAACAAATCCTGTCTTGAGAAAATCTCCCAAACAATAGTAAGAGAATTTTACTCAAATCTTCCGGCTGAAATTAAAGAAAAAGAAGAGGATCAACCACTGGTGTTTCTGAGAGGAAAACTGATTAGGGTAAATGCTGCTGTCATCAACGAATTTTATGGATTTGATCCAGTTCCTGAGTTTGATATGAAAGATTGATAATATTTCCATGACGGATGCAATTTATGAGATTATAGGTGTTTCAATGGGTGCCAAGACCCCTCAAAATGTTACAAAGATCAATTAAAAACTTTGTAAAAATTGTTGCATGCCTACGTATCTCAAACACTCAACCCTACTGGACATGAGTTTTTCATCCATCCCGAGAGAGTAAAATTTCTTTATTATATGGGGAAGAAAAAAAAGATGGATATAGGTTCCTACATGTTCAGTAGAATGATGCATCTCGTGGGAAAACCAACTGCAAGGACAGCTCTCCCTTTCGGAGGATTTGTATGCTCGATGGCTAATAAACATTCTGTCCCAAGCTTAGCAGGGGATGTTTATATTAAAAACAAAGGCCCATGAGAAAACAACCTTCACTCGAATGTTTGGAAAACGGGCAGCAGCTGCAAGCAAACCATCAACATCTGAAAAACTATCAACTTATGGAATCAAAAACACTAAGGACAGGGTGATGATCTATACAATTTTGTTGCTGCAAACTTTGAGAATGTCTTCAAAGAGATGAAGACTATATCCGACAACCAGAAATTGATTCTGGATAAGATTAACCAGATAGAGGTTAAATTTGCTGACCAAGAATAAGATTTTCCTTCCCTCGTGAAGAAGGTAAATGGGGCTAGCCCAAACTCTTATGTAAAATACACACTGTGCACATTGACACTTTAATGCTAGCCATCACTTTGATACTTCTATTTATATTTCTGGATGTCATTTACATATACAGTGAGTCCATACTGACTATAATTTTTCTTAATCCGTCCTCAAGGTGTAGGTGAAGGATATTTTGAGAAAGAAGAAGAAGTAGAAAAAAAAGAAACAAGAAGAAGAAGATGGAGATGGCTATGAAGATTCATCTTTTGAGTTTTGAATGTCTCTTATTTCAATTTGGAAGTAATATTTGACTTGTAATATGGTTCTGAATATTTGTGGCCATGGCGGTCAAACTAAATTTTGTGTTTGAAATATTGTAAGACTAAACTTTTCGCTTGTACTAAGTACATAGTTCGTAATAATTGTTTTGAAAATGTAATATGGTCTTGAATTTAGAGTAGGTCTAATATTTATTTGGATTATTGTATTGTGAATTATGCAGGTTCTATGTTGAATTACTAATGGATTGGGCAGATTACTGTAACGTGAATTATGCAGTTTATTGGACTTGAAATGAAGTATACTTAATTTGATTATGATTTTTGGTTGAAGCGTTTATTGGTTGGCAGTTGGCCTTCATAGATGATATTGATATTTGGTGTATTCCTTTGATTTGCAGATACCCATCACAGATTTCATGAGTCCTGGGTGCATTTCTAGGGTTTACAGGTGGCCTCATTACGGATGCATTCTGGGATCACCAAAACTTTATTTGATTGTAATGTGTTTTGCTTTCTGTAAAAAATATTACATCGATGCCATCAGTATGAATTCGATGCCAGTGCCTGTTCATCCCTTGTTATTGCTGAAGCAAAATTATAATTCTGCCTGTTCTTCCCATGTTATTGCTGAAACATAATTGTAATCCTGCCTGTTCATCCTTTGTTATTGCCATCAGTACATCGATGCCATCAGTATGAAGTCGATGCCAGTGTAATGCATAATGTAATGTAAGAAAATTTTTCTTTGATAGTAGGTTAATTATATTCAAACATTCGCAAGAAATTTTGTTCAGCCATACAGTGGAAGCCTGATAAAAAATATTCGGATTTTCTTGAAAATAATTTAATATTAAATAAATGTACTATGGTAAATGATATTAAAAATACTGAAATATTTGGTGAAAAAAAATATGAGATACTTGAACATTTCCAGTCCTAAATGTACCATACTTTGTTAAAAGCACAGAGAGTGTCCGTTCTCCATTTTCAAAGAACGGAGAATGGCCATTATCCATTGTCACGCCCCAGAACCAGAATACTGGAGAGCGGGGGCAGACATAGCCAGCTACGTAATGAAATAGAATCCACGTCACTATACGGTCACGGCTGTCTATATATATGAGGGTTTAACTACAATCCATCAGTCTCCTATGGTCAAGAACAAGCCTATTGTCTCAATCACAAGCAAGTAGTAACCGTCACAAGATATTAAAGCATCAATATACAATAGTAAGGGTCCCATACGTTACATTGGATGATCATGAAGCTAGTCGTACAAAATGTCAGGACTAGCAAGAGTTTTAGTCAACATGATCAACCTAGGATTTGTCAATCATGTTACAGCCCGTAGGCAGACAGTAAATAAAGGTACAAAGAGCTAACACGTGCTCGCCGGCTAAAACGTCTCAAAAGAATAATTTACAAATAGAGTGGGAGGACAAAAGAAACCACTCGTTGCCCTGGTTACGCCTGGTGGTCACCATCGGGCTGGAAGACAGGTGGATCCTCGTTGCTGCTCCGATATCTGGCCACACAAAACAGCTGGGTCAGACCCCAGAAAGAGCAAGTGCCATAAAGGAGGCTTCACTTAGGAACTAAAACCAGCATATCAATAGAATATTAAAGATAATAAATAAAGAACTAAAAATAATAGAGATAACAACAGTAAACTGAGTACGAGAAAAACTATTCAAGTAGCCAGGTCAAACCCTTAAACCAAACAAGGACCGGGGTTGCAGCCGTTCACTGAATAGAAATCCGTCTCAAATACTATTGGTACAGTGAAGACAATAAACGAAGAGAGGACACAAGAAGCCGGGAGCCAGGTTACAACCCTTAAACCAAATAAGGACCGGGGTTGTAACCTTCGCCTGAACAGAACTGGACCCCTGATCTTATTGCTAAGGCCAGTAAAATAATCATGGTATTAAGGTAAGGTAAAACATGACGAACATGGCATGGGATGCAATAAGACAATAAACGAAGAGAGGACACAGAACTGCTCCGGGAGCCAGGTTACAACCCTTAAACCAAACAAGGACCGGGGTTGTAACCCTTCGCCTGAACAGAACTGGATCCCGGATCGTTATTGTTAAGGCAAGCATCAATAATCATGTCATGTCACAATCTTGCACATGATCAGGATAAGACTAAGCTGGAATAAACTACATCCAATCAATCACGGCCAATCAAGAGTACGGTTGATACTTTTAACTAACTAGGGTTATCACAGGCCTAGTTACTAGCAAGATGCAATGAGATTATCCCAACAGCCACAAGCCCTGCAGACCATCCGGTTATCCAGGTCGAATGTCCGTTTAGGAAGAATGCAACACATGAGTGTGCTGGAAATGTGCCCTACTCGTCGGTAGGCTACAAGTCCACTGAATGTGCCCAGATAACGGGATTGCCTGTAGCTGGAAATCTCCATGACTACTGAATCATTCTAGTTAATTAGCCTTAGTCAATTTCAGTAGGTACCCCTGACCGCGGTACTCAGGGGTCCCCATCCTAGACATGATGCAAGACAGTACTAGTTATTTGTACAAACACAATCGCCCACGGTGTCCAAGTCTTTCATACTTGTCATGTCAGGCTAGCTGTCGAACAGCATGCCGAGATATATCATGTCAGTTTACTTGTCAAGAGGTGCGCCACAGCGGGCCACTATCGTGTTCTATTCTTACAATATTATGAATGAGAGAAACTTGTATAAAATAACTAGTGACATACACTTGATGCCAAGGAAATGATCTACAACTTCCACGTTGGGAGTTGGGAAATTCGAGCCATAATTCAGTCAATTAGGACATATAACAGTTAGAAATAGTCAAAATATGCATATGCGGCCTATTCTGCGACACCATATGCGGCCAACTGCGACATGCGGCTTATGCGGCTCAACTGCGACATCATATGCGGCCTACTACGACATGCGGCTCATGCAGCTCAACTGCGGCATGCTATGCGGCCAACTGCGACATGCGGCTCATGCGGCTCGACTGCGAATGCTATGATGCGGCAATGCGGACATGCGGCATGCGGCTCAACTGCGACATCATATGCGGCCTACTGCGACATGCGGCTCATGCGGCTCAACTGCGACATGCTATGCGGCCAACTGCGACATATGTCTCATGCGGCTCAACAGCGACATGCTATGCGGCCAACTGCGACATATGTCTCATGCGGCTCAACAGCGACATGCTATGCGGCCAACTGCGACATATGTCTCATGCGGCTCAACAGCGACATGCTATGCGGCCAACTGCGATATGTCTCATGCTGCAGATGAACATAGAAGTTTGACCAAAATTGTTTTGGCCATAACTTCCTCATCCGAAGTCGAAATCAACGGAACAAAAGCCAAAACTGCATGAAATTGAATTCTCTACAACATAGAACCATTAGTTTTCGAAAATAACCAAGTTTTAGAGATCAAAACCAAGAAAACCAAAAAATTATAAACTTAGATCTACAAGAAATTATCCATCAAAATGAAAAAGGCCAAGTTCTAAAGAGTCTTAAAATCAAGTAAGAAAGAGAATGGAACAATAAAACTTGAGATCCAACATGAAGCAAGTTTACACTTGCCTAGCTCTCTTTCCTGGTAGGTGGAAGAGTAAATGGTGGAGAAGAAGAAGTGAAGGAGAGAATAAATGAAGAGAGAGAGAGTTAGGTGGAAATATAAATGAGGGTGGTGGTGGTAGGTGGGAGTTTTCTTTTGGTTCATGATGAACCCAAAAGCAAACCAAACCAAGCTAAGCCGAACCAAGCTAAGCCATAACCAATGACATGCCAAAATAACCATGCAGGAAAATACGCAAATACGAGTCAAGAATACGTACACGTATACCAAGATACGTAATACGAACCAAGGCATTATAACTCTACCCACCTTAAAAGAATTCCGTCCTCGGAATTTAATCAAGAGGCTAGAATTGCAAGGACAAGCTATACTAATCGTAAGCTATAACAAGCAGTCTATCATGCAGTCATTTATTCAAGCAAGGAATTGAAAGCATAAGGCATAAGGAAGACATTATACCTTACGAGTCAAACAGGTCGGGATATCGCGATCGGATATCATCCTCACGCTCCCACGTCGACTCACCCAAAGAGTGATGACCCCAAGTAACTCGGACTAACTTGATAGTCTTGTTCTTGAGTGTCTTCTCTCTTCGGTCCAATATAGACACGGGCCTCTCCTCATACGAAAGGTTGGTACCAACAACCAATTCCGAATGATCCAGGATGTGGCTCGGGTCCGGAATATACCGTCGCAGTTGGGATACATGGAATACGTCATGCACCTCACGTAGCGACGGTGGAAGAGCGAGACGATAGGATACATCTCCTACTCGCTCCAGAATATCGAATGGCCCTATATACCTAGGACTAAGCTTTCCCCGTACGCCGAAACGAATGACGCCACGGTTAGGCGAAATCCTCAGGAATACATGGTCGCCGACAGAAAACTCAAGAGGGCGCCGATGAGAATCGGCCCAACGACGCTGGCGATCTTGGGCAACTCGAAGATGATCTCTGACTCTTCTGACCACTTCAACGGTCTGAGCAATCATTTTCGGACCAAGCATCTGCCTTTCTCCGACATCGTCCCAGGCTAGCGGGGATCGACACTTCTACCATACAGTGCCTCGAACGGTGCCATCTGGATACTGGCCTGGAAACTGTTGTTGTACGAGAACTCTACCAGGTGCAGGTGATCTTCCCACGAACCACCGAAGTCGAGTGTACATGACCGCAACATATCTTCAAGAGTCTGGATCGTACGTTCTGACTGGCCATCTGTCTGTGGGTGATACGCTGAGCTGAACTGGAGGCGAGTCCCCAAACTCTCTTGCAGGCTACGCCAAAAGTGCGACGTAAACCTGGAATCTCTGTCCGAGGTGATACTGACTGGTACACCGTGCAATCTGACAATCTGCCGGAGATACATCTCCGCTAGCTGAGCCGTCGACTGACCAACTCTGAACGGAAGAAAGTGAGCCACCTTCGTGAGTCTGTCTATAATAATCCAAATAGCGTCTCTGCCAGCCGGGGTTCTAGGCAATCCAGTCACAAAGTCCATGGTTATATGCTCCCATTTCCACTCTGGAATTGGCAATGGTTGAAGTAGTCCAGCTGGTCTCTGATGTTCAGCCTTAACTTGTTGGCAGACTAAACAACGAGAGACAAACCTGGCTATCTCCCTCTTCATGCCATTCCACCAAAAGTGCTGACGAATATCACGGTACATCTTCGTGCCACCGGGATGAATGGAATACTGCGAATTGTGGGCCTCTGCCATAATCTCCTGTCTGATATCTCCACTGGGTACACAAAGACGCTTACCATGTCGAAGTGTACCGTCTTCATGAATACATAACTCTGGCCTTCGTCCTGCCTCACACTCTGCTCTGAGTCGCTGAAGCTTGGAATCTACTGACTGTGCCATCCGGATCCTCTCGACTATAGTGGATTGAACTTGCATGCTGGCCATTAATGCACACTGGAAGGGAGGACAACTTTTATTCCCATCTTCTGAAGATCGGCTAACAGCTCTGGTTGTGCTGTTAGGAAATAAATTTCGGCTCTCCTGCTCAATGCATCTGCAACAACGTTAGCCTTCCCTGGGTGATACTGCAGGTTGACATCATAATCCACAAGCAGCTCCAGCCATCTCCTCTGACGCATGTTGAGATCCTTCTGGGTGAACACATACTTCAGACTCTTGTGGTCGGTGAAGATCTCCACCCTATCTCCGTACAAGTAGTGCCTCCACAACTTAAGTGCAAACACTACTGCTGCCAGCTCCAAGTCATGGGTTGGGTAATTCCTCTCATGATCACGAAGTTGTCGCGATGCATAAGCTATTACCTTCCCATGCTGCATCAGAACACATCCTAAACCTCTGCCCGAAGTATCACAATACACTGAGAATCCTCCAGTTCCATCTGGAAGCGTGAGAATAGGAGCCGTCATCAAGCCTCGCTTCAACTTCTCAAAAGAATCCTGGCACTCTGCTGTCCAAGCAAACTGCACATCCTTACGGGTCAACTGGGTCAATGGTGCAGAAATTCGAGCAAAGTCTGAAACAAATCGCCGGTAGTAACCGGCCAAGCCAAGAAAACTGCGAATTTCTGCCACTGTGCTAGGTACCGGCCACGTTTCAATGGCCACGATCTTCTGGGGATCCACTTCAACTCCTCCTCGGGTGATGATATGACCCAAGTACGAAATGCGATCGAGCCAGAACTCGCATTTACTAAACTTGGCATATAACTGGTGCTCTCTGAGAATCTGGAGGACAACTCGGAGATGCTGCTCATGCTCCGCTTCACTCTTGCTGTAGACCAGGATGTCGTCTAGGAACACAATCACGAACTGATCCAAATAAGGCATGAAGATGCGATTCATGAGGTCCATGAATACAGCCGACGCATTGGTTGCTCCAAATGGCATCACAAGGAACTCCCAATGCCCATACCTAGATCTGAAAGCAGTCTTCGGGATGTCCTGCTCTCTGACTCTGATCTGATGGTATCCTGACCGCAAGTCAATCTTCGAAAATACTGACCCCCCTTTGAGTTGATCAAACAAGTCATCTATCCTCGGGAGAGGATATCTGTTCTTGATTGTCACTGAGTTCAAGGTACGATAATCAACACACAATCTGGATATACCATCCTTCTTTTTCACAAGAAGCATCGGGGCTCCCCAAGGCGATCCACTAGCACGAATGAATCCCTTGGTTCTGAGTTCTTCAATCATCTTGTACAATATCTCTAACTCTGACGGCGCCATCCTGTAGACTCTCTCTGACACTGGGGCTGTCCCGGAAATCAAGTCGATGGTAAACTCGATCTCTCGCTCTGGTGGCATCCCTGGAAGCTCTTCTGGGAAAACATCTGGAAACTCTTCGACTATCCGAGGTAACTGCACTGCTGCTACTGCTATCCGCAATAATGGAGGAGAAGGTTCAACTTCGCCTCGGGAGAAGGAAAAACTCCGGCTCTCCTGGAATGCTAAAAATAACCCTGCCAATGTGGCAGTCTATCCTAGCATACTGGTCCCTCAACCAATCCATCCCTAAGACCACATCATAATCGGCCATCGGAAACTCTATCAATCTAGCGAGGAATTCTCTACCGCTAACTACGATCCGACACGAGAAAAATACTCTATCTACTCCCACAAGTCCATTACCAGTAAGTATATTGAGCCTCACTGATAATGACTCGGGCTCCAATCCTACCCGTGTCGCAAATCGTGCAGACATAAATGAATGCGAGGCACCAGAATCAAATAATACTGAAGCTGGAAAGGTGTTGACGAGAATAGTACCTGCCACCACCTCACCTGGTGCTATTCCTTCTTCTCCCATGGTCAAAGCCAGCACTTGACCATGTCCTCTAGGTGCGGGTCCCCTCTGCTAAAAATTCCTCTGCCTGCTCTGGATCAGGGCTTGGGCTTGGGAATACTGCTGCGGTCTCTGCTGCTGGAATGCATGGGCCTGCGTCGGCAATGGCCTCGGAAACGGGTGCTGCAGCTGCTGCTGCTGCTGGACTGGTGCTGGTCCTCTAACTGAAGGACTAGAAAAGCGGATGAACTCCCCCTGTTCGGGCAGTTCCCAACCCTGTGGTCCGGGGCACCACAAACCAAGCACAAACCCTGTGCTCTACGACACTCTGACACCACATGTCCTGGCTTCCCGCAGTGTGAACATCCCACTGCGGAAGACTGCTTCTGCTTCTGCTGCTGAGGGTACGTCGGGGTGGAATGCTGAACCGACGTCACTGAGGCCGCCCGCCTCGGAGCTCCAATGGTCAAAGCCCTGGCTGCCGGGGCTGGTGCTGATGACTGATTCATCTGCCCGTGAGATCGCTTCCGACCTCCGGTCCTATCCACGATCCTCTGGGAGGTATACTCATGCCTCCGGGCTGCTCTCAACACTGCATCAAAAGTCTGATGCTCAAACTGCTCCACCGCCAATAAAATCTCTAGGTGGAGCCCCTGCTGGAACCGCTGGGCTCTATCGAACTCGATCGCCACCAAGGTGGGAGCAAATCGACTAAGCCTGGAGAACTCGATCGCATATCCATCGACCGTCCTGCCCATCTGCTTCAGATTGGTGAACCTCGTCTGTAGATCATACCGAACTACAGCATCAAAATACTTGGTCTGGAATCTCTCCCTGAATACTGCCCATGAAATAGGGGCCACTAATCCATCGGCCTGCGCTGCCCACCAGCTGCGAGCAAGATCCAATAGCTGCAGGCGCACCACGGCCACCTTCTCGTTCTCTGGAGTCCTGGCTGCTTCTAGAATCACCTCTGTGTCCTGAAGCCATGCATCTACAGCGATCGCATCCTCACTGCCATCGAAGAAGGGAGGGTTCAAGCGCTTGAAGCTGTTGGCCGCGCTATTACCCTGATGACCTCCTCTGGTCAAAGCATCTGCCACCGCCTGGTGCAAGGCATCTCCGCGACGATCCTGGGAAGCTAATAGGGACCTGATGAGACCCACCAAAGTGCCATCATCAGGCTCTACAGGCTGGACGGGCTGAATTGGGGGTTCTCCTTCGGTAGGCATGACTCTGGAGGCTACTCCTGAATGCTGGGCTTGATCTCCAGGTTGTTGCTGGTCCGCGGGAGGTGCACCGCCTTGCTGATCGGCAGGTCCAGGAACAATGCCGCTGAAGAAGACGACATAGGGAACAATAAGGAAGGACCATGACAGATCAACGATACAAGCATGTGATCAGGTCAAGATTCTCAGGAATTTGAAGATACGAGCAGAGATCAAGGGCGAATACTGATTGAGACATCTATTCGGTAAACCCTCACATATCTTGAATTACAAGACCTGCATGGGCCACCACTAAAACCATGTCACGCCCCAGAACCAGAATACTGGAGAGCGGGGGCAGACATAGCCAGCTACGTATAATGAAATGGAATCCACGTCACTATACGGTCACGGCTGTCTATATATATGAGGGTTTAACTACAATCCATCAGTCTCCTATGGTCAAGAACAAGCCTATTGTCTCAATCACAAGCAAGTAGTAACCGTCACAAGATATTAGAGCATCAATATACAATAGTAAGGCGTCCCATACATTACATATTGGATGATCATGAAGCTAGTCGTACAAAATGTCAGGACTAGCAAGAATTTTAGTCAATACATGATCAACCCTAGGATTTGTCAATCATGTTACAGCCCGTAGGCAGACAGTAAATAAAGGTACAATACGAGCTAACACGTGCTCGCCGGCTAAACGCCTCAAAAGAATAATTTTACAAATAGAGTGGGAGGACAAAAGAAACCCACTCGTTGCCCTGGTTACGTCTGGTGGTCACCATCGGGCTGGAAGACAGGTGGATCCTCTGTTGCTGCTCCGATATCTGGCCACACAAAACCAGCTGGGTCAGACCCCAGAAAGAGCAAGTGCCACAAAGGAGGCTTCACTTAGGAACTAAAACCAGCATATCACAATAGAATATTAAAGATAATAAATAAAGAACTGAAAATAATAGAGATAACAACAGTAAACTGAGTACGAGAAAACTATTCAAGTAGCCAGGTCACAACCCTTAAACCAACAAGGACCGGGATTGCAGCCCTTCACCTGAATAGAAACCCGTCTCAAATACTATTGGTACAGTGAAGACAATAAACGAAGAGAGGACACAGAACTGCTCCGGGAGCCAGGTTACAACCCTTAAACCAAACAAGGACCGGGGTTGTAACCCTTCGCCTGAACAGAACTGGACCCCTGATCTTTATTGCTAAGGCCAGTATAAATAATTATGGTATTAAGGTAAGGTAAAACATGACGAACATGGCATGGGATTGTAATAAGACAATAAACGAAGAGAGGACACAGAACTGCTCCGGGAGCCAGGTTACAACCCTTAAACCAAATAAGGACCGGGGTTGTAACCCTTCGCCTGAACAGAACTGGATCCCGGATCGTTATTGTTAAGGCAAGCATCAATAATCATGTCATGTCACAATCTTGCACATGATCAGGATAAGACTAAGCTGGAATAAACTACATCCAATCAATCACGGCCAATCAAGAGTACGGCTTGATACTTTTAACTAACTAGGGTTATCACAGGCCTAGTTACTAGCAAGATGCAATGAGATTATCCCAACAGCCACAAGCCCTGCAGACCATCCGGTTATCCAGGTCGAATGTCCGTTTAGGAAGAATGCAACACATGACTGTGTGCTGGAAATGTGCCCTACTCGTCGGTAGGCTACAAGTCCACTGAATGTGCCCAGATAACGGGATTGCCTGTAGCTGGGAATCTCTTCATGACTACTGAATCATTCTAGTTAATTAGCCTTAGTCAATTTCAGTAGGTACCCCTGACCGTGGTACTCAGGGGTCCCCATCCTAGACATGATGCAAGACAGTACTAGTTTATTTGTACAAACACAATCGCCCACGGTGTCCAAGTCTTTCATACTTGTCATGTCAGGCTAGCTGTCGTAACAGCATGCCGAGATATATCATGTCAGTTTACTTGTCAAGAGTGCGCCACAGCGGGCCACTATCGTGTTCTATTCTTACAATATTATGAATGAGAGAAACTTGCATAAAATAACTAGTGACATACTCTTGATGCCAAGGAAATAATCTACAACTTCCACGTTAGGAGTTGGGAGACATTCGAGCCATAATTCAGTCAATTAGGACATATAACAGTTAGAAATAGTCAAAATATGCATTATGCGGCCTATTCTGCGACACCATATGCGGCCAACTGTGACATGCGGCTTATGCGGCTCAACTGCGACATCATATGCGGCCTACTGCGACATGCGGCTCATGCAGTTCAACTGCGGCATGCTATGCGGCCAACTGCGACATGCGGCTCATGCGGCTCGACTGCGACATGCTATGATGCGGCCTACTGCGACATGCGGCACATGCGGCTCGACTGCGACATGCTATGCGGCCAACTGCGACATGCGGCACATGCGGCTCAACAGCGACATGCTATGCGGCCAACTGCGACATATGTCTCATACGGCTCAACAGCGACATGCTATGCGGCCAACTGCGATATATGTCTCATGCGGCTCAACAGCGACATGCTATGCGGCCAACTGCGACATATGTCTCATGCTGCAGATGAACATAGAAGTTTGACCAAAATTGTTTTGGCCATAACTTCCTCATCCGAAGTCGAAATCAAGCGGAACAAAAGCCAAAACTGCATGAAATTGAATTCTCTACAACATAGAACCATTAGTTTTCAAAAATAACCAAGTTTTAGAGATCAAAACCAAGAAAACCGAAAAGTTATAAACTTAGATCTACAAGAAATTATCCATCAAAATGAAAAAGGCCAAGTTCTAAAGAGTCTTAAAATTAAGTAAGGAAGAGAATGGAACAATAAAACTTGAGATCCAACATGAAGCAAGTTTACACTTGCCTAGCACTCTTTCCTGGTAGGTGGAAGAGTAAATGGTGGAGAAGAAGAAGTGAAGGAGAAGAATAAATGAAGAGAGAGAGAGAGTTAGGTGGAAATATAAATGAGGGTGGTGGTGGTAGGTGGGGGTTTTCTTTTGGTTCATGATGAACCCAAAAGCAAACCAAACCAAGCTAAGCCGAACCAAGCTAAGCCATAACCAATGACATGCCAAAATAACCATGCAGGAAAATATGCAAATACGAGTCAAGAATACGTACACGTATACCAAGATACGTAATACGAACCACAGGCATTATATCCATGTTAAAGGAACGGAGAATGGCCATTCTCCGTGTTAAAAGCAAAGAGAACGGCCATTCTCCGTCCATTCGCCGTGTTAAAAGCAAAGAGAATGGCCATTCTCCGTCCATTCGCCGTATTAAAAGCAAAGAGAATGACCATTCTCCGTGTTAAAAGCAAAGAGAATGGCCATTCTCCGTCCAAAAAAATATTCTCATCGAAAATATTATCTTTAGAAAAGTTAAAAAATAATCCGCCTGACCTCAGAAGCAGGTTTTCTCAGTTCACCACCACCACCATGACATGTAGCTTTATTAACAAAATATTAAATTGTTAAATGAAAAATAAAATTTCTGACAATGGCATGGGCAGTAAAATTAGAGCGGCGCCGCTGGTACTTCTCCTTGTTCGAGGAGGTCTCGACGACGTCCGACGCGAAGCGGACCGATTCTTCTCGGCGCAGCTGGTACTCCTCGTTGTTCTAGGAGGGCTCGACGACGTTAGACGCGATCCGAACCGATTCTTATTTCCTTCTTCATCTCCGTTTCTCTTTCCACCACAACCACCAACACCACCACCACGACGGCCTGTTACCAAAAAAAAAATTTACGAAATATTAAATTGGATGGACGAAAGAGAGAGTAAATATGAGTTAATTTAGGGTGTTCATTGAAAAATTAAAGTGAAGAATGACCTGCTAAAGCAAGTTACCAACAGGTCAAAAGTCTAAATCAGCATTAAATGATGTTTCTACACTATTATTCAATCCGAACCATTGGATCAACATCCAACGGTCCAAATTTCGGATGTATCGATACATCCATTTTCAGCGGATGTATTGTAGAACGACCCTATATATATATATATATATATATATATATATATATATATATATATATATATATATATATATATATATATATATATATATATATATATGAGGAGGGATAGCATCCCCAAAATTTTTGCATTCCCATGCATCCCAATGTTCACGTCCGTTGGATGTGCTTTAAGTCATCTAATCTTAACCATTGGTAAATCAACGGTTAAGATTAAATGACTTAAAGCACCATCCAATGGTGCAAATAGAGGGGATGCATGGGGATGCAAAAAGTGTGTGGATCTTGATCCTTCCTATATATATATATATATATATATATATATATATATATATATATATATATATATATATATATAGAGAGAGAGAGAGAGAGAGAGAGAGAGAGAGAGAGAGTTATATATATAGAGAGAAAGAGAGAGAGTTATATATAAAAATATATATAGAGAGAGAGAGAGTTATATATATATATATGTTGGCTCCGTAGAGCATCATTAATAGATTGTGTTCAAATTTTCATCTTGATGTCCAAATTTAAAAAAGAAAAGAAAAAAGAAGTAAATGTAGAATGGTTGGACTTATATAAAAATAGTAAGAAATGTAAAGTGAGCTCTTATCCCAAAGATTGTATGGTCAAAAATTGATATAGAAAAAATAATAATCTAGAATCTAGAATCTATAAAGTGGGATCGGGACTGGAGCTTACTATTCAACAAAATGAGTTTCTACAATCTAGAATCTAGAAATTCGGAGGCCCAAGCCTTGGGTCCTATGGGCGGGATGGGGCCAAGGATGGAGCTTACTATTCAACCAAATGAACTTCAAATTTCTAAAATCTAGAAATTGGGACCAGGAATACCCTTACTAAGAGCATCATTAGTAGTTGGGACTCTCAAATGCAATCTGGGACCCAATTTTTTTAAAAAAAAAGGGTAAATGTAGAATAGGTTGGATTTGTATAAGAATAGTAGGAAATGGGAAAGTGAGTTCCAGTTCCAAAGATTGTGTGGTCAAAAATTAATGTAGGAAAAAAATAATATAAAGTCTAGAATCTAGAAAGTTGGACTCCAAATTGAGACTTACTATTCTACAAAAACGAGTTTCTACAATCTATAATCTAGAAAATGGGAGACTCAATCCTTAGCACATGTGAGCGGTTTGGGACCAAAATTGTATAAATTGAAACTATGAATGTGACTTACTATTCTACAAAATGAACTCCTATATTCTAAATCTAGAATCTATAAAATGGAATGAGCCTTACTAATGATGCTCAAACTAGGAAGACTTTTCACTTATATAAGGTCTACCCAAAGTCCATTTTTGTTGCAGGCACCACAATACTACTGGAATCAGGATTCAGGAGCTGTGTTGAGCTCGAAGAGGAGTGGCTTCAACTTCTTCCCAATATTTACAAAAAGCCTGTGATTCCACTTGGCCACTTCCCTCCAACACCCAGGGATTCAAATACTTGTAGTGTAGAATGGGCTCAAGCCTTTTGAGTGGCTAGACAAACCATCCCATGGGTCCCTTGTCTCTGTGGCCTTTGGGGACAAAGAGAGACACAAGATAGCCCATGGGCTGGATCAATCTGGGCTTCCCTTCATATGGGCCCTGAGGAAGCCCGACGGCGAGAAGGAGGAGGAGGCGGCGTTGTTGCCGGAGGGTTTCGAGGGCCGTGTCCGTGATCGGGGGCTCGTCTGTCATGGTTGGGTGCCGCGGGTGAGATTCCTGGGGCACTCGATGATCGACGGGTTCCTGGGGCTCATGACGCATTGCGGCTGGAACTCGCTGGTCGAGGTATTGATGCTCGGTCGCACACTGATTTTAATGCCTATGACCTATGACCAGACACTTAACGCAAGGGTGCTAGCCTAAAAGGGACCTGGGATGGAAGTCCCTAGGGACGACGAGGATGGGACGTTCGACGAAGAAGACGGTGTCTCTAAGACCTTGAGGTTAATTATGGTGAATGAAGAAGGAGAGCCCTATAGAGTTCTAAGACCAAGAAGTTGAAGAGTGTACTTGGCAACAAGGAGTAGGGGTGAGCGTCGGTATAATCGGTCGGTATTTGGTCGATTTTTTCGGTATTTTTTAAAATCGGTATTTGAAAAATCAGTACCAATATTCTACCATTTAGAATTGGTTTTTTCGGTTTCGGTTAAATCGGTATTCGGTCGATTTTTGTTCGGCATCGATATTTTACCAATTAATATTTGATCAATTAACACACTTAATATTATAGAACCTCTTAACCTATAATATTTATTTTTTACTTTTTTGGAAGCATTAATTTTAAAGCTAAGCCTCTACCAACCAATAGGGCTGTAAAACGATTCAAACCGTTCGCATTCGGCTCGTGCTCGGCTCGGTCCAAGCTCGATTTAAGTTCGTTCGGGGACTAATCGATACCGAGTTCGACCATAGGTTGTTCGACTCGATCTTGTTCGCAAACAGGCTCGAGCTCGGTTCGATCTCTTATATTATGACTTTTTCTATATGTAATGCCTTTTTTTAATAGATAGAAATATATTTTGTCTTAGACTTTTTATTCATTTTTCTGTCCTTTATATGATGGTAAATTTATGATGTAAAGAATATAAGTAATTCAATAAAAAAAAGTCTTTAAAACTTGAGAGAAACAGTGTGATAGTCTATACATGTCCTATAAATACTTACTACTAGGGCTGTAAAACAATACAAACCGTTCGTATTCGGCTCGGTCCAAGCTCGGCTCGAATCAAACTCGTTCGATAGTTAAGTCAAACCAAGTTTGAACACTCTTTGTTCGAGCTCGTTCGTTCGATTTTCAGCCCTACCAACCAAACAATTAATCAAAATTATTAGAACAATATGTAACAAGTCGCAAACACCTAAAAATGAGCTTAAAATATCAAACGCGGTCACTAAGTTTAATCTTTAGTATAAGTTTAAGTAACCAAAATTCACTTCAAAATTCTACGAGAACAAAAAAACATAAGCTCAAAAGATCAAAAACTTAATTCTTAGCATTCTTAACATAAATTCAAGTCCACTAAAATCCATTCCAAGCTCTAGGAAATCAACCAAAACAAAGATAAAAATGAAAATGAGTAGTGTAAAATTAATCATGAACAACATTAAAAAATGTGTGTGTGTGTGTGTGAGAATCGGTTCGGTTCGGTATTTTCGGTATGGTATTACACCCAAACCGTTACCATTACCATTATACCGTAATTTAGTCGGTTCGGCAATTCGGTATCGATACATAATTTCGGTTCGATTTTTCGGAATATTTTTAATCGGTATTCGGTCGATTTTTCGGTATCGGTCGGTATTTGCTCACCCCTAACAAGGAGGTTCAAGATTCATATATTAGCCGATTTGTGGATTACTTGAAGGCCAACAAATCCATTAACAAACCATTAAGTGAGTCTGGTTACGGGGATTACCCCGTGATTCCCTCTTTAGCCGCTCGTCGGACTCGCTACTCTCTCTGCCATAACCCTAAGGGTTTTATGGCAGATATCTTATGACACTGTATGGGGGAATGGTTTCCCCCCTGGACCCCCCTTCCCTGTTTAGCCGCTCGCTAAGAGCTCGCTACACCCGTACTAAAACTTACCTAATTAGCTGCATTAGCTACATTAGCAGCCCCCCTCAGTCGCCGGGGTGGGGCTCGCTGCATTAGCTGCATTTTTTAGCAGCAGGTGCGTTGCTTGCTCGCTCCGCTCGCACGCCCGTCGCTCGACTCCTGTCCGGCATTGACAGTACTTTACGCTACCGTGAGGGGGAGTGAGTTCGGCTTTCAGCTCTTCACTCATCGCCTCCGTTGTAAACTCCGGCTCCCTCGGGCTTGCTATCGCTACCCCTCGGCTTCGGAGACTACTCTCGCTTCGCTCGGATGTTCCTCGTCCCCGACTCACGGTAGCTGCAAGTACTGTTACCGGTCCAAACAATTAATAAGCCCAAGCCAGTTACAATAAATCTAATGGACAGGGCTATTCAACTCCGTCAGGCCCAATATTGGTCACAAGTAAGATGGGGCATTCAAGCGTGCATGCTTATTTAATTTAAGCATCTTTTGGAAGCACGTGTATATCGTATTTAGTATTCCTGTAAAAATCAGCACGGACACTAGGACAGAATTCGAATCTCCAAATCTCCTAACCGTAAGGACGTGTATGAAAACCACCTAGTAAATCATACACAAAGGAATTTTATAAGACAATTGCTAAAGACACTAGAAATTTTGCTCAGGTCAGTCCAATTTTTTTTTTTGCTTTATTTACAAGTTATCGAAAAAAATTATTCAGACTGCCCAAATTTTTTTCAGGACTGTCAAAAATGTTGACAGTCCCCAATAGGTAGGACTGCCTAAATTTTAGGATCGGCAAAAATTTTGAAAGTCCCTAACGTAGGTAAAACTGTCAAAAAATTTGACAGTCCTTTACAATGACGAGGACACAGAGGTGAGCTCGAAGAAGTGGGCTCCTCCACCGCTACATGTCCTACCCCCCTTCTCCCCATGCTCCCATGACCACTCATTCCTCGTCGAGTCCCTCCTCCGCAGCTGCAGCCCCCTCCCCCGTCACCGTCGTTTCTCTCCCACCCCCTTCTCCTCCGCGACTGCAGCCCCCTCCCCCGACGCCGTCGTTTCTCTTTCACCCCCCCTCCTCCTTTGCGGCTGCAACCCCTCCCCTACAAACAACTGGTGGACAGACGACGACGAGGATGCCGGAGGGAGGGTTGGATGGACGGTGAGGAGGAGGTCGGAGGGGGGTGGAGGAGCGGGAGGGGGGAGGAGGAGGACGGAGGAGCAGAGGGAGAGGAGAGGGTGTGTAGCCACAAGCAAATTTTGGACTAGTACGAGTAAAAATTCCTCCAAAGTGGGCTAGCACCAAGATTTGGACTGTTCCGAGCAAATTTTGTAGTACCTTTAGCAATTATCTTTTATAATAATGTTCTGTATATCCACTTCTACATCTACCCATAAATATATTACATGGGCATGCAATCTGCGAGGAAATTTAACACTTTAATGTCCCACTAGAAGAAATTATCAACACAGTACTTCTCATAATTATCAACACAATACTTTAATGTCCTTTGACTATCAAGTGATATGTATGGTTCTTTCATGCTTTTCCAACTCGGAGATTAACATCAAGTAAGAATAATGATTACAATGATTTTGTTACTCTTTATGGAGGTTTTTTTTATGTTCTATGGATCAGAGTCGATTTGAATTTTGATAATGTTGGTGGTAATGATGCTAATTTTGATGATGTTAATGTATCTACTCTAATCGAGGACACATATCAGTATATTTGTCTTTCACATATCGAGTGATATTTGACATACTGAATGATGATAATGTGAAAGAAAGTGACTATGAAATATTAAACCATAGTGGTATCTTGGTCATTCGACTATCAAGTGATATTTGTGTGCGTACTTATATTGATAATTTCTTTGCAGTGGGACATTAAAGTGTTAAATTTCCTCGCAGATTGCATGCCCATGTAATATATTTATGGGTAGATGTAGAAGTGGATATGCAGAACATTATTATAAAAGATAATTGCTAAAGGTACTACAAAATTTGCTCGGATCAGTCCAAATCTTGGTTAATCTCTATTCTTACTTGATGTTAATCTCCGAGTTGGAAAAGCATGAAAGAACCATACATATCAAACTAACATATTGCTATAAAGTTTTGCTGCTACTTTTTTCTTCAACCCAGTTAGTTACTCAGAGACCTCGGTTTTTACATTGTTGCTACAAATCACACAGTTCCGTGATGAATACAGAAACATCAAGGTTCTTGTATGCGTCGTCAATGTATAAAGCCAAGAACTACATTACAATCAAGTCAAAAATTTGACACATACCTCTTAGAAATGAACTAGCTCTCAAATATTTGACCAAGGCATAGCTGCAAATATACACCATATAAACTTGCAAAAATAAAGACAAATGGAGATATACTTGGGAGTTGGGACAAGACATGTTCAAAAAACAAAAAAAATCTCATACTCATACGTAACAGAATCGACAGGGTCAAGCTGTGTAAACTAATTAATTTCATTAACATTTATTTCCATAAGCTAAAAGAACAACTTGATGAATTGTGGTCTTCTTCTTCAACTTGTTACATAATTCTCCTGTTAATCTTGTAGAGATTTTCGTTACAAAATCAATAAATAAAATAACTGTAACTAAATTGACTAGAGCCTAGAGTAGAACCTCAGCTGCAGGAAAAAGTTCATTTTAGGTTCCGAGACGAAGTCTCTGGTCCAACCTCAAGTTGAGTCTCCAATCAACAGCTTGATTGTCTCTATACATAGCAACATGTCTTATAAGTTGAATTACTATATGCAGAATATAGCTCAACCTAATAATTAAGGACAGGAGCAGCTCAGAAGGAGCTTACAGTAACACAAATAGCTATGTTACTTCTACACAACCTGATTCAAGAGGACGACTAAGAAGCAAAAAAAAAAAAAAAACGATTTGAGAATTCAAATATTTTTCCTTGTTATATTCCAAAATGACCATCCATACATGTTCACAATTAATTCGGTATCACAAGATTGTTTGAACAACTCTAGAACCATAAGCTGTCTGAATCTTTCGATACCCTTGTTTCAAGACCCATGGATCTTTTCAAAATATTAACTATTTTTGCAGTAAAAGAGAGAATGGCTAAGATAACATCCAAGACTCAGACAGCGGCATTCTAAAAGATAAAATGAATACTGCAAATTAACGGAAAAGTAAGATGGCATAACTTATGTATTTCAATCACAAGCACAGAACTTACGTATTCAACCAGTGCAAACACAGAACCATAAAAGCAACGACCATAAAACAACCCCAACAAGTTCTAGATATAGAAAATAGTATATGCGGGTTCCAATCACCTTCATTTAGCTAACCAGAAGCATCCAGGGGGCAGGATTGCACGTTGGAAGGTTCAACTGCTCATTCTGGTAGCTTCCTTCGAGATTGTACCCAATCCAATAAGATCCTAAAGATATAGATTGTGCAAGCAGCTTCAAGGAAAAAGCTAGTCCGAAGAGGAGAGATACGTACGACATCACACCTGGTTTGCTCGTCATGCTGGTACATAATGGGGAAAGGCTGGCACAAGAAGTTACTCTTCAATAACATTCACAAGCTCATACTCAATCAGTGACAGATTATTGTCCTCTTTAACGGTGAAGTCGGCTGGATCCGTGGGTTCCACACGGCCCCATTTGTCCACAGCTAGCCTCATCGATCCCTTGAACATATCAATCTTTGCATTTCGCAAGATTACAGTTTCCCCTGGCTTCATTAAATCCACTGGAGAGAAATATTTGGATAAGTTAATATGATGATTGAAGGCAATCCTTCAATCAATGGAAAAATTGTATGCTTAGTCGATCAAGTGGTCCTACAAAGAACATACTAAGGATTTTAATTTACTGGAATGCATGGAATAGAAGCTTAATTACAAAAAACAGTAGGTTTTTTAACAATGAATTAGCTAGCTAAAGTGATGTGGCAAAAAAGAAGCTGCTTTCAAACCAGTAATATTAGACTTGATTTAAGATACTGAAGGCCCTGTATTTAGGTAAAAATTAGATAAATATGTCAACTTCAATTCTGGGACTGAGTTTTGACTCTTCTTGATGTGGCACACAAGAAGCTGCTTTCAAACCAGTAATATTCAACTTGAACTAGGATATCGAAGGCCCAGTTTTCAGGTAAAGTATAAATATATGAAGACTTCAATTCTGGGACTGAGTTTTGACTCTCTGCCATTTAGCCTTCGTCTCCCAGTTCTCCATGGAAAACTGTACAATCTCCCCCATCCATTAGCATCTGAGTCTAGGATTCATTGGATTGCATTAAATTAAACCAGCATAACCAATAAGAAGGTTTCTGATAGGTAGGGGTAATTGTTTATGGTAAACTTGGCCAAGAATTTTGATTAATATGAATATTCGACTAAGTCTCAGCCAACGACAAATTGTGTCAGTTTGATCGTGTAATGATGATAACAACATGACGTGCAACTTCCTGTTTTTGCATTATGCACTTTCAAGAGTTCTGTGGGATAATGTGATTCTGAAATTTGTCTGGGGAAAGGATGTACCATACTCCTGCCCAAGGGAGGAACAAGTAACAATCCTCTAGTTTGTGCACATTTGTGTTTATCTTCACTCTCTCTTCCCTTGCATGATGATGATCATTTGGAATCTCTTATTTCTAAATTATAAAAGTCTCCTAGAGGGTAAAATTTGATAAACGTTTTAAGGGTGGGGCATTCCTAGGAAAACACCAGCTCCCTATAGTTCATGATCCTGCATTAGTACTTAGTCTTCCCTTGGTGTGTATCATAGTTACTACTCATTTTTTCGACATAGTACTTTGAAACAGAAAACTAAAACCAAACAACAAGAAGATACAATTTGACATTTTGCAGTTTATGTTACAAGAAGTAGATGCAATTTAATCGATTATCACATCAAACTTTGATTAATCATAATGTCACTGCAGTTGATCGAACATGTAAGTGTAACATAGCATGGCATTACACAATATGTAGGTTACTTAGTCTAGAAAGATGGGAATCTGATATCATCAACAAAATTAACAACTCATGGAAACTTGTTATCAAATATTTACTTTATAGACTACAAAGAATAGCCAATGAAGCTGTGGTGACTTACAGCAGTAAAAACTGAACGAATACATTTTGACTTGAAAGGAAAATATATATAACTGCAACAACAAACAACAGAAGAAGTGAACTGCAGGGAAAAAGAACTTAAAGTTCAATGCTTTTATCACTACTTCGTCATTAAAAGTCAATCAGAATACTACTAGTATAAATAATATTGAGGATAGACTAACAGCAGTTAGCAGCGAGGATGAAAATCTGTCGTAAATCCAGTTTATGGGGTATGTATTTCCTGATTCCTGTTGAAGATATGGAATTGACATTCACGCTCCACCCATAATGGCACTAATAGTCCAACATGGAGAGTGAGAGGAGGATAGGGATTGACCTGTGATGAGGGGGTGTGCCTAACTTAGTCTTGAAGAACAGGAAGTATGGTGCGACCAATCCCAGACAAAATTTCTTACACTGTGTCTCAGAAGTTGGCTAACAAATCCAGTGATGTTTAATTCCAGGGAACGCAGTGACATGATGTAATTTTAGCTTTCATCCCACAAATATTCAACACAATAGGAACAATACCTAGTCCATATTTAGGGTGGATAAATTTCAGAATGCAGCACTCAGTTGCTACATTAGGTATACATACACAATTAATAAGTGACCAAAATATATCTATGGCATTTAGCAACTTGTCTTATCATACAGTTTCACTCAGTAATAAATTCATTACTCTTTCCTGTTCTGCTAACGCTGCTGGTTCGGCCAAGTAATTTTACTTGTTTTAATAATCATGTTGTGTCCATTCAATGGTCTTGTAACGCAGATGCTGTCCTGGTTGGATATTGCAACAGGTGAAGTGGATATTGCAAGGCCAAACACGTTGTAGGGATAAAGTTTGATGTATAGGGCTACACTAAAATGCTATATCTAATGAGCATTCCCAAGTCAAGTGCATGGGCACATAAGATGGAAGATAGTAGTAAAATTGTAGGGAAGGAAGAGTTCGAGGAAGGAAAAAAAGAGCCAAGGCCAGCATAGTGAGACCTAAACTAATTAATTTTGTGGAAACTACGCTGAAGTGGAGGAAATGAAAGGTTAAGGATACCTATCAAGTTTGGTGTATTGCATTTATAATTGTTTTTTTTTCCTTCGCCAGATATCACATAATGTATTAGTCAATTGTGGAGTAGCATGGGCATAAAAATGTTAACTCATGCTACATGTTCAATGAGTTCCATGCCTTATTAAGGGAGTGATTAGTCTAGAAAGATGGCAAGACTAGAAAGAAACTTCTGAAAATGAATAGAAAGATGGCATTCTCAATTTACAAAAAGAAGTTGACAACTATATTGTCAAATCAAAATACATATCATGGATAGTTTAGTACGCGATTGAATATACCATGGATTGTACTATATAATGTATAGTTGGTAGTACATACAAAAAATTTCAACCACAACTCAGACATACATTTATACAGAAACATAGAGCAATATAAGATGTTTCATTTACAAGTAGATACAAGATTGTTCAATAATCACATATACAATGAAGAAACAAATTAAGCACTATGTAACCAAAGATAAATATCAAAGGCCATCATAATGCATAAATTGCACGTACTAAGCCTAACTACAATTGTTAATGTAAACAAAATTTATTCCTCAAAGTGAAAAGACAATAATATGCACTACTCATCATAATTACATACCCCCGTAACAAAGTGCATCATAAAAACAACAGTTGTTTATAGGTCGGATAACCAAGTGGTTGAGGCATTTTGTACAAGGAAGGGAGGTCCTGAATTCAAATCCGAGGCGGGGAACAGTCAAAGATTCGCTTATTCTCCAGAAGAAAGAAAAAGAGTATAGTCACCAATTGTTATTATTAACTCTTAATTTTTTATAGTGATTTGTAATATTATAGCTCTCTAATGTTCTTTGTGTTTCTAGTAAATGCATTGTTATTACCAAGTGTCAAAAGAGCACTAAAATGTTAATAACAAAGGTGAAAGATAGAACATATGGGACACTTTGAAAACTATCACAATCATTCATCATCATGTAAAACAGTGAAAGTATTGAAACTTCAACAGAACGCTCAGAACCCTAGAAACACGAGAAGCTTCCTAGTTAAGTCTTATCTTAACCCCATTTTTTCGGAGAGCTTTTGTCAGCACTCCTCAAAGCAAGTGTCAAGCCTTACTGTAGTTCAAGCATCATAGTTTCCAAAAACTTTTATTATAAAATGGAAAACAACCAAACCAAGAGATGTCTGCACTATTATCAGAAATAATAAAAATCCATAAAAAATGAGAAAACATTTTGTTTTTCTGGTTGCATCTTCTTTTTGAGCGATTACTGCTAGGAGGAGATTCGGAGAAATATTGCTACAGGTGAAGTGAAAGGAACAAGAAATTTGTTGGGTTAGTTTGGTCAGGTTGTTCGTCACAATAGCAATACTAAAAGGTTAAGTCGTTCATCTGAATACTAATACTAAAAGGTAACGCCGAGTCAAAAGTAAGTGACATATACCTTGCTCATTCCTGGCAGTAAATACAATAATTGCAGTCTCATCGCCAACTAAACATTCAGCAATTCGCATCTGGCGAACCTGAGGCCCATTGGGACGTCCTTTCTGCAACACCATCTTCGTGCTCACCACCTTCACAGTTAAGGTGTGCCCGCTCGTGCCAGGTCGAAGCTGATCGACCTTGGTGAACACCGGCTTTCTCAACCCAGATTGCGAATCAGCCATTTCTGTAAAAGAAAAAGGAACTAATCTTTACCTATAATATAGATGTGGGTCTTTAGCTAGCACTCATGCACGTCCATATAACATTATACAAGAAGTTGAGCATATTTAACCCTCCAAAATAACAATTTAGATTTGTATTGTGTATCCTTTTCAAAACTCTAATCAATTTAAATTTTCCTTTAAAGATTACTTGTAAAATAAGATTAAGGCTGGGTTTGGGATTGCTTATTGGAGGCTGCCTATCCTTTTTTTTCCTTCTCCTTGGAAAGTGGTCCAAGGCTATTTGATAACAACAGCTTATCAAAAAAAACTTCTGAAAAGTAGTTTCAAGGGGTATATTTTGACAGTAGCCTCCTACCTGCTGCCAAAAGCTGCTTCTGTTGTGGCTTTTCGAAACGGCAGCAATCCCAAACCAAGCCTAAAAATAAGTCTGCAGAAAGTAATTAACTAAAGGTGAGTAATTACTTTGCCAGCTAATCCAATTAACCCAGGTGCCTAACTACGATTCTGAGACAAAGGGCATCCACATCCACAGTGAGGACACTTCATACCATACTCCAATTTTTTAAAAATCGTGTAAATTACTAATTTTGGAGTGTGTCCTTCATATTGGCACACACCAAATCCATACTCCAAATTAACCTCCTCTTTTTCCTCCCTCTTTTAAATTTTTTTTATTTCTTTTTCCCTCTTGGTGGGCCCATTTGGGTTACTGTTCACGAGCTAAGACACGCTCCAAATTTGGAGAGCCTCTTGGCTTGCTAGCATTTTCCAAGTATGGGCAAGAGACCACTGCAACCCACAGGTGCTACAAATTGACTAAAGCGAAAATATAGCACTTCGAGTTCAAACCACTCCCACTGTGGATGCTCTAATAGGTAGCACAGAATGAAACCGCTTAATATAACATTGTTCAGAATATAAGATCATAATACCATCGATGTTATAAACTTCACGTTAGTATAAGCAATCAACGTTCTCAACAAAACCTAGAAGCTCATACAACAATAGTTTTAATAAAGTTCTGTTCTTCATGTGATATATGATCGCAACATAAGCGAAGAATACATAAATATCGATCACTCTCTTCAGAATCAACGCAAAATCCAATCTTTACTGACGATCGTCGCCCTAATCTAGAATGTACTGATCAAATTGACTTCATCGACCACCGATCCGTACCAAGGAATCCAATTATCGTTCAAATTCAAAAGAACAACATCAGCATCATCGCAATCGGAAGCCCTAAGAGCAAACGATAACACCACCGCGGTCGAAACCCTAAAATCGGCTATTTTCTAATCGGAGGAGTTCAGAGAATTTAGGGTTAGGGTTTGGAAGCACTTACGATTTCTGCGAGCGAGCGAGCGAGCACGGAGGCGATCTACCGAAGGAGAAAAAAAAGCCGAGGGCTTTTTGATAGATTGGGGAAAAGCTGACAGCCGTACGATCCGGGTTAGGATTTACACGCGGCGGCAGATGACTGCTTCAGGAGTGAGAAAGATCAATTTACGAGACTGCCCTTTTCTGTTAATGAGTTAGGAAGTTGGGATTATTTGGAATAATTTAGTTTATTATTTTTATTTTTTTTGCATTTGTATTTTTTTAAACATAAATTTTCATATAGGGTAAGAAATTTTATCTAAATTATAAAAAAGGTGAAAAATTTAGAGAAATTGCAGATCGAGTAACAACGCGTCGGGGTGATAGCGCGCGCGACGACGCGCCATAGGTGCTGGCGCGCGACGACGCGCCATGGGTGCTGGCGCGCTCCGAAGATAGCAGGGGGTGGGTGGGTGGCGTGGCGTGCGGATACGCCCCCCCCTGCTATCTTCGGCGCGCGCACCACGGCCCATGGCGCGTCCTGGCCGCACGTCAGCACCCATGGCGCGTCGTCGCGCACGCCATCACCCCCGTTGTTACTCGATCTGCAATTTTTCTAAACTTCTCACCTTTTAATAATTTAAATAAAATTTCTTACCCTATGTGAAAATTTCTGTTTTTTTAAATGGCCACTCTTGGTTGTAAAATAGAAGAATATGATGTTTTGAATATATTTTAGGATTACTAATTAAGTTGAATTGTTAACTTAGACAAACATTCTGGATGAAACGAATTGTTGATATTGATCTCGAAAAATGAACATCCATTTATTTATAACATTGGATTTCAATGTTAACTATGTGAGTTTATGTATGTTTAATTTACGTATAGGGTTGAAATATGTGTTTTATTGAGTTATTATAAAGAAAAAAGAAGAAGAAGCAGCTATCTTACAAACAAAGAATATGTTTGCTATTCCAAAATATTATTTTTCTACAACTTTATGACTATATGTTGTCATAAAAGTCAATACTTATGTAGTCTCCTTGCACTACATCTATCGACTTATTCACGATTCTATTATGAGTTTGTTCACAAAGAGAACATCAAGCACAAGTCAAAATTGTAAGAATATTAAGATGAAAAACCAGTATAGGTACATCAGTTTTTATATTCAACTCTGGTTAAATAATTATATCATAATTTATATTTACCGTTTATATGGATACTTAGAACCGGATATTAGAATAAGTACATTAACGGAAAAGAAAGACTTTTTAAAAGGCCTGTATGCACTAGAAGTTTCACAAAATAAAAGTACATTTTAGAGGACATGTAAGCAAAATAAAATTATTATTTTTTACTGAGGGGAAACATAATTTATGTTGGGGGCAAATGGAGTCAACTGACGTCATTGATAATTTTTTCTTAAGTTTATATATATATATATATATATATATATATATATATATATATAATTTTTGGACTTTTTTATATTTGGGATGACCCCTCTCTTAAATTCCTAGGTCGTCCCTGGTTCCTAGAGATTCTACTCAAGACTTATAAACGGAAGGGGATTGTACACTCATTGTCTTTTATGGGTAAATTGTAAAAAATTACCCGTTAAATATGCGCCTTTTGCGTAGAAAGACCTTTTAGAATTTTTTGGCAGTTTATCCCTCCTTAGATTACAAATCCGCTCGATTAGGCTCCTCCAGCCAAATTTTAAAAAATTTATATCTAAAATATCCCTGTCCCCTCTAACCCCTCCCCCCCCCCCCCCCCCCCCCCCCCCCCCCACCTCGCCGGCGATCCCCCAGCCCCCCCGAACCCCACGATTCCCCCCCTCGCCGGCGAGCCCCCAGCCCCACCCTCCTCGCCGCCGAGCGCCCCCCCCACCCCCCCCCCCCCCCCCCCCTCCTCCTCCCTCACCGGCCCCGACCCCCCCCCCCCCCCCCCCCTCCTCCTCCTTCGCTGGCCCCGACCCCTCCTGCCCCCTCGCCGGCCCCGACCCCCCTGCTCCTCCTCGCCGGCAAGCGACCCCACGACCCCCCCCCCCCCCCCCCCCCCGACCCCCCCCCCCCCCCCCCTCCGCCTCCCTCTCCGGCGAGCGCACCCCCCCTCCTCATCGCCGGTGAACACAGTCCAAACAGCCGAAGAAGGAGGGGGGAGGAATAAAATTGTCATTTGGGGACAAAATGAGCATATTTCATACTTTTGGAAATTTTAAGAGTATGGAATCTTTTAGTACAAAAAACGGAAATCTAACGAGAATTTTTTTACAATTTACCCAATTTTTAATATATACTTAACATTATAATAAAAATAAATAAATAACAGTACGCCTATCATACTGTATGTATTGTTACAGTTTCACTCCATTTACGAGTCCCTTCAGTTTGCTACATACTTTCAATGATGTTTTATTTAGCAATAATCATGTGTTGCATACTTCAAAACCCTTAATACAAAACCAGATGAAACCAGTTACATAAGTAATTTTGAGTCTATATTGGTAAACTGATCAAACAAACCATAGTTTACAGCATCAGTGTATCGCTGCAATTTGACATGTTCCGATTCGATACAGACTACTACCTATGCCGACGTTTGGAATCTATTTCCCGATCAATTCCGCAAAGAAAATTGAACAAAAAATATCAATCAACAAGGATGTAAAAGCCATAATAAGATTGTAAAAGTATATAAATGGAAAAAAAAAATATTTATCACGGGAAACCAAACAACAAGGGTGTATTAAACTTCAAACTACTAAAAAAAACAACACCAAAATTATTTCAAATTATACCTAAATGTACCCAAAGAAAAATCTAAAATTGTAAAGTTATTAATAATTATTTGTTTTCCGATACCAAAAAATCCGATATTTCGATCTAAAACCCCAGATATTGGCGATACCACCAGAGTCCTGATACTCATAAGGGTCCGATACCAATTTCCATACCCCTGATACTCATAAGGGTTCGATACCAATTTCCATACCGATATTGCGAACCTTGAAACAAACATGCCACTTTTGGATTTAATCCAGTAAAACTAATATGCAAAAGCGAGCATTCAAATAGAGACCTCTCGGTTTTTTGGCTTAAGATCAAGTGTTTAAAAGAAGAAGAAGAGAGACGTCTCATTGCAGCAGTCAGCAGAAGGTTGAGGAATTTGTTCGTACAGTACACAAAGTTCAAGGATATATTGCTCATAAACATATGCCAGTTTCACTATTCAAAACATCAAAGTTTTGCACATATATTCTGGACAATAGCAGATTTATTCAGGCCAGATAATGCCCTCCCTTCCATGATCTCTGCAAAATCCTCCAAAGATCTCTCGGAACTTGGTCGAAGTCCCTTCAGAGGTACTGGCTTGCCAGTTTCCCCTCCTTGACTATGTAGTTCTGTGCGGGGAAATCCTCTCCTTTGAAGTATTTGTCGAGCATATCTTTCACCCCGGCTGCATACCTCAGCTGCAATTATTTCAGATCAGATTTTAGTCATTCAGATCAAACATCAGATAAGTGATGCAACATACTGCTGAGCTCGAGCAAACGCTTACTTGTGCATCAATGGTTGTGCCTGAGATATGAGGGGTCATCGCATGGTTAGGCATGCTTCTCCACACATGATCCTTTGGAGCTGGTTGTGGATACCAAACATCGCCACTGTATCCTGATAAAATAACAAAGTAGTCCAATCTTTTAATGAAGAATTAGAGTGTAACGGTACTCAATTGTATATATTTGTTTTAATAAATTGCAACTTGATACCCTCAACTATTACCGTTTTTCAACTTGATACCCTCAACTTTTATAGGTACCAATTTGATACCATGAAAAAAAAATTGGACCAAACTGTCCTTCTCTTCTCCCCCCACCAACCCCACCCCCACTCTCCGGCTGCTGGTGGGCGGTGGGCGGGCGCGAGCAGGCGGCGGGCGCGAGGACGCGCGAGCGGACGTGCTGGACAGCACGTGAGCGGGCGCGGAGGCACGCGGGGCAGCGTGCTGGACAGCGCGCGGCGGCGCTCGGGACAGCACGCGGGGGTGCACACGAGCGGGAGAGCAGGCTCGGGGGCGGTTATGGTGGGTCGTCAAGTCCAAGGGCGGATAGAGGGAGTGGTCACCCGGGGGGGGGGGATGGCCGCCGGGGGAGGGGGTGGGGAAGTAGCAGCCGGGAGAGGGTAGTTTAGGAATAATAAAAAATTTGGGTATCAAGTTGAAATATGGTATTAAGTTAGTACATATCAAAGTTTAGGGTATCAAGTTGAATATTGTCAATAGTTGAGGGTATCAAGTTGCAATTAAGCCTATTTGTTTTATGTTTGCATTCAAGTCCTCGTGCATTGCTTTGGAAGTATCTTATTGAACATCGTCAATTGTTATTCCTGATGAGCTTTCTAGAATGGCAGCATAGAGTACTTTCTATGTTTCTATGTGACCATTTTGGCTATACTAACCACCATATGGAATTCTAGAACATAATAATAAAAACGAGAAATCTTTTATCCAAAATCTTGGCCAACTAAAAGAGTTCAAATTTTCTTCAACTAAGTAACAAAGCTCTTCTAAGTTCTGATTATAGTGAGTTCATGCACCCAAGTTTAATAATACCCCTCGTGTTTTCATTGATATCTATCTGGCCATCATTTCTAGTCACTGTATAATCCTTTGAACCCCACAAACCAATTGTCAAGACCTAGAACCACCTGTGAGTTCCAGATCTTGAGGCAGATGAAGAGGCACTTGGGTGTCGACTATTGTTTTCCTGAAGTACAAAACCTGGAATGAAAGATAGTTCCAGGTTTTAGGCCAGGAGATGTCCCAGTCAATTTGTTGTGGAACTTCTGGAGATATTTCCAGTAACTCACAGGTTATGGCACTAATTTCTCTGAAAATACTATCCATCTATCATCATCATCGAAACCCAAGCCTTCTTCCTTCGAGAATGGGATTGGCTACAGAGCAATCGAAAATAAAATGACTAAGTTTGTATGACTGGTTGTCAACCCTTATGCTGCTGTGAATTCCTAGCGAAGTCATCTATGAGCAAAGGAAGGTCTTAAAATAAATCCTAGCAGGCCATTTGGCGGGAAATAAACTACCTTTTGGTCATTCAATTTAAGCTTATACAACCAGGGAGAAGTTTCCAATTTCTCCTAGACTAGAAACATGTTCAGGCAAAGAGGTTAAATGTGATATGATTTGCTATAGGAAATTGCATTCATCTCTATGGCAAGTTAAATTACTGAGCCAAATAAATGGCATTCTCAAGTACTACTCATCCTACTTATACTACATAAACTTCCCAAATCATGTTCATCTTGAATAAATATCATAGTCCCCTTAAGGAAAGAAAGCAAGAGGAGACTCAAGGATGGCGGCTGCTGAATAGCCTTGATGCTTCAGATTAAAATCTTGGGGACGGTTCTTGAATAAATATCATGTTTCTGTTTTACCTCTTCAAGAGCCTTTTCTATGTGTTCTTTTATGGATATTTCATTATATCAGTCTATGTTGCACGAACACGGACACGGGTATGGATGCGAACATGATATGAATACGGGATAAGTACACTCTCATGTAGGTACAAAGGTAGTTACCTATGTTGCATGATTACCGATTTGGCCACAGGTACGGGTATGATACAGATACGGAGATCATTTTGCCGTGTCCGTGCAACATAGATATCAATGTATTTGAGCTTAGATCTTGCTCTTCTCATCCTTCTTTCTCCATAATAAAACTTAAAGAAGTAAACGAACCAAAATATAGGTAAGTTCAAAGCACATGCAATAGTAACATTACCTGCAATATGCCCACTGGCGCAGGCATCTGCAACTGCCTGGGCATCCATGATTGCTCCACGAGCATTATTCACAATGAGGACTCCCTTCTTCAACTTGGCAATCTTATTGGCATCAAACATCCCCCTGATATGAAGTTTTTTTTTAAACATAAATTAATGAAAATCATCATAAACGCAAGTTCTGTCGGACCTAATGTAACAAGTTTACTGCTATCAGCTCTTCATAATAAATTGCACATTCTAGACTACATTTCAGAAAGTTCCAATTAGATGAAGACATCCTCTCTATTTTAGTAAGAAACGGATGAATCAGCGTTCCAATAGAATGTACTAAAACAATCAGAATTGCATTGTCCAACCCATAGAAGTGTACAGTGGCTACATTTAAGATAATAGAACAGTGACTACTTGTTTCAAAAATGTTTTAGACGACTGGTGATCATCAGTTAACTGTTTATACATCAAGAAGTGAAAATATATAACATAACATCTTTGCAATTTATTTAACGCAAGACTTGTAACACCAACTAAACAAATATCAAAGTCGAATTACCTGAAAGCAAAGATCTATCATATTTGCAATGAAGCGCTTTACCAAGTGCAAGATTTCATGACAGGATAAGATTCTACATTGTAACTACAAATCAAGTTACCTAAAGCAAGGTAGCATGGGTGCAAGAATAACTGATACAGGCAAGATTGTCCAGAGTAACTGTCACCCAAGTTATCTTAACAAGGTAGCAACATATGTAGATTGTCACTAATTTATTCAATAGTAGTGGAAGCTTAAAATTTGGGCCCCAAAACAACATCTAAAGTAATCCTTACTTACCTATTGACATAATAATATTTTGCATTACATATTTAGGGCATGTAGCACAACAACAGGAACTTGCATATGGATTTCAAACCAAAAAGCACGGAGTAAATAAATAACCTTTTCAAGTTAAATATTAGTAATGGACACTAATTTCAACCTATCAAAACAAATTAATAGAAGAGTATTTATCATATATACCAAGTAAATCTCCTATCAAAGCAATTAATGTCTAGTGATAACTTCAGACAGGACTTGAATATTGATTACCAATAAACTAGTATAAATGAGCCAAAAACAACTATTAAACTAAATGGTGGAAGGAATTATTACTTGGTCTTCTCAGTTAAAGGAGTGTTGATAACAACTACGTCGCACTTAGGAAGCATAGTATCAAGATCTTCCTCGAACTTAGCCCCTATCTCTTTCTCTAACTCAGGTTCCATCTTGAGCCGGTCATGATAGAGGAGATTGCAATTAAACGGCTTCAACCGCTGAAGTAAGAGCTTTCCGATACGACCGGCCCCAACGGTCCCAATGGTTTTTCCCTCCAGATCATACGCTCTATAGGCGATAGCCGCAACATTCCAATCACCCTTAATGACCTGATGGTAACCAGGCAAGAAGTTCCGAACTAGTATGAGGATACGCATCAGCTCATCTTCAGCAACCGAGACAACGTTGCTCCCGGTAACCTCAGCAACAGTCAGTCCAGCATCAGCTGCCGCTTTCAGATCAATGTGGTCTGAGCCAATCCCAGCAGTAAGTAGGAGTTGCAAGTTCTTGGCCTTCTTAATTCTTTCCGCAGTGACATACGCCGGATGGAAAGGAGTGCTTATCAGAACATGCAAATCAGGAATATGTTTCTCCAACTCTGGATTAAAAATAAAAAAAATGTTCAGTGCTATACACACCAAAGGGGAGTGGAAATAGAAGAATATAAACAAAACATCGATATACAGATGACAATGAAATAAGCAATGAGAAGATAACAAAGAGGTGCTGCAAAGGGCTCTCATCCATCAACCAGAAAAAAACTCAAAATGTTATCTTAACAAGCTTTTAACATGGCATCTGAAAAATATCCCATTGTGTGATTACACCCTTTCAAGGGTCCAAGCCAGGAATAATTATCCCCAGCGAAGTACCATGTTATCGAGCTTCATCATTCACTCTTCGCACTAACCAAACTCAATTGATGAGCAGTGCTCTTTTTTGAAAGACAGTTTCAAGCGCTTGAACCAACTTGTAAGCATTTATGTTACGAGTTCAAACTTTCCAGCAACAACTACTACGCCTTAAAAGTTCATTTTTGTAACACAAATAAAAACTAACAGTAAAAGGTTGGATAAAAATAAGTACTTAGGAAGAATCTGATAGACATCAAATGTTGAGTCACGTGTGTATTGTTTTAGACCACTTTCTGAGAACAAGGGCCAGTCTTTGTTTGTTAAATGAGTTAGAAAACAAATTGTAACAACCTAAACAGTCCAGTCAATGAATATACTACATCCCAAAGCAAAACAATTTTACAACATGGTTCTATATTCAAGTTTAACGCTCTTCTGTAATATTGTATGAAAAGCATTAGATAAAAAGAAGACTAGAGCTTCGTATACCGACCACAATCTGGGCCATCTTTATCGTCGGTCACGATGTACTGATGGCCTTGAGATTCCAACCAGTCCCGAATACCCAAGCCTCCCTCAGCACACCCTACAAAGTTGGGGTTCATGGAGGCATACTCATTGGCTTTGTAGAAAACCCCGACAATCTTCTTGCTCCCAGGGGAAGCCTGCAAAAAACAATTACATGTAAACACTCTTACAAGTTGTATCGTAAAATCTGGCTAATCAAGAACGATGACACAAACAACATTTTAAAATATTTTTCAAGACTACTTGTTTTAAAGAATATGTTTCTAAAAGCACATTTCAATTAAAGAAATCCGACACGAATAGGCACTAATAAAGGTAGCCTAAACCTGCCCATTTTTTTTTAAAAAAAAAGCAGCAACAAAAGCAGCTTCCGAAAACAATGTCTACCTGCTCTAACCTGCCCCAAAATTGGCCTAGCTTTTCAAAAAAAAAAAAAAAAATCGTTAAGCTACTGTTATCAAACAACTTTTGGGAGTGCTTTTTATATAAAAGAATAAATAAATAAATAAATACACTAACCCCCCTATGTTTCATGGTTATTATAGAGACTACCCCTATTTTGAAAATAATTACATGGACTATCCCTTGTTTTATGTTATTTTGAAAATAATTACACGGACTATCCTCTGCTTTATGTTTTATTTTTGAAATAGGGAGTTCGTGTAATTAGTTTCAAAATAGGGGTGTTTCGTGTAATAAGTGTAAAGCATAGGGGGGTAGTTAACGTAAATTGCCCTAAAAAATAAGGGGAAGCTATCATGATAAACAATTGTCAAGAATTTTGATGGGCATGTTAGCAGAAGAGAAATATATTGAGCAAGAGACATAGATCAAACAAAACTCTACAAACATATATAAAAAATGAGTATTCTCTCCAAATTCTACTGGAAATAGTGAGATCGCAGCCAACTGGAATTAGCTGAACTTAAATAGTAAACAAAAAGGACGATACAACACAGAATTAAGTGGTCAGCCGCTTCTAAAAGTGCTGAGCACACCTCAATCTTAGCACTAAAAAGCCCCCCAAATTAGCACGAAAGATCAAATTTTGGATCATACCCAGAAACAATCAGCCCTAGCTCTTCTCTAAAAGAGCAATCTTTGGCGAAACTACTCACTAAGCAGCCCCAAAAAGAAACAGCAAAATTGAGCTAAAACAACAGAAAACGTCACAAATTAGCAGATCAAATTTGGGGCCACACCCAGAGCCAATCAGCACTACTTCTGCTATAAGAAAGGAGCAATCTTTGGCGAAATTACTCACTATTAGCTCAAAAGAAACAGCAAAATTTGGGTGACAACAGTAGAAAAGAGTGGAGATGGTTACGTGGAGGTGCCTGGAGAGGGTGGCGGGAGTCAGAGCCCTGGATCCTAGGGTCCTGATCGCTTGCTTCGCTGCTCCAAGCATCGCCATTGATTTAGTTACAAGAAAATAAAACTAAAATTGGAAGGAAATCGATGGGAAAATAGGAAGAAGAAAGAGACGATGGGCTGTATATAAAGAGTGTTGAGAAAGGTGGAGGGACACGTGGCAGTAGGAGAGAAGAGGAGGCAGTTGTTAGAAGGAAAAACTCGTGGGCTGCTGCTTGCGACGTTCAGGTCTCGTTTGGTTAGCTGAATGGAAGGAAAGAAAATCAATTTTCTGTTATTTTCTTTCCTTTGAAATTATTTAATTTTTATTGATTTTTTTTTCTAATATTTGAAAATATCAAAATTTTGGAAAGGAAAGTGATTAATTCAATGTAAGAAAATAATTTTTTTCTTGGATGGATGAAATCACTTTTCTTTCTAATTTCTTTTCCATTGAGAATCACTTTCCTTTTCTCCTCAATTCTTCACTTTCCTTTTCTCCTCAATTCTTTTGGCATCCAAACATAGAAAAGTAATCATTTTCCTTTCCCTATCCAAAAATTCTGCGAACCAAATGAGATCTCACTGTATTTTTTTGGGAAACTTTTTGACTTTCATCCTTATATGAATTTGTACTTATATTTTACCTTGGCGCTCCGGTTCGGAAATTGTAATCGGACGCTCAAGAGGACGTTCCGTGCGTTCCTTCCGCTTTGACGCGGTGGGACGTATTCTTTTTGGTGCATCCGGAGGACTGTTACCCCTATAGAACAATGGATTGTGCGACCGTACAATTAATAACTAATGCAAACTAAAATAGAACTGTTATCCCCTATCCCCCACCCCCAGAACTGAGTACAGTAGGACTGCCAAGCATGTGGCAGTCCACATGTAAACAAGGACTGCCACAGGCCTGGCAGTCCTTGTTTACATGTGGACTGCCACATGCTTGGCAGTCCTATTGTACTCGGCCAACAGACAAACGACTCGCTAGTTTGTCGTTTTCTAGGGTTAGGGTTTGAAGAGAAATTGTGGGTTTGTCGTGTTCGAAAATGCCATTTATAAACCCTAAAGACATTCTAAACCTAAATTATCAAAAGTTTTTAGACAATTAAAACTATTCTAGGGTTTCGAATAAAATGTAGATAATTATAGAAGAAATTAGGGAAGAACGTACCTAGAATCCGATTTCTTCGACTTGCGTGTCATCTCGTCGAATGTGGGAGTGTTCTTGAAAGAAATTTGGTGGAGGAATTAGGATTAGAGTGGTGGAGGAGAATTTTCTAGGGTTTAGGGAGAGAGAGAGAGAGAGCTCTTCTTCTTTTTCTTTTGGAGGAGAGAGGGAGGAAATGATGAAATGGGAAGGAAATGTGAGTTTGGGGGGTTAGGCTGCCCCCTAGTAAAATTTGGGCTGTCCCTTAGTAAAATCTCCACCAAATGGGCTGTCCCTTAAGTAAGGGCTGCCCCTAGTAAATGTGGTGGTGCCCCTAAAAAAAACCTATATTAACTAGTGTCGTGGCACAAATTGAGATGTAAGTCCAATAAAAAAATTGTGGTGGTGACTTTCACTAATAATAATTTTCGTGATAAAATAAATATTTTTCGTAACAAAATGAATATTTTTTGTGACATAAAGTGAGATGTAAGTCCAATAAAAAAATGGAATATAAGTACACATTAATATTAATAAGTGGGATGAAAGTAAAAAAAATATCTTTTTTTTTTTTTCTTTCAGTGTCCCTTTTCTCCGCTTGACAATTGACAAATGTCAAAGATAGATTCAGTGTATTTTGGAAGATTAGGTCTCGTTTGGTTCGCGGAATGGAAGGGAAAGGAAATCAAATCCTTGTTATTTCTTTCCTTTAGAAAACTTTAATTTTCATTGATTTTTCTTTCCTTTGGCAATGTCTAAGAATTTTGGAAAGGGAAGTAAATACTTCAATGTGGGAAAGTGATTCCTTGCTTGGATGGATGGAACTTTTTCCTCTAATTTTTCTTCTATTGGTAATCACTTTTCTTTCCTCCTCAATTCCTTTGGCATCCAAACTTATGAAAGTAATCACTTTTCTTTCTCAACCCAAAGATTCCGCGAACCAAACGTGGCTTTAGTATATATGTGCACGCACGATCCACGTATTTATTATTTATAGATTATAGGCTTAATTGCTAATTGCTACCCTCAACTATCACACTTTTTCAAGTTGATACCCTAAACTTTTTTTTGTAACAACTTGATACCCAGACATTATTTTGGACAAAAATGTCCCTACCCCTAACCCCCCTCCCCCGTGCTCGCTTCGCGCCCCCCCCCCCTCTGCTAGCTACGGCCGCAGCTCCCCCCCCCCCCAACCCCCCCTGCTCGCTTCAGGTGGCCCGGTTGACGGGAGGCCGGTCGGCCGTGTGCGCGAGAGGGCGCGCTGGGTCGGCGCGGCGCTGGCCGGAGGGCGGTCGGGGGATCCGCGGAGGGGCGTGGTCGCTGGACCAGGGGCGCGGGTGGCCGCGTGCGCTGGAGGGACGCGGGAACAGGCGGCGGAGAGGGTCGGCGTTGGCCGGAGCTAGCAGGGGGGGGTGGCCGGAGTGGGGGAGGGGGTGGAGGGAGGGAAGGGATAAGGGTATTTTGGGGTTTTTTAAAATGTTAGGTATTAAGTTGAAAAAAAAAAAATAGTTGAGGTATCAATCTGTTACGAAAAAGAGTTTAGGGTATCAACTTGAAAAAGTGTGATAGTTGAGGGTAGCAATTAGCAATTAAGCCTAGATTATAATTAAAAAATTAAATGTTTTTAATGATAAATTAAAAAAATACTTGGAGTAGATGATGTTGACCGGTTGGTTTAAGTCTTCTACTTTTATTTATATAGCTTCAACTTTTTGAATTTTATAATAATAACTTAGAAAACTTAGTAAGTAGCATGAACCCTTTATTTTTCGTAATATGTTAATCCATCCATAATGTACTTTTTAAATGGTTCTCAGTAAAATTTATTGCATCATTTTTTTAATTAGTATATATTGAATGGCATTTTTTGATTGCATCTATCCTTATTAATTAGTATATATTGAAGGGTAATTTATAGTAATATTTTTTACGGTGAATCATTTTTTCACATGATATATATGCATCTCTCTTAACCACTAGGAGATATATATATATATATATATATATATATATATATATATATATATATATATATATATATATATATATATAATCAAGAAGAAGAAGAAGAAGAAAAACTCATAAAAGACTACACTGTCACTCTCTCACATTTATTAAAGAATTCGACTAACATTGAAAGTGTGTATATGTTTAGTCCCTTAAAAAAGAAGCAAAGGATGAGATACATGTAATCCAACGTCTTTCCATCGTCTAATTTTAAATTTGCTTAGTACATGTCAATGTTAATGGTATCTTAAATTTGCAATTATCAAAATTTTGACAAACCTCTCTATTAAATGAACTGCTAACATAAAACTATGAAAATTTAAGATGCCTCAAGAAAAATTTGCATTGCCAATAACAGTGACCTTAATATATCAGTCAATTTATCACCCTTTAGTGACCTTAATAACAGTGTGTTCCTACTATCATTCACAGCCTCATAAAGAACCCCCTTATATTCACTGGGATTTCTCTAAATACCCTATCTCTTCTCTACAGTCAAAACGGTTCAAGATTGAGCCGTCTAAGCTGTTATTAGAAATATTTCCAACTCTGTATTTAGATTCTGAAATTAAAATATAAATAAAATAAATAAATGATACCGAGACTTGAACTTGGTTCAATGTCCTTAAGACAATATTCGTCCCGCACTGGTGCTTACGGTTTATTGGCGATTAGTTTTCCAGGATACAACGGTTCTTTTCTTTGGTAGCAGCACTTCACACCGTAGGAACTCGTCGAAGCAACGTTGGTTGTCTCTCTCTCTTAGACTAACTAATGCAATATGGATGAATTGAATGAATCTTTGAATGCTCCAAACACATGTGTATTTATAGAAATAAAGAGACACGATGGAAAGGACATACCATTCCAATAAATAGATTCGTACACCTTTTCATAGATTCGTTGATAGAAAAAATTGATATTATTATTATAACAAATATACATTCACATTTTCCAACATAAGCCGTATTATTTCATCAACCATTTCGTTTTAAAATAAATAATTTAAAAAGTATCGTAACCGTAATTATTTTATTACGTAGTTAAAATAAAATTAAAACCTAAAATCCTACTAACTAAATGAATATGTATAAATATTAAAATATTTAGAATTTAAAAAATGTTTTAAAGTTGGGATAAAACACAAAATGGTATCCGTGCAACAATAATAGACTTGTGCTGTAGCAGGAAAGGAACACGTTCATCGTCTCATATTTGAATTTTTCAACCCTTGATATACCAGTGACTCGATCGCTGCCGAAGGAGATTCCTGTGAAAATATACATCACACATCGTTCTCGTGACCTCTGTTAGAATTGCAACACAAACAAAACAAGCAAACTGTTTAGTCACTCTCTAAATAACTAAAACTATCAGTAGGTGAAGCTTGACATCAGTCCAGCAAGGAGAAGGCAAGCTTAGCTTGTCCTAAGAATACTGATGCAGACACTTGACCATTTTGTGTACATACTCTCTTCTTTCATAATGACTTTGATACAGTTGGTTGTATCAAATTTTGATACAACTACTGTACAACAAGTGGGTCCCACCTATTTTTCGTAAATTGTACCATTATATATATATATAGGAAGCGGATCAAAAGTCCCTCTTAGAAAACCCCCTAAAACTCCCTCCCTCTAATTCGTAATTTAATGTTAATATTAATGTTAATATTAATGTTAATATTAAGTTTAATGTTAATATTAACATTAAATACTAAAATTAACATTAAATTTAACATTAAAATTAATATTAACATTAACATTAACATCAATATAAAAATAAAAAAATTAAAATTAACATTAACATTAATATTAACATTAATATTAACATTAATATTACGGATTAGAGTGAGGAGGATTTTTAGGGGGTTTTCTAAGGGGACTTTTGATCCGCTCCCATATATGGGAGCGGATCAAAAGCCCCCCTTAGAAAACCCCCTAAAAATCTCCCTCATTCTAATTCGTAATATTAATGTTAATGTTAATATTATTTTTTTTAATTTTTTTATATTAATGTTAATGTTAATATTAATGTTAATGTTAATATTAATTTTAATGTTAAGTTTAATGTTAATTTTAGTATTTAATGTTAATATTAACATTAATATTAACATTAATATTAACATTAACATTAAATTACGGATTAGAGTGAGGAGGTTTTTAGGAGGTTTTCTAAGAGGGACTTTTGATTCGCTTCTCTCTCTCTCTCTATATATATATATAAACTTTAAGGTGGGGCCCACTCGTCGTATCATCTGTATTGAAAAGTTTAACTCCAAGACTTTACTCTTGCCATCTTAATCTCAAAACTTTATACATCCAAGATCGATCCAGGGTGTTGGATTGTCCTATCTGAACTAGTTTTGGTTGTCCCCTTAACCTTTACTGTAGGTTAATTCTGAAGAGTCACCTGCGAGCTGAGCCTAAGGTTGCCCTAGGCAGAGAAGCGTTGTCCAAACTCGAAGTCTGTCTGACTTACGTCTGGCCTTGGCCTTGGCCTTGTATGTATCATTTAACTCTGAAAATATTAATTAGGAAAGAGTGGACCCATTCCTATGCTTATCCAGAGTTGGAAGATATTGGACAAAATATAAATCTTATCCTTAGAAGAAGAGAGAGTCTTTCATAGACAATGGCAATCAGTGTCGGCAGCCCCCACTCGCCAGCAAAAGAGCAATAGTTCACGTTGTTAAGCCAACCTGCACTGCCATACGCATCCTTCCATAAATACGCAGCTCATATAAAAACTAATGGCCAAGGATTTATTGATCAGCAAATTCACACATAAGTTCATGAACGAACAGCCGAAAATCCCACGAGATCACCACCAGAAAAAAACCTTCACGAAAGCCCCCATTTTCTCGCTATTTGGACAAATATCTCAAATTACACAGCGACCCTCCCTATGTTTCATGGATATTACGGAACTACTCCTATACCAAAAATAACTACACTGACATCCTGACCCCTCTCCTTTATAAAATTTACAAGATATAGCGGTGGTCCGTGTACTTAGTTTCAAAGTAGGAATAATTTTCATAGTAAGTGTAAAATATAAGAATAGTTAAGAACTATCAACAGTCTAATAATACATTAAAACATTGACATTACATCTGCAAGTAGCAAAAGAAACATGATGAGTCGAGAATGCAAGCATACAAGAACAAAAGTATAAGCTATATCTAAACATAGTTGCTCATAGTGTATGGTTAAAAACAGGAAACTTGAAAGAACTTGAAACCGTGACGGTGTGACCTTTGATGCATGTGAGACATAATTTCAATATAAGCTAAAGTTAGTCTTAATCAAGGTTTCATACTAACACTCTTGAAAGCTAAAATAATGTGTTCCAAAGTGGCATGCATCAGTGGCGGATCCAGGATTAAAGCATGATCATAAGGAAGTTTCGGAGACAACATTTCCGATCTTTTTTTAATATTAGTATAGTAATATAATATAATATTAAATAATACTATTTTTATACAATCAAGTATTATATTTCACAATTGTATCAACCTTATATCTCATAATTAAAGACTTCACAAATTCACAAATTTAATTCATATCACATAAATAGAAATCTAACCTCCTTACAGAAACATGATTTTCATCTAAAATAATTTTGTCCCAATTTGATTTCGAAATTTACCTTTGCAGATTGCTTTCCTTCCGGTTCCAGCAGCAGCTCCGTGAACTCCGTCCTCTACTCCTCCACTCCTCCCATGGCCGACCCTGGCCCAGGGTAGCCATGGCGACCGCCCAGGGTCTTATGGAATATATATATATATATATATATATATATATATATATATATATATATATATATTGGGGAAGGTAACTGCTTTATAAAGAATAAATAATAAGGTTTTACAACCACTCCTGACACAACCTAACAAGAGAACAAAACACCATTGCTTCTCTTGAGGCCTGCGACCAAAACAACCAAAACAACATAGCACCATTGCTAACCAGACAACAGAACAACCAAAACACAAAGTTCCTACAGCTAATCCGGAGCCATCTGCTTGATATCATCATCAATGCTACTCTTGAGGCTAGCGACCGAGTTCTCCAGCCCTTCAAAGACTCTCATGTTCCTTTCTCTCCAGATGTGCCAGACTGCACAGAGTAACCGCAACCTCGCGATTAAAACCCACCTCGAGCCATTGTTCTTGCACTTATCTATAGCTTCGACGATCCCAGCCAGGTTGAGACTGTCGCTGAGTCTGAGCCCCAAGAAGCTACACTGACCCTTCCACACGCCAAGGCTAAAAGCACATCTGAAGAAGACGTGGTCGTGCGTCTCTGAGTCAGTCTTACAGAGAGGACATAGGAGATTCGTGATTTGAACCCCAAAAGCGCGTAGCCTATCCCTGGTAAGGAGCCTATATTTCAAGGCCTTGTACATACAGTACCTGAACTTGGGAGCTGCCTCATTAAGCCAGATGTAGTTGAACCATTTCGACTTGGGATGAGAATGTCTGCAATCCTCGTAGGCGAGCTTGTGGGAGAATGCCCCCGAGGCGGAGCCCATCCAAATCCAGTGATCGGACCCAAGGTTCCTTTCAATAGGGATCGAGAGGATGAGTCTGGACCATCTGCTAGCACAGGACTCGGCCAGAATCATCCATGATCCGTTCCTAATGAATGAGCAGACCTTCTCTTTTTTGTTGAAGATAGCGTGGATATCAAGTTCACCCCTGTCTATGAGACTCAAGTGGTCAATCCATGGATCCTGCCACACGTTGGTGAGAGCTCCATCACAAATCACTCTCCGAATGCTAGCCTTCAGCTTCAATCTTTGAGAGAGTATATTTTTGAAGCTAACTGAGTAGTTGTTATTACTCTGCATCGTCCAGAAGTTCTCCTCACGAACATACCTACTGATCATCCACTTGGCCCAGGTGGATTTCCCCTCGACAAGACTCCAGGCGAGCTTAAGAGCGGCCACATCTCTGAGGGAGGCTAAGGACCTCAGTCCTACTCCCCCTTCTTTCTTCGGGCGGCAGAGTTCGTTCCATGCGATGGTTTGAATCCCTCCTCTCCAGACGAACCTCGCTCACATACTATCGATCTTGCTCAGGGTCTTCCTCGGAAGAAGAATCACTTGCATCCAATACGCAATCATCGAGTTGATAACCGATCTGACAAGCTCAACCCTGCCATCGAATGAGAGAAGTTGGGCTTGCCAGCCCTCCAGTTTGGCTTCGATCATCTGGGTCAAGCTAGAACACTCAAGATGCTTGGAATAAGTGCTAGCCAGAGGAATCCCCAAATACCTGACAGGTAAAGAGCCAATATCAACTTGCAATAGCCCAGACCACCTCGCCTTCTCAACACAAGTACGATTGAAGAAGATGGAGCTCTTGTCTTTGTTAAGCTTCAGACCAGCCAACTCCTCAAACTCGATGAGGATGCCAAGTAGAGTATGAATCCCTAAGTCCGTCGGTTTGATGAAGACAAGGAGGTCATCCGCGTAAATAAGGTGAGAAATGGACGGCTTGACAAGTCTGAAGATCGGAATGATAGCTCCAGAGTGCTCGACGATCTCCATCTGGCAAGGGAACTGCTCCATAACCACTGTGAACAAGTAGGCTGATAGGGGATCACCCTGTCGAAGCCCTCTGGTGCTCTGAATGAACCCATGGGGCCTCCCCTTAACCAGAATGAAGAACGTAGGCGTAGAGATACATTCGTATATCCTAGAAATCTACCACTCGTCGAACCCCATAGCTCGCATCATGTGAATGACAAATTCCCTGTTGACAGTGTCGAAAGCTTTCCTAAGGTCGAGCTTCATACAAGCTTTATCACCCCCAACCTTGTTGAAATCTCTCACAAGCTCATTAGCGAGAAGGCAGTTCTCAGAGATACTCCTCCCTTTAATGAACGCAGATTGGTTAGGAGAAATGAGACCGGACAGTAGCCTCTTCATCCGCCGACACAATAGCTGAGCAATGACTTTGTAAATGAAATTATAACAAGAGATTGGACGAAAGTCATGCAAGGTGGAAGCGCCAATCTTCTTCGGGATAAGAGTGATAAAGGTGTGATTGATCTGCTTCAGGAGCTAACCCGTGCGGAAGAAGTCTCTGGTCGCCTCGAGAAGGAGAATCTTTACCAAGTCCCAATGGAGTATGGAGAACTTGGCTGAGAAGCCATCAGGACCCGAAGATTTGCTGGAGCTGGACTTCATAACAATCTCCTCCACCTAGGCAAGAGAAATGGGCTCGTGGAGAACCGCAAGGCCTTCATCCGTGATAACCCGTTTGCTGGTGATAGCGTGCAAATCAGGCACCCCCTCATCACGGTTTTAAAGGTGGGTAAAGAATCTGATAACCTCAGAGCCAATATCGATCTTATTCCCGCACGCGTCGAAGATGAGGGCTATTTGATTGCGACTCTGCCTCGCCTTGACTATCCCATGGAAGAACTTAGTGCAGCTGTCCCCGTCTTTAATCCACTCGCATTTGGATTTCTGCTTGAGTCTAATCTCCTCAACCATCCGCATCTTGTTCAACTGAGCCTTCAAGCAATTCTCTTTGAGAAGATCATTACTGGAAGGAGAGATTTGATTCGAGATTTGGAGAGCTTCGAGTTCTTTATTGATGACTTCCAGAGGTGATTTGGGGAGGCTGTCGATCCACTGTTTGAGCCTCAACTTGACCGACTTGAGCTTGGCGACGAGTCTGAATTGGCTGGATCCAGAAGAATGGGAACGCCAACCCTCGATGACGCTGGAGGAGTAGCCATCAAGGAGTGACCAGGAGTTGCAGTACTTGAAAGGGGAAGGAGCAAGCTTCCTGTGAGTGTGGAGGCTCAAGAGGAGCGGAGAATGGTCACTAGGACCAGAGGGAAGACCTGTGACAGACACGTCAGGAAAATAATCAAACCAGCATGAATTACCTAGGGCCCTGTCGATTTGGCATTCGATCCTCTTCTCGGAAGACTGATTGTTCCAGGTCCAGATAACTCCGTTTCTGTAAGATCAGAGATTTCCGACTTTAGGACACAGGTGTGGAAGTCTTCAAGGATTTGATCGGGGACCCTCCTACCACCCTTCTTTTCTTCCTTCTTTAATATGGCATTGTAGTCACCAATAAACACCAGTGGCAAGGACTGTCCCATACCGTTGCTGACAATCTCGATGTCCTTCCAGAGAGAGAATCTCTTATTCCTGTCATTGGAACCATAAAAATCTCCAACCAGCAAGCACATCCCACCCGAGTTGGAGAACTCAATCACCAACAGCTGTTGCGACTCAAATCTGAGCGTACCTTTCCATATGGTAGTGTCCCATAGTACCCAGATTCTGGCCATATCGTTCATATGCAAGTTGTGCACAGAGCCCCAGTTGGGAGGAGTTCTACGAGCAAGCAAGTCGTTGGATTTGATTTTGGATTCCAAGATGTGACAATCGAGCTACAATGCTGTCTGATAAGCTCCTTTATACTACTCCACCTCCCTATCGAGTTGGTTCCCCTCACATTCCAGGCCAGAATCGACATTAACTACTGGGAGAGGTGTCCTTCAAATGCCTCGCACTCATCCGAGAAGGGATGGATAAAATGTCAGATCTGTTGGAGCCGTTCTCTTTCTCTCTCTGTGAAGTAGGGGAAGCCTTCTGCAATACTGCTGCCCATTGCGGATTATATTTGGTTAGTCTAGCTTCCTCTGACTCTCCCCCCATTTGTAATCCTCTGGCTGGACCCTTTTGCTTAGGAGACATGGGCAAGTTCTTCTTTCTCAGTTTGGAATCCTTTATACCAGAGGGAGATTCAGAGTTCGTCGTGTCATTCTCTCTCCTACCAGAATGAGTATCCCCTCCAGTGATGGCTAATTGCGGGGTTGCCGTCTGGATGTGTCCCTGTCTTTTCCCTAATACTGAAAGAATTCCACCTTCGACGTATTCCACCATATCCAGGTCTTGCACAGCATTGGCTCCTAGTGCTAACAGCTTCTTATGAGGATCGTTTCCTTCCGCATCATTAACATCATCTGAGCTCGCTACCTTCAGAGCATTGGAAGCAACCGTGTCCAAGGAGTTGGCAGTAGAACCCATCTCTGTCACCTCTGTTTCCTTCGTCTGAGTCAGCTCCGGAACCGCTTCTGCCCCCTTCATGTGCTCATCGACTTCAATATTAGAGGGGACTGTCGGCACTCTTCCGTTGGCCTCCTCCTCATTCTCTCCTGTGCAAGAGGACTCCCTGTTTCACTTAACAAAATGCCTGGAGGAATTGGCTTTTGAAAATAAAACGAGAAAAAGTACAAGAAGTACAAATTTGATTCTGGGAAAGTATTGCTATAGAAGTCTGATCTGTAAATGATCACTTTGTTCCTTGGACCATATGATAATGATGAAGATCGCTGCTTGAAGTTGAACAACCGGAAGAACTAAGTCACCAGAAAGGTATCGACGCACTTGGGCACTGATGGTGAGGCCGAATGCTTTCCTGCTTTGCTTCACTCTGTTCTGAAAGAAAGGTTGAAGAAGACTGCTCTCGAAATCTCTAAGTTCTGATCTTTGTATTCTCTCCTGTCTCTGTCCCTTCTCTTGAGAAAAATCAGTCCATTTATAGGCTTGGGCTCTTGTGCGTAAAAACTCAGCGAAAGTTCCGTCTTTACGCCAACAACCGCTACCCACGACCAAAGTCATCTTCTGTATGTGTTGACACGTGTCCCATCATTTCATTAAGAATAGGATGCACGTACACACGTTCTTGGATGTGTGGCATGAAAGCCATGTAGGCAAACCACGTTCCAAGCTGGTCAGAAGAATAGGGCGTAAAACAACCCCAATGTAATCTGAGCGTAAAGCAGTAGACTAGGCGTAAAGTAGCCCTGACATAGACTTTCTACGTAAAGTGGTTGTTAAATAACCTTGAGCGTAAAAGTAGCTCAAATAGACTTTACGCACACGTCAACTGTTGAGCGTAAAAGCTCGTATAGTCTTCATGCGTAAAAGAAGCCATAGTGTGAGCGTAAAGTAGCTCAATCCACATACTAAACGACAACATTGGTCGCTGTGTAAAAACAAACCCCTTTGAATTCTGTGGTATGTACCATTATTAATATCTCCATGTCAGAGTTTGTATTAAATGCGAGACTTGACAGCTTTGTCCAGCGTAAAAGTTGCTGATATGCTCTTGGCGTAAAATCATGGGCGTAGACCTAAGCGTAAAATGATCTGCCTGCTTTAGGCGTGAAGTGATTAGCCTTGTCTTGGGCGTAAAGTATTTAGCCTCTCTGTGGCGTAAAGTAGATCAATTGGAGTGGAATGATCTATCATTTTGACTCTTTTATTTTAGCACTTTTTACGCTCCTACAAGACCCCCTTCAAAGTTTTCAAATATCTCCAAAATTTGGAACACTTTGAACAGAAGCGTAAAAATTGAGTTTTGACCAGTCAGCGTAAAATTTGGGATACGCAACCGTCATCCGCGTAAAAGCGGGCATGTCCAATAGTCGGTGCAATTTTCAATAGTGTCGGTCAACACTTAACCGCCACAATGAATTTCTTTCTCGAAACTTTTGAATGCCTTTTCGTTTCCCCGAGTTTGCATTAATAATAAACAGTTTCCAATGGGGAATATGGAGAGTTGGTTTAATCGTATAAATGAGGAGAATTTCTTCACTCTTGTCATTCATCTCTATAGTGACATGGCGCCAAAGAAGGAGATTAACAATGAAGAGGCTTCGGGTTTGTCACGACCCGCGCCCTGAAGAGGGACACGAGTACGCAGTTACGTCCAGCCTACGTCGCAGTATCGGCGGTAGAACGCTGTATATAGAGTCTGTAAATACTACGACTAAAACCAGATAAATGTACCTGTACAGTATATACACTCCGAATGGAGGGGACATAGCAATACAGTCTCAATCACATATATCAAACTAAGGTAGATAGCACGGAAAGAAAAATATGATAGATAAAACAGGAAATGAGTCCAAGATCCATAAGTCAGAGCTATACACAAACATCCATGGTCTGAGAAAATATATAATAAATACTACAACTGGCAGTGCTATCTGGCTCGCAGGCCAGGCAAACCTAACTAGCTATGCTACTCAGGGTGAGCAAAATCTAGTGGCTCTACCAACAAGCCACTGTCTAAGTCTACTCCGTCAGACTCTACCCTATAGTAGATCGGGCAATCAGCCTCGGAATTATCTGTAATATGTCAACGGTATCCTGTCAGGAAAATGAGCAAGTACAAACACCAACAGCAGTTCCATATGACTTGACAAATTCTATAAGAGACAGTGTAATAAAATACAAGACAAAATCAACTGAAATATATATATCATGGTGTGAGTACTGAAAAAGGATGACGATATGAATGTATATAGGACGACTTGGGAACTGTTCGGAAAGCCGAGTTACAACCCCTAAACCAAACAAGGACTGGGGCTGTAACCCTTCTCCCGAACAGAACTTAGTTACCATAGATAATAAATATAAAAGGTGCCTTGAATTATTAGTGCGTCATGTGATCGGCTTGGGAAACATGTTCAAGCTTTCCATCTGACCGGCTACAATCAAATAACAAGTGTGAAGCAACAAGTATGAAGATAAGGCCGGTCACCATGGAAAGTTATGAACAAGTAGCTATGGACAAGTGTCGAGTACAAGTGTGAAGCAACAAGTGGGGATTTTGATCACACAACCACTAATAACTCCCTATCCTCGAATAGTATAAATGATCCGGACATAACACGTCATGACATGAGATTCAAAAGCAGGTGATCAGCCTACTCCCAAGTCCATGTCTATACAAGTACAAGTAACAAGTCGAGTCTTGTACCAATATACCAAGTAATCCGAGAACAACATCTCATACCGGGATCCGACATATACTAGTCCGTGAAATATCGTGTCTGAGAATCAAGTAAGACACTACAACTGAATCAGATATAGCAGATATCAAGACAATAAAAACTATCAGTAAATGTACTCACCTGTGATCTTGAGCTGATAGGGTGAACAGACGCTCAGAGCGATCACAGACCTAAGATAAGATACTATGAGTCAAACTGGACTAAATACTGAAAAAGGAATCTAATTCAAGTCATGAATGCAAGTCTAAGTCAAAACTAGGTCAATCTAGGTCAGACTGAGTCACACTAGGTCATACTGGCTCATACTAGGTCATACTGGGTCATACTAGGTCACTGGGAGTCAATCCAAGTCAAACTAGGTCAATCGGGGTCAAGGGTTGACTTACAGTTGACTTTTGGTCAAAAAGTCAACTCTGGTCAACTCTGGTCAACACTGAGTTAACCCTGGGTCAACTCTAGGTCAAACAAGTCAAATGTTGACTAACAGTTGATTTTCAGTCAACTGGTCAACTCCGGTTTGGTTTCGGTCAAATTGGGTCGCTTAAAGGCTAAGTTTGACTCTCGGTTGACTTTTGTTGACTTTTGGTCAAAATGGTCAACCGAGGTCAAAACTAGTCTAAGGACACTAATCCTAACCATTATCAACCAAGAGAACATAATTCTAACTATATCTTAGAAGTTAAACTCAATATCTTAACTATACCCTATTACCTACATTTACCCTTACCAAGGTAATCCCGATACCTTGCCCATTACAAAGGAAACCCCGCTAATACTCAAGATACTAGCCTAGGCTCCTTAGGGTAGCTAGATACTATCCTATCTAGGATTTACCAACCAAGAAATCTAGGGTTCTTGGGCATCAAAACTATTTTTTCTAATATGTTACTCTCCTACACATTACCTTAAGGTAATATTGAGATATCAAGATACCACATCTAACATAACTCATTCTTCTAAACCACACTCACTCTCCATCACAAACATCATCTATGTAACCCCCATATAACTTAGAATGCTACTTCTAAAATAACTTCTCAAAAACTAACTCAAACATCTACCACTACCCTCAAGATAACATAACATGACATACTTTCTAACATTGACAAACCTTATTTTCTACCACTATAAACACTACCCTACTAACCGCCTAACACACTAAAAACACTCTCTAACTTAGGGATTTCGTAGTACTAAATGTGGTTGATAAGTGTGGGTAGGTATTTGGGGCTAAGGTGGGTCAAAAGGGGATGTTTCGAGACCACAAAAATCCCAAAAAACCATCCTGCACTGCTTCTGCTTACTGCTTTTTCCTGCTTACTGCTTATTGCTTACTGCTTACTGCTCACTGTTTTTTCTTGCTGCTTTTCTGCTCATTCTCTAACCATCTAACCACACACACAAACACATATACCAAATCTACCACTCTTCTATTCTAACACACCTACACACATCTATATACAAACACACTACCACTCAATCAAAACACAAATCACTCAACAAACTACACTAGCCTCAAGTCAAATAGGATGGCATGATCCTCCCAACTCTCTCACCTCCACAACATACACACTACACTATCATCTATACAACATCAAACACACACTAGTACATATCTTCTATCAGTCTCACTTCTCTCCACTAACCACACACATCCTTATCTCATTCAAACACACACACTATACTAACATATATTACATAACAATAATATATATATATATATATATATATATATATATATATATATATATATATATATATATATATATACATATGTACTATATCATACATATTCTTGACAATCTATGATACCTACATTCACATGATATCCATACTAGGCTCATAGGTTACACAAAATGCCTACGTCGCATAGTCACTCTTCTACTTAAAACTAATACTGTATTAATTGGGCCTTCACAAAATTCTAGGATTAAAGTATGTTATAGCTCTTCGTGTTAGCTTTCTGAAACTTCAAACGGATCGCATTTTCGTGTCCGGAAGCTCCCGGAATCGCGAAAACACCGAAACGCGTTCATCTTTCGTACAGCTGACACTCAAACAACTCTACAGAAAGTTATAGAACGAATTTGGCTTATTAAAATATATATTTGGAAAGCTAACTTCGATACGCTTCTTTTATAAAAAATGGAAGGTTAATTGGAGTTATGAGCTAAAAGTTATGACATTTCTAAGTTGCTCTAGCTACTAAAAACGTGGATAAAAATTATGACGAATTTGGGTTGTTTGGACAAAAAAAAACACATGTAGGCCAAAATACTTGGATACCAACATAGCTATCTAAATAAAACATATTCTAACCATCCTAAATAAGATCAATCCACTCTCTAAAAATATAAATCTGAGATTAAACACTAATTAATCATTCCTACAATATATATACATACAAGTGTCCAAAATAGGGGGTTTTCCCACTAGGACACAACCACAACACAAAGGACACTCCTATGACCTCCAAATGGACACGAAATGGACACAAATGGAGATACAACTATGGGGGTCATTCCTATGGGTTCAAAATAATCCTACATGCATGTTGGGGTGATTTAGAAGAGAGATTATACATTCCGGGAGAGAGATTCAAAGGAAAAGGCTTCCGACTCAACACCGACACGTAGAGATTCCAAAAGGACACAAACGAGCTCCGAATCCTCCCAAACTTGAGGAGCTCCTTCCTTGGATTGAATGGAGAGGGAAGGAAGAAGATTTGGTGGAGAAATGGAAGGATTTGGTGATGGTTTGATTAGGGAAAGCTCTCAAAAAAATGGGGAAGAACAAGAGAGAGAAATGAAAGGGGAAATAATAAAGTGACTTGTGCCTATCCATGCCAAAAGTGGCCAGCCATAATGGTGGGTTTTGTCCTATTAGGAAAGGTCAAAAAGTCCCCTACACTAATCTATTAGTTAATACATGGAAGGGCTTCTAAGTCGGGGGTAGTTTAGTCATTCCTAAAACCACTAATCCAAATTAATCCTAACCAAAATAATTAGCCTAGTCACTAACTAAAATATCTAACATGTGGGCCACGGCTAACTAGTGTGTGGGCCCGCTAAGGTCAACACTACCCCGGATCCCCGAAACAAGTCAAAATAAGTCAGAATGAGCTGAAATTCGAACCCGACTCAAATAACCCCAAAATATTACAATAAATAAATAAATAATTCTAAAAATATTTAAAAGTGAAAAATGATAAAAATACCCCTGTTTCTGGAAACTGGGGGTGACAAATGGTTCAAGGATTGACTTTGAGCGAGCACACAACCTTGTAAAGAGCTTCGGATTAACTCCAGCAGTCTTCAATCGCATCGATGGTGGTCCCCCGACTGCATATAAGGGCTCAGGAGATGCAGAAACGTTCTTAAATCTGATGCGTCATTCTGGGATTCGTAACATGCACGAGTTGGGTGCTTCCCTTCGTCAACCCAACGAAGGAGAGGGAAAATGATATTCTATGTATTGCGACTCTCTTATATGTAGGAGTCCACTCCCCCCTTTATAAATAAAGTTTTGATGTTAATCTCATCTGTTGGTGCATAGAAATCTGTTGGTGCATAGAACTATTCAACACTTCTTTAGACTGCTTCTATGGTTGTTCATTCCCAAGAAACAAACCAACACGTGGTATCTATCTTGTGGTTATGAGAGCCTTTTAATAGGATCTTTTCCCGAAATAGACTCCCAACAGTTTCTTCAGTCTTTATAAATAGCCGAGAATATTTCATATATTCTCATTCTCATTCCTCTGAAGATAACTTTTTGCAATATCGTTCTCCAACAAGTGGCCATGGCGAAGCTTTCCAACGGCGTTCTTTTGTACACCCAGTCATTAGACGTAGATTCAACCACCATTAGAGCCAAACCATTTGACTTAAGTGGTAAGTCCGATCATAAGCAATTGTCTGCCTTCGAATTTTTTGTTGAAAACAGCTATTCATGAGCGTAAATTCTTGACGAGCGTAAAAAACCTTGCTGAAGCACTGGCGTAAAAGCCTTGCTGAAGCATTGGCGTAAAAGCCTTGCTGAAGCACTGGCGTGAAAGCCTTGCTGAATCACTGGCGTAAAAGCCTTGCTGAATCACTGGCGTAAAAGCCTTGCTGAATAGTGATACACCTGAAGCACTGGCGTAAAAAGCCTTGTCATCTGTTTTTAGTTAGCGTTTAATACGCATCTGATGATACTTCTGTCTAAAACACTTCTTCTTTGTTGTTTTCTGCAGAAGTTTGGCTGAACAGCTTTTCCAGAATCGGCATTGGTGACTTTGACGTTGTGAAGAGCGTTCTTCTGACATCAACATCAGGGAGCTCATGCGCTTTTGACGCGCAAATCAGACAACTCAGAACTCTTCGTGGGATAGAAGGGTCTTCCTCTGTTGGTAGGAAGAGCCTTTATACACGGAGAGTTGGATGGTGGAGTCAACTCTACCCCGAGAAATCGGGTAGTAGAGTTCCTTTCACGGCAGGACTAGGAATTGTATCCCAATGCTGGATACATTCCTATCTCCTTTGAGGTGCCGCCACTCTTCCACCAGTTGTATTGGCAGTAACACGTCTTTGGGCTGCCATACTCTGGGATTCTCCTCTCGTCTGAGAGAGAAGACCAGAGTTTGATTCCTTCTGTTCTGGTCGCCACAAAGGCTTGGACAACAAGGAATTGACACCAACAACGAATCCGACGAAGAAGATCCAAAGAAGAAACAGATCTCTATTAGGCTATCGTTGTGTGTATAGAATAAAAATCCAAAAATGTATAGATTTCCATTATAACTTGTAAGAAAGTCTAAGAAATGTAATAGACTTTTTTGATGATATGGGAATGGAAATGACATGTCTTCTATGCTCAATGATTTGTATCTATCTGGATGTGATATGGACATAATAGATAATGAAATCATGTTTTCTGTTTTTAAAGTATACAATACTATCAAAGGTAATATGGACATGACAGTATGTAAGAACTCAAAGGAAAGTAGATTAATATCTATGCAGAGGTCAGATGGAAATGATAGATAAGAAAAGTAAGTGGATTTAATATTCATTCAGAGGTCATGAAGACATGATAAATAACGAAACCCACTTTTTAATCAGTTGATAAAATAGAAGATTTAAAATTCCTCTCCCGGGAGACAAGAAACCAGCTTAACCAAACCTTGGTAGCCGGAAAATAAGGAGACAGATGTCATGAGCGTATAGGTCCATATCAATGTATAAAATGAATCAACGTAACTTTCGGGAAAAAAGAACATTGATTCAATTCAATTCCATAATTAACTGAATGAACCCGATAGAATGGACGGATAGACCGTTTCGGGAATGAAAGGTTGTTTTCAGAGACTGGTCCATTAACAGATCTCTCCTATAAATAGGCGAAAACTCTTTGTAATATTTCATTCTTATTTCCACTCCTCTATTGGAAATGTCTTCCAAGGATATGCAGCAAAAGAATGAAGTCTTGAGGAAAGTTGAGGACATCGTTGAGACGTGCTCCGTTGAACCCACTGTATCAGACCCAACCAAAATAGGTGGAAGCGCTTCTACGCCCAAGCCACCCCAAGACATCTTTGCTTTCTTAGTAGAGTCAGGGAAAACTCCTGAAGAAGAAGCATCGAGGATGGCTGTCTGCAAATTTTTCATGAGTTCAGGAAACGTTGCCTTTTATGCATTGGCTGACTATGTATTCAATAAGGAAGGGAGTGGCCCTCGTCCTTAATCTTTTGTCTTGAACAAAAATAAATTTAAAAGAAACTTTATTTTCATTCTGTCTTTTTTTTATACATAGTATTTTTTAAGAAATTTGCCATTGATTGGCATCATGAGTAGATCTCCATTAGTCTTTGATAACCGATAGGCGCCATTGGAAAATACGGTCTCAATAACATAAGGACCCTCCCATTTTGCTTGGAATTTCCCTTTGCTTTTATGAGTCATTACCATCGGTCTTCGAACAGCCAATACTAGTTCGCCAACCTTGAACACCCTCTCTTTAACTTTACGATTGAAAGTTCGAGATATGCGGGCTTGGTATAGCTCAATATGTTGTTGTGCTTGAAGACGCTTTTCATCCAATCCTTCAAGTTCTTGGAGTCGTAAGCGATCATTATTCTCTGTAGTTAGCTCATTAGCAATGGCTATTCGAAGGGATGGAATCTGGATTTCCAATGGGAGGACGGCTTCACATCCATAAACCAATGAGAATGGTGTAAAACCAGTAGGAGTTCAGACTGTTGTTCGATAAGCCCATAAACATTCTCCAAGTTTCTCATTCCAATCACGTTTATTAGAAGAGACAAACTTTTTGAGAAGTTTGATGATCGTCTTATTGAAAGCTTCGGCTAAGCCATTAACAGCTGGATTATAAGCCGTAGAAGCCAAATTCTGAATTCGATTTTTATCGCAGAACCGATAAAATGCCTGACTGGCAAATTGTGGACCATTGTCATGAATTATTCGTCGAGGAATCCCGAAGCGATAAATGATATGGTGCTTGATGAAGCTGATCACATTAGATGTTTTCACTTCAGCAAGGGGAACTGCTTCTGCCCACTTAGAAAAGTAATCGGTTATAGCTAATATGAATCGATGTCCCTTGACAGAAGGAGGGTTAATAGGACCAATGATATCCATGTCCCAAGCTTCGAAGGGCCAAGAAGCTGTTGTAGGATGTAGAAATTCAGACGGCTGATGAATAAAATTAGCATGAATCTGACATGCTTTTCATCTTCTGGCATAGTCTACACCATCTGCTATCATAGAAGGCCAATAATACCCTATTCTTCGAATACGGTCTTGTAATTTAGGGCCCGGTTGATGAGCACCACAAATACCATCATGAACTTCTCGCAACGTTTGTTTGGCTTCACTTTCTGAGAGACAACGCAGCAAGAGTCCATCATATGAACGACGGTAAAGCATATGTAAAGACGAATCATAATAGAATCTAAACGATCGTCTCTTGATTGATGCAACTTCTTTAGGATCCTCAGGCAAAATCCCATGAACTGCATAATCAATGAATGGAGTTCTCCAATCCTTCTGTTGGGAACTTGACTCTGTGACATAACTTTGTTCAATATGTAGATTATTCTTCACACGGAACAAGTCTCGATCCAACAAAGTAATTGTATTTTGCCTTCGGATTGGGACAGCCAAGTCTGCAGCTAAGCTAGCAAGGGCATCAGCCTCCACATTCTGAGAACGTGGTACAAATTCAATGAAGAACCCTTTGAATGAAAGGACCAACTCGACTACCACCTGATGATAAGGGATGAGATCAGCATTTCTGACTTCATAGGTCCCTCTAACTTGATTAAGGATCAATTGAGAATCTCCATAAGCCTCCAGGAATTCAATATTCAATTATTTTGCTACTTAGAGACCGATCAATAGAGCATTATATTCTGCTACATTGTTGGAGCATGGCTCATTAAGAGAATAGGCACGGTATATGACCATTTTGTCAGGAGAAACCAAGACGATCCCTACCCCAGAGACAATACTGCCTTTAGGTCCCACTCGTGATGCTCCATCAAAATATAATTGCCATATGTCATTCTTCAAAGTCATGTTACAATCCACAACTTCGTCTGGAATGTCCTCATATAACTTCGATGTTTCCGGTATAGGGTGAGCAGCTAAGGAATCAGCTAATGCTTGGCCCTTTATTTATTTTTGAGGTATATAAACCATGTCATAAGGAGTAAGTAACATCGCCCAGGTGGCTAACCTGGAGTTAAGAATGCTTGGTTTTCTCATCAATACCCGAATGGGATTTATTCTGGAGATGACATGAATAGTCTGTCCTGTCACATAATGTCTTGTCTTTTGGACGGCAAAAACCAAGGCTAGACATTCCTTTTCCACAGGAGTATACCTGTGTTCAGCTCCGACCATCATTCTACTCAGATAATATATTACCTGTTCATGACCCATATCACTTTTCTGTGCAAGAATGGCGCCAAGTGAATGATCCAAGGCTCCAACATATAACAAAAATGGTCTTCCTACTACTGGAGATACCAGAACAGGTGGATTTGTAAGGTATTATTTAATATCATTGAAGGCTTTCTGACACGCTTCATCCCAAACAAATGATACACCTTTCTTCAATAAGCGGGAGAAAGGTTGGCATCTCCCAGAGAGATTGGATATAAATATTCTAATATAAGTAATACGACCCTGAAAGCCACGGAGTTCTTTCAGATTACGAGGAGGACGCATTTCAGGAATTGCTTTAACCTTATCGGGATCAACATGGATACCCTGTGAGGTAATGACAAATCCTAAAAACTTGCCACTAGAAACCCCTAAGAAAGACTTAGTAGGGTTCATTTTCAATTGATGCTGGCGCATCAATTCAAATACTGTCTTTAAGTCCTGAATGCATCAATTCAAATACTGTCTTTAAGTCCTGAATGTGATCATTCTTTGATCGACTTTTAACAGCGATGTCATCTACGTAGCATTCAATTATTTTTCGTAGGTGTTCTTGAAAGATATTGCTCATAGCCCGTTGATACGTAGCGCCGGCATTTTTAAGGCCAAACGGCATAACCGTATAGCAGTAAACCCCAAGAGGTGTACGAAAAGCAGTATGCTTCTCATCTTCTGGATGCATTTTGATCTGATTGTGTAAAACCCCTAAATTTCTACTGTATTTTTTTAAAATTTTTGGTACTGATTTAAATTTTTGTATTGTACGCCACGTAGTTGAATTGTACATTGCGCGCAAATTACGTTTATTCGTGAATGCTCGACGAGTACGAATATGTGCGAGCGTACATATTTTTGGAAAACATTAATTTTATGTTTTATATATAATAATCATTTGTATCTATATATTTTTAAGATTGTGAACAGTATCGTATCGGGATGGCCAAGTCTTATTATTATTTTTATTTAATTATAAAAGGCTAACCTATTTAATAGTGGCAATTTAGAATTACTATTTTATGCAAATATTCTTAACATGAGGTACATGAATTTTTATTCATAAATATAAATTCATTTTTGAAATTATTATATTAATATTTTATAATTCAAAAAGATATTTAAAAATATTATTATTTTCGAAATTATTATTATTGGTATTTTTGAAAAATATATTTGAAAATTTTTGTGGCCATTTTAAATCTCGATTTAATTTCATGGATTTATTTTAAATAGTTAAAAGATAGAATTTATACTTAAATTGAGTTAGATTGTCTAGTTTTAAATTAGAATTTAATTTGAGTTTGGAATTGATTATTGTTTTAAATTGGGTTTTAAATTAATCCTAATGATTATCTAACTGGGTATTCCCACCTCCTATAAAAGGAGAGGTACTCCTCCATAATTCTCAACCATTGCTACCCCCATTGTGCATCGTGTCCGTGCCTCCCATCCACTATAATCCCCACCAATACAAATACATCCTTTTTCCATATCCGACAATCCCGGATACCCCGACCGTGTCTCGCAGGACACGACACCACCAGTACACAACCCGACACGCCAAAAACCTAATCCTAAATTCCGCATCGCCGCCGTTCCCAGCCCTTGCGACCAAAACTCCCATAAACCCCTGCATCACAATATTCCCCGTTCATCGACTCGACAACCAATCATCGCCGGAGAACCCTACTCCTCTGCCATGTCGGACAGCCACTGTCGTCCCCTCGCCAACACCACCCCGCTCGACTTCCCGCCAGCAAACCTCCACAACCACCGCTGCGTCGCTGTGGCCAACCACCACAAGCATGCACCTCCCCACATACTCACCGGCCACACTTCCCGGCCACCACCACCGACGAAAAACCACCACCGCCATCGACACCACAGCAATAGCAGAGAAGAAGGAGGAAACCTCACCTGGACTCGAGCTCCGCCGCGTCTCTGCCTCCGCCCGCCGGAGCTCCCCTCGCAGCGATGGGCGCCTCCGCCACTGCCAACCCGTGCCTCCCGGAGTGTGCGGCTTCTCCGCCGCGCGCCAGTCCCCGGAGTCACCGCTCTGCCATGCCGAGCCTGGATCCGCCTCTTTCCTTCCTCCTCCTCCGTGGCGAGCCCGACCCGGCCAACCGCACCGCCGTGCCTCCTCTACTCCGCCGCCGGGTGCCCTAGTCGCCATCACCTCTGCCGCCCCCTGTTGAGGACCGACCAGATCCGCTCTACGCGCGCGCCTCCACCGGGACGCCGACAGCCGCCCCGGCGCCAGCCCTAGCGCCCCGATCCCTCCGCCAAGACCTCTCCGATGGTCGCCTCCCACCAGCATAGGCCTCCACCGACCGAATCCCGCCGGACACCGCCCTCCACGTGCGCCGGCCGCCGCCATTGGTAACTCTCCCGCTTCCCCCTTTTTCTCTCTCCCAGTTTCTCTCTGTCCTCTCTCTCTTCTCTGCACATTTGGGAAGAAAGTTATTATCACTATTTTCATTACTGTAGCTATAGTATAAGTAAATTTTATTATTATTATTGTATTTATCATTATTCTTAATATCATTATTAGTATTATTATTATTTCTATTAGTATTAGTCTTATTATCATTCTCATTAAATTTTATTATTATTATATTATCATTATTATGGTTATTATTATTTTTTGTATCATTATAATTAATGTAAATTATTATTATTATTAAAAAGTAATTTCATTAATAGTCTAAATTATATTTATAAAAAGATATTATTTGTGGAATATTTTAAATATAATCTTGACACAAATATTATTTGGTAGCCTAAATCACTTACTAGATTTTTAATTTCTTCTAAAAATATTTTACCTTCAATAAGTTTCTAGTATTATTTTTTTGAACCATAAAAATATAGTTTCAAATGATAAAATAGTTTCTTAATATCAATAGTTATCTAAATTATTTGTTAAACAAATATATTTTTGTTTATAAAAATTATTTTCACAACCTTAGAAAATTTCCTGCCTAAAACAATTTCGCTTTTTCCACAGGAAATATTTGGTAACATATTTTGGACTAATAAAACATATTTACCAAGTATTATAAATAGTTTTCAAAATAGTATGTATCTATTTCTACAAAACTCTCCTCGATTATCAGCTTTTGATCGTGTCTAATCATCCTTCCCCATTTTCTTGTGATTTCAAACCATTACACCTCGGCCGTGGCTATTGGACTATTTGGAACATGTCAGAACACCGCACTATGCCAGGCGATACACCAGGCAAGACACCTTGCCTTTAACGTTTAAATTTCCTGCTCAATACCATGCATGTTGTGTTTATTTTCAAGTTGTTTCTTTCTAAATTATATGTAGATGCAAATTATAATATTTTATAAAATTGGCTTAGAGTTAAGGGACTACCGTCAAATTTAGTATGTCTCATTGACTTGTCACGATTATACACGAGTTGTGTGTAAGAGTTGTGAGTATCATATAGAGGTCACTTGCGTGTAGGCTGATCTCCCGTGCGCATGCGTTAAGATATAACTGCTAAAAGATTGTGTAGAAGACTTTGGCAGTTAATAAGGATTAAACAGTATCGTAGAGTCGACACATGTAGAGTATCATGGGGAGGGGGGAAGACAGTTATTAGCGTAGGGGCTACCTGTTCAGTACACATAGATTTGGGCCGATAGTGTCTCGGATGAGCGCTACTTACTACTCCAGGGCCGATAGTTCTCATATGAGAACTACTTTCTGCCCATAGTTGATAGTGCCTCTTATGAGCGCTACCTACTATTACTCTCTCTCCATCTATGCTGAACACTATAAGCTCCTGCGTAGAACGTTGTCTTCTCAAGGCGTATATCACATAGAATGGTTAGGACCCTTTACGCATGTATATTTCTATTGAGCTCTTACTATTCAGTTATGGCATGATATTATGTGTCTTGTTACGTCCCTCTGAGGACCTGGTTTTTCTCCAGGTGTGTGTTTTCGTGATTTCTTGCAGGTGCTCTAGCTAAGGCCATGACTTACGCTCTATTCCGTCGTGATGATTACTCTTGGATTCGTCACTTGCTCTCGCTTGCTAAATTCTTTTCTTGTATATTTTTCCATATTTAATTTGGTTGGTAGTGGACTTTGTCTCCGCCCAACTATGGTGTACATGACAAACTCAAAATTACTTTTATATTATTATTTATCTTTGTGGATGAGATTTAGTTATCTTGGATTACTACATTTACAGCTTATGTATACATACGAGGTCCATGTATTTCGTATGTATACAACTGGCATGTCTACGTACTTGGTCCTACGTATTTTGGGACTGGGGCGTTACAGATTGTATCCTGAGAATCCGTCCATGAAAGATATGCGTTCAAAACCACATGTATTGTCTATCATGACATCAGTAATTGGAAGTAGAAATTCGTCCTTTGGATAGGCTGCATTAAGATCTCGATAATCTATACAAACTCGGACCTTTCCGTTCTTCTTCATAACAGGAACAATATTGGCAACCCAATCCGGGTGTTGTTCCTCACGAACAAACCCACATGTAATCAACTTTTTGACTTATGCTTCAATTGCATCCATCATATCTGGTCTAAAGCGCCGTTGCTGTTGTTTTACAGGCTTGACATTGGGTAAAATATTGAGTTTATGAGTAGCAACTTTAGGATCTAATTCTGGCATATCCTCGTAACTCCATGCAAAGACGTCAATATATTCTTTGATAAGTTTTATCAACTCTTCCTTTTCAACTTCAGAAAGATGTTTACTGATGAATATTGGTTTGGACGTAGTTCCATCTCCAACATCAATCTGGATAACCTCATCCTCTGTAGGTGGTTGTCGCTGTTCAAAACGGAGTTCCCACTGAGTATCCATCTGTTGAGACCAAGGATCATTCTCAAATAGTTCTGATTCACCATCAATTTGAACCATATTGACTGAGGACATTTGTCTGGATTCATCATATGAAGAATAAGATATTTCGGATTCGACGAATTGGATTCCTTCCGAATCTGATGACTACGAGGAATTAGCAGAGAATTCTTCTTGTATATTGTCATTAAACATATGGGATGGATCATATCCCAAAGGAGGAAAAGAATTTTCCTTATGATCGATGTATAAAATTTCTTCTGGCTCTATGTCGCCTTTATATTGATGACTTTACTTATCCGAAGATAAAGTCATTCTTTCAATAAACTTGACAGCCATATACTCGAAAAAGAAATCTTCATTGATATCAAGAAGTACAGAATGATCAATATTTACATCATTTACAATCTGATTACTACGCTTCAGATTAATCAACAGTGGACAATCCATCTTCTGCGTAGATTTGCCAAGATTGACAATCAATGGTGGTTTTGGATCATTCGTACAAGAAGTACGCCCTTTGACTTTGATCCCAAAAGGTTGAACATGGTTCTTAGCAGGAATATTTATTGATTCCGCAGATGAAGTTTGAGTTCTTCCTTTAACCTTGATTATTAAAGGTTGATCATTGACAGGTTGGGATTGGATTCGTCCCTTGACTATGATCTTCAAAGGTTGCTCTTCTGGTGGATCTTCATTAAGAGATTGATCCTCAGTAGATGATCGATCCTCAGCTATGTCTGATATCTCTTTCATATGCTCTTGTTTATAAAGCCTTGAATCAGAAAAATAGGCTTCGACACCCTTGAAAGGATTGATATCAGCAAACTCAGTCTTCACAACTCCTTGGGAATCCACATACTTGAAGCATTGGTGGAGAGTTGAAGGCACGATATTATGCTCATGTAACCATGGTCTTCCAAGAAGGATATTGTAGGATACGTCTGAGTTGATAACATAGAAGGTTACCATAGTTCGGAGATCACCAATCTGAATCTGCAGACGAATCTTCCCCAGTGGTTTACTCTTGCCAGAGTTAAAACCGACTATCGTAGTACTAGTGTAATTCAAATCACTAGTAGGAATCCTCAGGGGTCTTAGCATATTCTGAAGAATTATGCTAATTGAAGACCCAGGATCAATGTAGATCCTGTCAATTTCAGTAGATCCAATATACCCAGTATAGCACAGAGGCCTGTCATGTTTGTTATGCTTCAACAGCATATCTTCTTGTGTAAAGGTGATATTGGGAATTGCTTCCATCACACTATGACATTGCGGACATGAAACTGGAGTATTATCAGGACTCTTGAGTTGAGCCAAGCATGAATCTGCCTGAAGTAGAGCTTCACTTAAAGTCTCTCTGCTTTCTCTAGAAAGGCGAAGCAGTTCAAATATAGATAGTCTAGCCGGAGTATTGGCTAACTGAGCTAGAATATCAAACTTGTAAGGTTTCATCACCACCCCCTGACTGGAAGCAGACTTCAATGGAACGTCGAAGTGTACTGCTTTCTGTTTCCCCTTTTCAACCACCGAGGGTTTAGCAGGAATAGGAGAAGGTTGAGCTGGTAGTGTTTCTACTATATTTTCTGTTTCTTTAGAAGATCCTTCATAATCTTTGTGGTACTCTTTTTCGGATCTTGTACCAGCAAAAGTTTCTTCCTCAAACTCAAGAGAAGGAAGTACCATATTACAGGATTTAGTCTTCCTCCCTTTAGCCTTTTTCTTGTAAGGTTTGTTGTGAGGAATTTCAGAACCCAGTCCAACAGTAGATTTTTGATTTTGAATTTGTAAAGGAAGTCGTATTCCTTTATCATAATTCAAACCTTCTGCCTTCTGAAAGTCATAACCCATTTTCTTCATGAGAAGGACAGATTGCTGACTGTATAGATGAATGGGCAGTAGACTTTTAGCAAATGGTTCCACAGAAGAAGAAGAAATCTCTGTATCCACAGGAGAATGAAGAATAGATGTCTCTGTAGCCACAAGAGAAGAAAGATTCAAAATACGAGGAAAAATCCCTGTCGGAGCTTTTTCATAAGCAGCGAAAACTTGTTGTGCCCGGTATAAAGGAACACTATTCATGGCTAGCTACTGCCGGTGAGTAAGCTTGAGCTTAGTAGGAGGAGCTAGACTTGGAGGACAGATGTTCAGTCCTCTCAATCTATTTTCTAAAGGAAAGCCATCCCATAGCCGATCCAAGTTATCAGGATCTGGAATATCATGAGAAATCATGTTGCAGATTTTGACCTTCTTACCCTTCTTGGATTTTGAAGTTTTACCTTCATTTTCCAATTCAGGCACTAAGTCAGGATGTACCCACATAATTTTACCATTCTTTAGTGTGAGTGGCAGCAATCCTGCATTTTCTTCTCTGACAGGCAGGATATTTACGATTTTTATTGTCGCCTTCGGAATTGGGGTAATTCCATCTGGGACTTCCTGTGGAGGAAAATCTCCGAACTGAAGAGAAACCATATTGGTTGTAACCGTATGGTCATCATTAGTTAAGGCGATAGCACCGCCATTTATCAGCTCCTGGATTTTCTTCTTCAAGATATAGCAAGCACTGGTAGGATGATTAATGTATCTATGATAGATACAATATTTGGGATTATCAGTTAGATTCACCTCATTAGGCCTCTTTGGCTCTGAAATCTGAAGTTTGCCACTCTTCACCAGACACTGAAATATCCCTGGGATATCACTCTCATCAAAAGAGTATTCTTCCTTTGGCCTGGAAGATTCCTGACTATTCAGCATCGTTTTATTCTTGGAAAGATTAACCATGAGGGTATCTTTCCCTTTCACATTACGATTACCGGGATTATTACCAGGATTACTTTTCTTTCCTCTATCATCTGAGGCGAAAATTATCCCATGTTCACGAGCCAACCTACCATTGGTCTCGGCAGAAATCGCAGCTATGATGAACGAAGCCCAATCTGTGAATTGGGAACCCGTGAAAACAGCGATGGATGGTCGTAGATTCATTTTGCATGTATCAATCAACGCTGAATCTGGCATACCAGGAGGCATCTTTAGAGTAGCATGTCGAAAACGTTCGATGAACGTTCGAGTATCTTCTTTCTCCTTTTGTTTGATTTCTATCAAGGAGGACATGTTCATGTCCATACCTCCTTCATAGAAGCGGGAGAGAAACATTGCCTTAAATTCGTCGAAAGACGAAATGCAATTGTCGGGTAAACTTCGATACCAATCATAAGCCGAATTCGTCAGGAACCCGATAAACACTCGAGTGAGAAGAGCGTCATCTTTCTGTAGGTGTACAGTCATAAATCAAAGTAATTGATATATTGACTGGGAGTTGCTTTTCCATCAAACAAAACCATAGACTGTGGCTTGAATTTTGGTAGAAAGGGTACATCATTCCAATGAGGAGGATAAGGTTGCTTAATCCCTAACCTCTGGAGCTGATCCTTGTGCCTCAAGACTTCAAACTGTGCTTTGAGTTCACGCACTGCTTGAATGGCTTCACTGGTTTGCGGAGGCACATTTGATTGAATAGTTGTTGAATGTACCGTAATCCCCATTGGAGGTGGTACGTCTTCAGGAATGATGGAATCTGGAGATGCAGAATTTTGATTAACAGCAGGCTCCTAAATATTCAAAGGTATTTCAGTCCCTTGACTATCTTGAGTTGGTGCTGCTACTGGTGCCGGTGTCACTACTGTCGGCTGAGCAGTTTGCTGATTCAAAATTATCTGATGCATGTTTTGCACCATGTTAAGCATGTCTTTCAGTGATTGTTCAACGGCAGTGAGACGATGTTCTGTATTAACAGATGAGGTCTCTGGTTTATCTCCAACAGCGTAGGATTCAACCTCTCTTGAAGATATAGAAGGATCAGTATAGAAGTATGAATCGACACTGTCAGTCTCGGACTCAAAAGATTGAGTACCCCCAGCTTCTGAATCAGAAGTCTGCATTTGTCTTTGTCTTCTTGATCGAGTATTTTGATATACCCCCTCAAAAGAATCAAGAACTCTGTTGAACTGTTGCTGACCTGGAGTTTGGGACATATTCCGTCGTGGTCGTCGTTCTCTGTTAGTATGAGACGCCATGTTGACTGATGCATATGACAGCTCATGTTCTTGGTCTTCAGCTTGATGTTGAGGCGAATTAAAACTTAATCGATCAAAAACTGACCGTTTTGAAGCCGAACAACAACAGTTGATCACAACCTGGTGATAATCACAATGATGTTTTTCTTGGGGAAATGTCACCGGAGATTGTCTATTCTTACGCTTTTGTATTAGCAATTCACGTAAGTCAGAAAGAATGGAGGGAGTAGTCTTCTTTATTACATTAGGGGTAGAAAAATGTTTAGTACCCTGTGTATAAAGAAGATTACTGGCAGCATTCGCAGAACCAAATTGTACATTTCTACGCGTTTGGAGTTGTGTGCGTAAATCTTGAATTTTTTTTAGCACAAAGGACTCAATTTTTATTGCGTGTAATTTGTAGTTTGGTACTTTACGTAGAGCAGTATAAGAAGGCTGTTGGTGTAGAACTGAAGTTTTACCAACATGATTTTTACGCTGCACACGTTTAGGTACATTCACATTAGATATGTAAACATCTTTGTGAATTTTATCTACACTGTCACAGACAGGAGACTTACCTTCACGCGTAGAGCGTAAAAATTGGTTATCTACCACGTCACAGACGGAAGATTTTCCTTTACGCGAAGAGCGTAACTTGTGTGTGTCTACCGCGTCACAGACGGGAGACTTATTCTTACCCTCAGAAGCATTAGAGTCTGCCACATTACAAATGGGAGACTCATCTTTATGTATTAAGCGTAAAAGTTGGTTTTTACCCACTGAGCGTAAAACCTGGTTCTTACGCAGTGGGCGTGAAACCTGATTATCTTCACCGTTACAAACGGGAGATAAATCGTCACACTTTGAATGCAACTCTGAAGTAAGGACTGCCTCGTTACGAACGGGAGCCCCTACGACAGGAGTGGAAAGAATTTCCTTGCCACTAGCAGCAACAGAGAGATCAGAAGCTATTTTGGATTTAGGAATCCAAACTTTTCGTGCTTTGCGAGATTTTTGAACATTGGAGTAGCGAGAACCACCCCCAGTTCGGAGCATTTCTTCATAGGCAGTCTGGTCGAAGTGTACAACCAGAGTCTTCTTGGTCGAACCGACTGAAACATCATCATATTGAGCAATTGCCTTCTCGTCAGAGGAGAAGGTCGTCCCCAGCAGAGTCGCCATTTTTGTTTCACTTAACAAAATTCCTGGAGGAATTGGCTTTTGAAAATTAAACGAAAAAAAGTACAAGAAGTGCAAATTTGATTCTCGGGAAGTATTGCTATGGAAGTCTGATCTGTAAATGATCACTTTGTTCCTTGGACCATATGATGATGATGAAGATCGCTGCTTGAAGTTGAACAACCGGAAGAACTAAGTCACCAGAAAGGTATCGACGCACTTGGGCACTGATGGCGAGGTCGAATGCTTTCCTGCTTTGCTTCACTCTGTTCTGAAAGAAAGGTTGAAGAAGACTGCTCTCGAAATCTCTAAGTTCTGATCTCTGTATTCTCTCATGTCTCTGTCCCTTCTCTTGAGAAAAATTAGTCCATTTATAGGCTTGGGCTCTTGTGCGTAAAAACTCAGCAAAAGTTCCGTCTTTACGCCAACAACCGCCACCCACGACCAAAGTCATCTTCTGTATGTGTTGACACGTGTCCCATCATTTCATTAAGAATATGATGCACGTACACACGTTCTTCGGGATGTGTGGCATGAAAGCCATGTAGGCAAACCACGTTCCAAGCTGGTCAGAAGAATAGGTCGTAAAACAACACCAATGTAATCTGAGCGTAAAGCAGTAGACTATGCGTAAAGTAGCCCTGACATAGACTTCCCGCGTAAAGTGGTTGTTAAATAACCTTGAGCGTAAAAGTAGCTCAAATAGACTTTACGCACACGTTAACTTTTGAGCGTAAAAGCTCGTATAGTCTTTATGCGTAAAAGAAGCCATAGTGTGAGCGTAAAGTAGCTCAATCCACATACTAAACGACAACATTGGTCTCTGTGTAAAAACAAATCTCTTTGAGTTCTGTGGTATGTACCATCATTAATATCTCCATGTCAGAGTTTGCATTAAATGCGAGACTTGACAGCTTTGTCCAGCATAAAAGTTGCTGATCTGCTCTTGGCGTAAAATCATGGGCGTAGACCCGAGCGTAAAATGATCTGCCTGCTTTAGGCGTGAAGTGATTAGCCTTGTCTTGGGCGTAAAGTATTTAGCCTCTCTGCGGCGTAAAGTAGGTCAATTGGAGTGGAATGATCTATCACTTTGACTCTTTCATTTTAGCACTTTTTACGCTCCTACACTCCCTAAACTTACAGTTTTGTTGAAGGTGCCCAAAATAGTTACACAGCGCACAAGAAGGTGGAACCCATTCGTAATCGACCTTCTGCGTGTAAATTTGACCATTGGGAACGACGTAATCCACAGAGCGGGGGAGAGAGCTGCCTGCATCTATCTCGACGAAGACCCGGGCGAACGAGATCTTTGACTTCTTCGCAGTAGCCTCATCAGCTTTAATTGGCAGGCCGATGAGACTAGTGAGCTTCTTGAGCATAGGAATGCTCCAGTATTGGATTGGAAAGTCCGGGAACCTAACCCAAATAGGAGCGGATGTCAGCAGCTCCCTTTCACACTGTATCCCAGAGGTCCATCGCTTTAGGATGATGGCTATACCGTCGAAAGTCCAAGGGCCCCCGTGTAGAATAAATTTTCTCCATGTCCTCGGCCATGCCAAAACGAACGAACAAGAATCCGTTCTCACGCGAGAAAAATTCTATACTCCCCTTGGGGTGCCACACCCTAGCAGCATAGGCTCTAATTTGTCCGAAGAATGGTTTGTTCCCCATAACGTAGAGTACCAAGGTGTTCGACCAATATTCTTCCGTTTCCTCCATATCCTCCCCTGTAAATTCTGCCGTTCTTCTTCCACCCCTCTCTATAGGTTCTATATATTGCATCTCATCCGGCACCAATTGGCAGTTGGAACGACAAAGCTCAGCCCAAGTTTTGCCTTTGCTTTCTTGTCCGTCAGTTTGTGTATCCAGCTTCTGCTTGCTTGAAGGAGGAGCCCCCTTGCCATCTCCATGGGTTACTTCTGGGCGTTTCTTGCTAGCTTCCTGGAGATTGTGATTTCTGGGAGCTCCCGTGACTTTGGCCCCCTTCCGAATCTCTGCTAGATGACCATTTCTCGCTTGCCCTTGATCGCGATTGGGAGCGTTGGTTTTCCTTTCTCCCTCCCCGACCCTCGACCAGTGCGTATTCCTCGCTTGCCATTGCCCCCTTTCAGTCGCGCCCCCATTTGAAATCCTTCCCTTGGGAAGAACCCTACGGTTCCTTTGGACGGTCGTCCAGCCGCCCGCCGCCTCCCATTCCTCCGGAGACCTCTCCGGATCTTGTTGGCTCCGAGTCGGCTCACCCGGATCCCAATCCTTCCGTTCCTTTTCCGCGCCGTCGGGGGAGCTCAAGACACCAGCCCTAGGCATTTTTTTGTTCGAATATATATATCTTGTATCAAAAATAAAACTAATATGTAACATGACCCTTCTTTATCACAAAACATGTGGTGTAATGTTAGTATGTTAACATTGCACACAAGAGGTCCCAGGTTCAATTTTTGGCTGTAACAATTTTTAAATTTTACTTTTAGTTCAATTTTTTTAATGTTATATATGGGTCCCATTTTAAAATTTTGTCTAGGATCTCTCCATGAACTCAGGGTCGGCCTTGGCTCCTCCGCAACTTTTCCAACCGTTTTTGTATTTTATTTTATTTTATTTTATTATTATTATTTTTTTATAGGCTCGACCACTCGGATGACGACTCATGAAGAAAAAAACGATTCAAGATAAATTGTAGAAAAACTAGTTGGAAAAGCGTTTCTTCTGTATGTTACAACGAGAAACAAATCAGAACATTATCATGGGAACACCACTTCTTGCATAAGACTAATCTTACTATTTAACACCTAGAGCAACTAAATTTAAAAAAAAAAAAAAACATTAGATGTCAGAAGAGTAGTGACATACGAGCTACTGGCTTTTGTCCTCGAGAGATATTCGGAACCACTAGCAGTTTGAATTGATAACTCTGTAGTGCTTTTCTTCTTCACCTCCCCTGTCTCAACAGTGACCACAACCCAATTCTATTACTCCTGAACACCTCTACAAAGAAAAGAAAACCTCCTTCAAGGTTTGATGCTGCTTGGGTTTTGGAATCTGATTTTCACAGTATATTCTCTCAATCCTAGTGTAAACTTGGCTCCCATGATCTACAAAGTAAGCTCAAAAAAGTTCTACCTAGATTAAAACATTGGGGCAGAGCTCGACTTGGTAACATTGACAAAGACATCAGAAGTTATGAACAGCGCCTATTGCAAATTCAATCACAAGCTTCAACTGATAATACCTACATTGAAGAAAGAAATATTCAAATGTCTCTTAACAAGTTGCATCTTCAGAAGGAATTGTACTGGAAACAGCGTTCTACTATTTCTTGGCTTCAAGAGGGTGATAAAAACACTCGCTTCTTTCATCTGTCTGCTACTGTAAGAAGGAACCGGAACTCGATATATCACATAACCAGGGAGAATGGAGTTCAAACCTCAGATCATCAGGAAATCTCTGATACTTTCATGGCTCATTTCACTACTATGTTTCAAGCTACTGATACAGTACCAGTTCCATATCATATCCTTACTGAACTCTCCAAAATTTCTGATACTGATAATGAGATTATAAGCTCTGTGCCACAAGAGGATGAAATCAGAAATATTATCAAAAGCATGAGTCCACACAAATCTCTTGGTCCAGATGGGTACCCTGCTTTCTTCTATCAAAAATGCTGGGATGTGATAGGCAATGAGGTAACATCACTTATACAAAATTTCTTCATTTCTGGTTCCATGCCACCTCTTCTCAACTTATACAAAAATGCTGGGATGTGATAAGCCTGCAGATTTTCGTCCCATATCCCTCTGCAATGTTCTTTATAAGGTCATCTCTAAAATCCTTACTAATAGGATTCGACCTTTCCTATCTTCATTGATTAACCCGTACCAAAATGCCTTCGTCTCTGGTCGTTTCATTGGGGACAATGTAGTCATTGCTCAGGAACTCATACATTCTATTGCAAAATTGTCCCCTACCAACAGTGGATTTGCTCTAAAAGTTGATATGTCCAAAGCCTATGACCGACTTAGTTGGAATGTCATTGGGCAAGCTCTTTGTGGTCTTGGCATTACTGGTAAATTGCATCAACTTATAATGCAGTGTGTTTCCACACCTTCCTTTGCAATTCTCATCAATGGTGATCCCTCAAAGACATTCACTCCTTCTCGTGGTATTCGCCAAGGTTGTCCTCTATCCCCATATCTTTTCATCATTAGTATGGAAATACTTTCTACACTTATCAATACCATGGTTAGAAACTCACTCTATGAGGGTATCACTCTTTGCAACTCTACCAAAACTTACTCACACCTTACATTTGTAGATGATCTTTTCATTTTTGGTAAATGCTCACTCCATAACATCCAACAAATGAAAATTATTCTGAAAACCTTTGAATTATGGTCAGGCCAACAAATTAACTATGACAAATCATAGATATTCTTTTCTAAGAAAACTGACCTCATTATGTGTGGGCTGTACACACATCTTTTGGGTGTTCAGTTAATGCAAAGTAAGGACAAATACCTTGGCCACCTTCTCCTTCAGTCCAAAAACAGAGTTAAAACATTCTCTTCCCTTCTGCATTCAAGCTCGACAATTCTCCAAGGATGGCGTAGGAAATGTCTTACACACGCTGGGAGAACTGTCCTTATTAAATCTGCACTTTCCTCACCCCCCACTTATTACCTATCATCTTATCACATTCCTAAGAAGGTTACCAATTGCCTTGTGAAACATCAAAGTAACTTTTGGTGGGACTCTATGGATAAAAGAAAGTTACACTTCTCTGCTTGGAGTAAACTATCCAGACCAAAGTTTCAAGGGGGACTAGGGATCCGGGATCCTTATATCACAAATCTATCATTGGTCTTAAGGTTAACTTGGAGATTTCTTACTGATAATAGCTCAACCTGGGTTACTCTCCTAAAACACAAATACCTGCATTCAACTTCTTTTTGGGAGGCAGTCCCTTCAAGGAATATATCTTGTATTTGGTCTAGCATCTTATGCAGTAGAAACTTTCTGGTGGGAAATATTATTTGGTCTATTGGTGATGGTTCTAGTATTAATATATGGCAAGATCCCTGGGTGCCATCTACACCTAATCACAGAGTGCAAGGATATACTTTCAGCAATAGTTGGGTTCACAATGTTGGTGATCTTATCAACAGAGACTCCATGACATGGAAATCTAATCTCATCCATATTCTATTTCCACCTTTTGGAGCTATGGCTATACTGAAAATATAGTTATCTCGAAGTTGTGTATCAGATAAGTTAATGTGGAAGCATACGACTGATGGGGTCCTAACAACTAAATCTGCGTATCGAACCATTCATGAGAAATTATATCAAGACAAGGGGAACCAACAACAAGATGATTTTACAGATTGGAGGAAGCTTTGGTCTCACACAACCATCAGTCCTAATATTCTGCTTTTTAGTTGGAGAGTTCTCACTAACTCAATCCCAACTAATGTCAATATCAACCAACGCCTCAACCATATTGACGACAAATGTCTTCTATGTAAGGTACATCCTGAAACTGTTAGCCATCTTCTTCTTCACTGTCCTATAACAGGTATTTCTTGGAGTCACAACCTGGAGATATCTCCCATGATTAGAGGAGAATCTACAATATCATCTATCATTACCTATCTCCTGAAGGAAGGCAACCATGACAAAGTATCAATATGTCTCTACCTAATATGGAGCATATGAAAGGCTAGAAACAAATTTATCTTCGAACACCAAACGATCAATGGGAGAAGAATTTATGAGGAGGCAATCAATTTAAAGAAGAAATTTGAAGCTTTCAACATAGGACCATCTACCAGTGAAGATACAACTGCAAAGAACCATTATAATGATCTCTGGCAACCACCTCAACCCAATTGTTTCAAGATCAACTTTGACGGCGCTTTTCTGGATGGAACCATGTCTGCAGGTGCTATACTGAGAGATGAATATGGAACTTTCATATTTGCTCTTTCAAAAATGGATATCGGAGGAACTCCTCTAGAAGCTGAAGCTATGGGTATCCAACTTGCATTGGATATTTATAACATAGCACAACCATCTTCTGTAGTCATTGAAGGAGATTGCAAGCCTTTAATTGATTCCATCAACACCATAAGCACTATCCCTCTGTGGAGAGCTAGACACACAATTGAAGAGGCGAGGACTGTCCTGAAAACTGCTACCAACATCACATTCTCATATGTTCATAGAAAAGCAAATGAATGTGCCCATTCTATAGCTGCACATGCTTTGCATTCAAATACTTCTAACTCTATATCTGTTTATGATGCATTACCTTCTTGTATTCAACCTCATGTCCTCAATGACATGAACAATGTAATCCCTTTATTTTCTTAATGAAGGTTTACTTTCTAAAAAAAAAAAAAAAAAACTCTGTAGGATGACCATACGGAATTGTACTTTGCAGGAGTGCATTATACTTAGATATCTATATATATTGCACATAGTAAGAGTGACCATGCAACAAAGTTAAATGAAGGCACGGTGTCTGAATATTAACACCAATAGACAATACTAGAAAGTCCTTAGAAGCAAAAAAAAAATTCTTAGAAGGTCAACGAATTTCAGTAAGAATTTCGATTCGGCGGTTCTTACTTGTAAGTTCGTTTGGAGCTCACTTTTGCGACGACGGAAGCTCGTTTCTTTGACGATGGGAACGCGTTTATTGCAGATCCTAATCCTATTGCCAGTTCTGTTTAGCTACTCACTAGTATCCAGATTTAATATCATAGGTGAACACTAATCCTGTCATAAAAATATCCTTCACAATAGCATAATTACTGAATTCAATAAACAATAGCATAACTCAAGGTCTTTCATTTTAGTTTAACCTTGAATGCTAGGGAGCAAGGACACTTGAAAAATTAGTGATGTGCCCGTGTCGCGTCGTGTTGAATGCATATTAGACATGTTACATACACTTCAAAATAAGTGTCATGTCCATTTCATGCCGTGCCGTGTAACATATTCAAATGTATTACCTGCAAATCAGATGAAATTATGAATTAATATTCATTTTTTTTAAACAAATGAAAAAGTTAAGGAAAATCATATATGGGTTAGAAATCCATTAGTTTTTGACAGTTTTGAGCATTTTACCCTTGCCAAGTTCATGAAAACCTGAATTGATTAAAATTTAAAAGATGATGATTGTTATGCACAAGTTAAAATCATTTTCACCCCCTATACATGACATGGCAGTTTCTTAATATCCAAAAACTTAAAATCTTAATATGTGAAAGGGCAAGGACAAAGTAAACCAAAAAAATTATTAAAACGAACAGAATTTCTGCAGTTGGTATTTTGTAACTTTTGGGTATCATACCGGTCCTCCATAACTCGAGACATGGTTTATGGATCAGTGTTATGCAATAAAGAAACATGACGATGTCCATAAAGTTATTGTAGCCGAAATGAAGTTAAGATGGATGAGCGGCTGAGTGTATTCGTCATAAGTTAAGGTGGAGACAATTGACAAGATGAGAGAAAATTCTCTTAGATGGTTGGATATGTACAACGCAGACCAACAGATGCTCTCGTAAGGAGGAACGATAATAGTTAATGGAACTGGTACTAGGACTTGAGATAGGCTTATATAAACATGGTTTTAAGTGTTAAAAAAGGATATATTTTTTGTTAGCTTTACATAGGACAAACTAAGCCATTATCTACGTACGAAGACGTGTATATATACGTTTGTGGTTAAGGTGGGAGGTATCCTTCTTGTTTGGTTGAGTTCGATTCCCCATATTAAATATATATAACAAATATAAACTTTTTTCAACAATTTTTTACATAATTTTTTTTAAAAAAATTAAATGGTTGATGATATACACACGGCTTAGACGGCTCAATATTGGACCATTTTGAAGTCCCGTTATAATAGTAGAGATAATTATATCAGGCAGAAAGAATTATTTACTCCATTAAGAATCTGGGATAGGATCTGTTGTCCCAGATTTGGTGTCCACTTATCTGTCTACTATGTATATGTGAGTCCTACTAACTTTGTAAAAAATAGCACTTATAAATGATGGGATATATATATATATATATATATATATATATATATATATATATATATATATATATATATATATATATATATGAGAAAGGACATGGAAGTGGATTTCAAATCAGAGACAACAGATCTCATCCCAAGAAGGTAAGAATCAAAATCATCAGCAGCAAACAGGTATATAGGTTGCTTTGCTCCTATTAATGATTTAAGTATCCAAGTTTCTAGGTGATAAGCAATAAAAGCTTAGGGCAAAGATGAGAGGAAAGATACCTTCTATATAATTCAGAGAACCGTTTTGTAGACAACGTATCTGTAGAAAATAATAGATTGATAATTTTATTGATTGACTACTTCACTATATATAGGGAGTCTAGCTCCTCTACAAACTACATATTCCGATGTGGGACTAAAAGTCCCTTATTGATTCTCAACACTCCCCCTCAAGATGGGCGATAGATATTGATCATCCCCATCTTGTTACATAGCTTCGACAGACTTAATGAACTAAGACCCTTAGTCAGACAGTCTGCAACTTGTTCTTCTGAGCGGACATGGTCAATCTTAAGTATCCCTTGTTCCAACTTCTCCTTGATGAAGAATCGATCAATCTCGATGTGCTTCGTTCTGTCGTGCTGAACTGGATTGTTAGCTATACTTATTGCAGCTTGACTATCACTCAGAAGATGCAATGGTGCTCCCTTATCCAGCTTCAACTCTGTCAGCAATGCTTTCACCTATAGCAACTCTGACACTCCCAGAGCCATTGCTCTGTATTCTGCTTCAGCTGTCGACCGTGCTACCACAGACTGTTTCTTGCTTCTCCATGAGACCAGATTTCCTCCTACAAAAACACAGTATCCTGTGGTAGACCTTCTGTCGTCTATGCAGCTTGCCCAGTCTGCATCACAGTATCCCTCAACTTCTATGCGTCCATTCTTCTTGAACCATAGCCCCTTTCCCGGCGTTCCTTTCAGATACCACAAGATCTGAAATATTGCTTCCATATGACCCTTTCTTGGATCATACATGTAGCGACTCACTACACTCACCGCAAATGAGATATCAGGGCGAGTGTGTCCCAGATAAATCAATCTCCCTACAAGTCGTTGATATCTTTCACGATCAACGGGCTCTCCTGCTTCTGCTCCCAACTTGCACTTCTGGTCAATTGGAGTGACCGCTGCTTTGCATCCCAGCATCCCTGTCTCCTTCAGTAGATCTAGTGTGTACTTTCTTTGTGAGAGAACAATTCCTTGTTCGCCTTCAAACACCTCGATACCAAGAAAGTACCTCATCGCTCCTAAATCCTTCACTTCAAACTCCTTTGCGAGTTTTGACTTCAATTTAGTGATCTCGACTTCATCATCACCTGTGATCACTATATCATCTACATATACAGCAAGTATAGTGATGTGGCCTCTTGCATGCTGGAGGAAGACCGTATGATCTGCATTTGTTTGACGGTATCCCATGCCTGTAACAGCCTTTCTGAATCTGTCAAACCAGGCTCGAGGAGATTGCTTGAGCCCGTATAGCGACTTCTTCAGTTTACACACCTTTCCTTGCGACGTTCCTCCGTTTGATGCCGTCGCGTAGCATCCTGGCGGGAGCTCCATGTATACTTCTTCTTGCAGGTCCCCATGAAGAAAGGCATTCTTCACATCCAGCTGGTACAACTTCCACCCATAATTCGCTGCAATAGAGACCAGTGTTCTCACGGTGCTCATTTTTGCCACTGGGGCAAACGTCTCATCATAGTCTATGCCATATGATTGTGTGAATCCTTTTGCAACCAACCTCGCCTTGTATCGCTCAACCTTTCCTTCTGGCGTCTCTTTTACTGTGTACACCCATTTGCATCCCACAGCTTTCTTCCCTTTGGGTAATGGAACCAGCTCCCATGTCTTATTTTTCTCCAGTGCCCCAAGTTCTTCCATCATTGCAGCTTTCTACCTTGGATCTTTCTTTGCTTCCTGCCAACACTTGGGCAACGAAGTAGAGTCTAACGATGTAATGAAGGCTCGATAATTCGAAGAAATGTTAGAATAAGACAAGAAGTTGGCAATGTCATGTTCGTAATCATCAAAACGAGCAGGAGCCTTACCCGCATTGATGCGAGAAGATCTCCTTAAGGGAGCAATAGGTGGTGGAGAGATCATACCATCCGAGTCAGAGAGATCCGCATCAGAATCCGAGTGATTCAGTGCGGGGGCAACATCTTCAGGAGTTGGGGCAGGAGTAGACGAGGGACTTGGTACAGTAGGCACAGGGCACGACATAGGCACAGTACTGGACTTCTGTTGTCTCCTTCTGTAGACTTGGAGCTCCTTTTCCCTTGTCTGCTGCTCCCCCTGCGTAACATATGGATCTTCTTCTTCAGTTTCTGTATCTGAGTCACTGTGCTCTCCCCCTTTCGTCCAGTTTTCTACAACCGGACACGGAACCGATCCGACGACCACATTTGGGTGTATTATCTCCCCCTCACATCGAACACCATCTGTGTTAGGTGTGTCACCAAATGCGGAACCTTCATCCGAACCATAGTATGGTTCGAGTTCGCGGAAAGTAACGTCCATGCTGACAAACATCTTCCGCTCGACTGGACTCCAACAGGCATAACCCTTCTGAGTCGCCGTGTAACCGACAAAGACACATTTAACTGCCCGAGGATCCAGTTTGCCAACGCCTGGCCGATTATCCTGGACAAAGCAGACACATCCAAAAACTTGTGGTGGAACAGTATATGTATTGGCTCCAGTAAGCATCTCCAATGGTGTCTTCCAGTCCAATACCTGAGATGGTATTCTGTTGATGAGATAAGAGGCCGTCAATATAGCCTGCCCCCATAAGTGCTTCGGGACATTCATAGCCAGCATCATCGTCCGTGTAACTTCCAGCAAGTGTCTGTTCTTTCGTTCCGCCACACCATTTTGAGCCGGAGTATAAGCACATGAAGTTTGATGAAGTATTCCATGAGTTGAAAAATACTCAGCAACCCACTTATTCGTATACTCCGTCCCATTGTCGGATCGGAAACACTTAAATTTAGCGCCATATTGTGTTTCCACTCGTCGATGAAAGTCCTGAAAGGCCTCAAGGACGTCACTTTTATTTTTCAGAAGGTAGACCCATGTCACACGGGTATAACAATCAATAAAGGTGACGAACCATCGAAAGCCGTTAATCCCGGTTGTAGGACTAGGGCCCCATACGTCTGAATGTATCATGTCAAAAGCAACTGAACTCCTATTCCCAGTGCTCACATACGAGCTTCTGGTATGTTTTCCCAAAGCACAAGCATTATAAAATAACTTCTCTTTATTAGCCCTTTGATATAAGGACGGATACATTCTACCAATAACCGGAAAAGAGGAATGACCGACACGCTGGTGTTGGAGTAGCAAGTCGGCTTCAACACTGCGACAGGAAGCTTCTGGTGATGCGTCTGCTACCAAGGATGCCAATGCTTTGTCTAGTCCAGTCCTGTCTAAATACCACAGTCCCTTATGCCATGTGCCAGTCCCAAGTCGTCGTCCTGTCCCTTTCTCCTGAAAAGTCACCTGAGGAATGTCAAAGGAAACAGTACAGTTAAGATCAAGTATAATGGCACTAATGGATAGAAGATTGACAGAAAAAGATGGAGCATGAAGAACATTGGTTAGAGTGATGGAAGGGGTGCATGTGACAGTGCCTTTACCCATTACAGGGTTGGATGTACCATCAGCGGTCTGAATACTCTCCGGCAATGGTAGGGGAGTATATTCCTGAAACGCATCACGGGACCCCGTGACATGGCGAGATGCCCCAGAGTCCATAATCCATCCTGACTGATGGATAGATGCAAGAGCACGTACAGAATCATCGGTGCTCTGTTGGGCAAAGCAAGTGAAATGATCTCCCGAGTTTGAAGATGCCCCAGGACTGTCGGCCGAACCCATCTTCGTGCCACGCAACTTCTCAAGGAACTCCCGCTCAAGCGGGGTTATTTCAGCCAGGTGATGCTCTCCCCCTTCTTCCGCCAGATTTGCTTTGTGGCCGCCCCGTCGACCAGCATATCCTCCTCTACCACCACGTCGGCCTCCACGACCCCGTCCTCGATCAGTAGACTGACTGCGCAAGGGTTTTGGACAAAATCGGATGTAATGTCCGGAGTCACCACAATTGTGACAAACACCACCCATAGATGGAGGTTGATTGAAGGCAGCAAGGGCAGACTTTTCAACCGCGGCTGGCTCCCCCTGGGAGGAGCCCTTGTTGGGCATCAACTTCAGTCGAGCTTCTTCCTGTGTCATGACAGCGATAGCTTCTTCCAAGGTCGGGAGCGTGGGTTGGGAAAGGAGGATATTCCGTCGCTGCTCAAATACAGGGTGTAGTCCCTTCAGGAATTTCATCATACGCTGCCGGGAAATATAAGCCAGGAACGTCTGAAAGTACTTTACGAAGGCTGGTTCGACTTGTGCATCTTCCATCCCAAGAGGATCATAATGATCCAGATCAGACCAATACTTCTTCAACAGGGCCGCGTACTCAGAGATGGTACGGTCGTCTTGGGCCACCCTATCGAGTTCATCTTGCAGTTGAAAGACTCGCATAGGGTTGCCGGAGCCGGAGTACATATCTTTGAGAGTCCGCCAAATGTCAGCAGCAGCCTCCATAGCCTCGACATTGCCCGACACCTGGTCGGTTAAAGAGACAGTCAACCACCCAGCCACGACATTGTTGACAATCTCCCACACAGCAAACTCCTTCGTGGAGTGATCGGCAGGCGCCTTGGCTTGGCCAGTGACATAGCCAACCAAGCCACGTCCCTTCCGTGTCCTCATTGCCTGCCGCGACCACTTCAAGTAGTTGGAAGTTTCTTCCAACTTCGTCTCCAGTTTCTCCAGCTTTTCCATTTTGTAAGACGACGGATCCACATCAGTATGGATCACACGTGACTTGGCCAGCACCGGCGCGCGCATATAAAGTGAACACGTCAGGTCACCAGAGAAGACATGATCAGTCTCTGCATAGATCCTGATGTGAAGAAGGAATAACAAATAAAGCATTTGTTAGTTCCAAACGGCGTAAGCACGGAACAGAGTTGGTGCAAATAAAGATTTGACAGCCGTCTCTATTCGAAATACGCCGTTTTTTTTGTTTTTTTTTTAACAGCTAGGGTTAGGGTATGATGGGGCTGCTAGATCTAGGCTTAGGGTTTCCATAATAAAAAACTAGGGTTAGGGTTAGGGTTTGGGGGGTCGGGGGGGGGGGGGGGGGGGGTAGGGAGGTTCCTGGAAGGGGGTGGGGTTCCTGGAAGGGGGGTGCGGGGTGTGGTCGGGGCTGGAGGAGGGGGGGGAGGGGGGGGGCTGCAGGTGTGGGGGGGTCGGGGGTTCCTGGAAAGGGGGGGCGGCTACAGGAGTAGGGAGGGGGTGGGGCGGCTACAGGAGTAGGGAGGGGGCGACTACAGGAGTAGGGAGGGGGCGGCTACAGGAGTAGGGAGGGGGTGGGGCGTCTACAGGAGTAGGGAGGGGGCTGGAGTAGGGAGGGGCGGCTACAGGAGTAGGGAGGGGGGTGGGGCGGCTACAGGAGGAGGGATGAAGAAGAAAAAAAATTTGTTTTATGGAGAGAGAGAGAGAGAGAGAGAGTTATGGCTTTGATACCATGTAGAAAATAATAGATTGATAATTTTATTGATTGACTACTTCACTATATATAGGGAGTCTAGCTCCTCTACAAACTACATATTCCGATGTGGGACTAAAAGTCCCTTATTGATTCTCAACAGTATCCACTACAAAGACGAAAAGGAAGATGTAGTCATTAAGGATACGAGAAAGCTATGTTGTCACGGGCGAACGTCTAGACGTGCAGGTTGGCACGTCGGTCCTCCCACGTGGTCTGTGTAGAAGCATTCTAAATAGATTGGAGGTCTAGACGAAGAGAAACTATTCTTCCAAATTCTTTTATAGTTTAGGAAAATTTGAAAAATGGTCCATCCTTTCATGAGCTTGAAGTGGAGACCAACAAGATAAACCTACTACCTGGCAATTGGTCTCTTAGGGTTCGTTTGGGATTTAGTTCACGTATCCTTCATAGCATAATACATCTCCATAATTTATATCTAAAATTTCATTCAAATCTAATCTACAAAAAGTTAATAAAATCTAATCAAATTTATAATTAAAACCCTAATCCAATCTAGTCCATTCTTTAAATTCTATTTAATTATCTGGAAATTGTTGAGAAACCCAATTTCGGGATTGGGTTGTATGAAAAACCCACCCGCAGGATGGGTTATATGAAATGTCCAGAATTATATAATTCCACGTCAAATATTCAAAGATTTCCTTTAGATGCTCTGTATTTACAAAATTAATACCATAACTACCCCTCCGCACAAACTCAGATATGGATTGCGATTCTCTTCTTATTCTTCTTCTTCACGAGAGATCTGAATTTCATTGCTCTCATCTTCAGCAGAGATCGCAAAGATCGTTCGTAGTTCACCATGCTTTTTTTTTTTAGTCGAACTCCGATCATCGCTCATCTTCTTCTTCTTCTTCTTCTCCGACAATTAGGTCAATTATGGAGAGAAGATCTTCTTCTTCTTTTCCATAAGAGTTAGCATCGTTTTGAAAGAAGAACGAAAATTCTTGAATCTTTATTCATGTCAAATTTCTTTCCACAAAACAAAAAAAAACGAAAAAATTCGGTTTCTGTCAACTGTTCTTCGTCGATATCACACGAAAAATAGTCATTCTCCTGCATTTTTAACAAGAAGAATGCCATTCTCCGTGTTGAATGGCATTCTCCATGTTTCTAACACGGAGAATGACCATTCTCCTGTGTTTTAACATTTGAATGACCATTCTCCGTGTCATTTAACACGGAGAATGTCATTCTCTGTGTTATTTAGCACGGAGAATGGCCATTCTTCGTGTAATTTAGAAACGGAGAATGTCATTTTTCGTACTAAATTACATGGAGAATGGTCATTCTCCTACGTTTTAACACTGAAAATAACCATTCTCTGTGTAAATTAACACGGAGAATGTCATTCTCCGTTTTAATTAAGACGGAGAATGTCATTCTCCATTTTATTTAACACGGAGAATGACATTCTCCGTGTTAATTTACAAGGAGAATGGCATTCTCCGTGTTTCTAACACGGAGAATGGCCATTCTCCTGCGTTTTAACACTGTAATGACCATTCTCCGTTTTATTTAACACGAAGAATACACGGAGAATGGCCATTCTCCGTTTTATTTAGCACGGAGAATGGCATTCTCCGTTTTATTTAACACGGAGAATGGCATTCTCCGTGTTTCTAATACGGAGAATGGCCATTCTCCTGCGTTTTAACACTGTAATGACCATTCTTCGTGCTAAATTACACGGAGAATGGCCATTCTCCGTGTAAATTAAGACGGAGAATGGCCATTCTCCGTTTTATTTAACACGGAGAATGTCATTCTCCGTGTTAATTTACACGGAGAATGGCATTCTCCGTGTTTCTAACACAGAGAATGACTATTCTCCGTGTAAATTAAGACGGAGAATGACATTCTCCGTGTTACTATACGGAGAATGGCCACCCTCATGCGAAAATAATATTTTTCGTGTTCTAACACGGATAATGACCATTCTCCTGTATTTTATGATCAGTTGAAACTTTGAAAGGCCATAACTTTTGACTGGGAGGTCGAAACGAGGCCCGGTTTGTTCCAAAATGAGCGTATCTTCGAAGAGCCTGAAAATAATAGCTTCTTCGTTAGACGGCCTTCTGAAATTTTAGAATCGCAAAAAAATGATGTTTGGACCTCCGTTTTAGCACTTTTGCCGTTTGTCTCGGTCTTTCCGAAATTTTTCGACGAGTTTTTGAAGATTTTTGAGGAGAAAACCTAGATTCGAAAGTGAGCAGCGTATGGAAGAAGATGAAGTATCGAAACGTTTTTTTAAGAGTAGTTTCGTGGGTATTTTCAATAAATTAGAAGGAAGGGCAAAAAGGTCATTCGGAACCCTCTTTATATGGCTCAATTGCTTTGGTGGTACTCCAAGTTATACCTAATTAACAAAAAGGTACCTAATTTATTATTGCTTACTTAGAAGTAACACAACTTCTAATTAAGGTGTATTACGGTCCCTGTTGCCAATTTCCGTCAAATGGCTAACAGAAATGCCAACATGGCATCCCAACTCAGTTAAGGAGTGTACACGTGTGCAGTCCACGTGTACACTCAACAAATAAGGGGTGGGGCCGGGGAAGTGGCTCAATTCCCGCCCTCTCCAACTCTCTCTCTCTCTCTCTCTGTATCTCTTCCTCTTTCCAGGACCGACGAACGTGCTAGAAGGGGGCGACGACGATCTGCTGAAGACGATGAGAGGCGACGACGATCTGCTGAAGACGAGGAGAGGCGACGATGATCTGCTGAAGACGAGGAGAGGCGACGATCGGTGAATCGCAGGTGGGTACCTCTCTTCCCCCCTCCTCTCTCTGTCTTCTTCTTATTTTTCGTCGAAGAATGATTTTAGGGTTTTATTCTTTTAATTTCATTCTGAAAACCCTAAATGAAGAGCACGAACTGAATTTAGGGTTCTGCATGCAACGAAACACACGTCGTTAGGGTTTTATTCTTTTCATTTCATTCTGAAAACCCTAAATGAAGAGCACGAACTGAATTTAGGGTTCTACATGCACCGAAATAATTTGCACGAAGTTTGTTTAGGGATCATCTTCTTCGATTATTCAATTTAGGCTTTGAAACTTTTATTTTCATTACGAAATTAGGGTTCTTTTGTTAAAATTAGGGTTCTTCCTGTTCAACTATACAGGCACCTGTACAGGCACCTGGTCGAAATTAGGGTTATTTTGTTAAAATTAGGGTTCTTTTGTTAGAATTAGGGTTCTTTTGTTAAAATTAGGGTTATACCCTGCCTGTACAGGCACCTGTGCCAAGTGCATAATTGTGCACTGGCCTAAGGCAGGTCAAACACCTGTTGTGGTGTCACCTACTCACTGCTAACACCAGTAATTCCCTTACTTGATGCCACCAAAGCACATGCTAAATGACCAAGTCATAATTGTGTATCCCTGTAATATATACACACACCCTGTAATATATACACACACACCCTGTATATCTACCTGTACATATATGCTTACATACACCAATGTGCATATGACATGAATATATAGTCTTCTATTATATATAATGTAATTGATCTACATGATTTTATGATTTTATATAGACATGAATATATGATTATATGTAGACATGAATATATGATTATATATAGACATGATTATATGATTCTGTGCTAACAGATAGTTTTGATTTTATAGGCATGAATATATGATTTTATATACACATGATTTTATATAGACATAATTATATAGACTTGAATATATGTGACATGGTTTTATCTGGACATGAATATATAGCCTTGTATTATATAGGATGTAATTGATCTACATGATTTTATATAGACATGAATATATGATTATATGTAGACATGAATATATGATTATATATAGACATGATTATATGATTCTGTGCTAACAGGTAGTTTTGATTTTATAGGCATGAATATATGATTTTATATACACATGATTTTATATAGACATAATTATATAGACTTGAATATATGTGACATGGTTTTATCTGGACATGAATATATAGCCTTGTATTATATAGAATGTAATTGATCTACATGATTTTATGATTTTATATAGACATGAATATATGATTATATGTAGACATGGATATATGATTATATATATACATGAATATATGTGACATGCTTTTATCTAGACATGAATATATAGCCTTCTATTATATAGAATGTAATTGATATACATGATTTTATATAGACATGAATATATGATTATATGTAGACATGGATATATGATTATATGATTCTGTGCTAACAGGTAGTTTTAAAATTAATCTGCAATATTTTGATGGGAAAGTAGTTTCAAAGTGGTTTGAGGTTGAAACTGTGTCATTCAAGATGATTCATATGTGGGTTAAGTTCTTATATAGAGGAAAGTTGATGTATTACTGGAAGGAGGCAGGTAAGGAAGTTAATTCTGGTTTACAACGACTTGACAATGATGCAAGTGTCATTGAAATGGCTCAAAATGCTATTGAACATGGGAGTGGGGAGGTAGATGTGTATGTCATGCATATGGGAGATGAAGAATCTGAGTACCTTGCTGACTCAGAAGTGGAAGTTGTTGATGAAGAATCTGAGTACCTTGATGACAGTGATGAAGACCTACATGATGTTGATGTTGGTGAACCTGAAGAAGTGGAAGTTGATTTTGATGTTGGTGAACCTGAAGAAGTGGCAGTTGTTGATCTTGATGTTGGGGAAAATAGTTCTGACCCTGATATGGGGTCTGGAAATCCAGAGATGAAGAGGAGGGATGTTGCTGATGTAGCTGATGTACCTGATATAGCTGATGGAGCTGAAGACATGACAGGAGATGCAGCTGATGTAGCTGATGTAGCTGATGTACCAGATGTAGCTGCCACATTCCTTCATGAAGAAGTTGACCCTGAAGAAGAGGAAGCTGATGTTGAAGATGAGGGATTTGAAGAAGGTATCAAAATCCATGTTCCTGATGGTCATCTATTTGATTCAGATTATGATGAAATTAAGGGGGATGAGGACTTGCAGGAAGTCTTAATAGAGACTGGGCAAGTTAATGATGATGGGGTATTGCAGGATGTTGAAGCAGGAAAAATGAGAAAAAGCAGTACAGGCAGACACAAAATGAAGCCCAAAACAGTAGATGACAGTGCTTTAGAAGCTTCACTTAGATTTGCAGCATGTGAGGGGGAGAGCAGTGATTATGGTCCTCCATCAGATGAGATTGTTAGTACTGAAAGCAGCTCTGACTCTGATTTTGTTAGTGAACATCCAAAGATGAAGTCTCCAAGATTTAATGCCAACAGGAACATGGATGATCCTAAATGGGAATTGGGGCTACAATTTAAAGATAAAGATGAGTTCAAGATGGCCTGCAAACAGTGGGGCATAAATCACAGATGGCAAGTTTGGTTTCCAACCAATGATCACAATAGGGTCAGGTGCAAGTGCTATTCCAAAGACTGCAAAAATTTTCATTTTTGCAAGCAAGTTGGACAGGAAAGACAAAGAAAATAAGACTTTCCTTCTCAAGAGCTACAACTTGGAGCACACTTGTGGCAAGGTTAACACCAACTTTTATCTGAGTTATAAGGTTATTGCAGAAATGTACATGAATGAGTTTAGAGATGACCCAGGATGGAAAATTAGTCAAATTGTCAAAAGAGTAAAGAAGGATTTGGCTCTCACCATTGACCACATGAAGGCTAGGAGGGCAAAGAACTATGCAATTAAGAAGATTGAGGGTGATGAAGACTTACAGTATGGTAGGTTATGGGATTACAAATGGGAAGTTATGAGGACAAATCCTGGTTCTACATTTGAATTTAAAGAGGCTAGAGGGAAATTTCATGGGATGTACATGTGCTTGGCAGGTATCAAAGAGGGTTTCAAACACTGCAGGTAAATTGTTTGTCTGGATGGATGCTTCTTGAAGTGTACCTATGGTGGGCAATTGTTGGTTGCCACAGGAATTGACCCAAATGATTGCATGTACCCACTTGCATTTGCAATTGTGACAGTTGAGAATACTGAAAATTGGGACTGGTTTCTGGGGTTGCTAAAAGAAGATTTTAGTATGCACAACTCTCACCATTGGGTCTTCATGAGTGATAGGCAAAAAGTAAGTATTATAACACTGTCATCTCTCAACCTGTCATAACAAACATTACAGTTTCTTAACACTACCATCTTACATCTTTCCTTTGTATATGTAGGGCCTTATCAATGCAATTGAAGGACATTTCCCAAATTCAGAACACAGGGTTTGTCTTAGGCATTTGGAGCAGAATATGAGAAAGAAATTTAGAGATATTGGGTTGGTGGAGATACTCAAGAAAATGGGAAGATCCACAAACCTAGTTGAGTTCAAGAAGTATGAGAAGGAAATGGAAGAGAAGAGTATTGAAGCTAAGCAATGGATGGATGCTAGACCAGCAGTCCATTGGAGCAGGGCATTCTTCAAGGATACTTGCAAGTGTGATGTATTGCTGAACAACTACAGTGAGGCATTTAACAAGTACATCCTTGAAGCTAGAGAGAAACCTGTCATCACAATGTTTGAGATGATCAGGACCATGCTCATAAAGAGGATAGATACAAAGGCCAAATTGGGAAAGAAGTGGAGGGGCAGACTTTGTCCTAAAATTCAAAAGAAGCTGGAAAAGCACAAGAAGGAATCCTATATGTGGACAACAGAGTTTTCTAGAGGTCCTAAGGTCCAAGTTAGTGGGCCAGGTGGTCAATTTATTGTTGACATGGTTATGAAAACTTGTACATGCAGAAAATGGGAACTTTCTGCAATACCATGTCAGCATGCTTGTGCTTGCATATTTGGAAATAATGAAAGGCCTGAAAACTATGTTGATGACTACTACAAAATATCAACTTACAGACTGGTGTACAGTCATGTCATTCACCCTTTAAATGGCCCTGCATTATGGGAAAAACATCCATTTCCTCAGGGTATTCTGTTACCACCTACACCAGTGAAGAAAAGGAGTGGCAGGAAGACAATGGCTAGAAGAAAGGACCCAATTGAGTTGGAAGACAAAGGAAAGCAGAAGCAGAAGCAGAAGACAAGTGAGAAAACCATGGCCAAGCTCAGTAAGAAAGGCCTATGTAAAATGACATGCAGTGTTTGTGGGTCACATGCCCATAACAAGAGGTTCCATGGGGTGAATGTAAGTATGTCGATTTGTACTTACATTCTATGTCAAGATTGTTGTATATGTAATGCTTACTTTTACTAATTTTGCAGGCTGGAGGAAGCAGAGGCAGTGTAAGTGCAGAATACACTACTGGAAATGAACAACATACAAGTGAAAGAGGAGAATTCCCAACTGTAAGTATCCTTTACATTAGGAATAGATACAAAGGAATGTATTATTCACCAGTTACTGTTTTATTGCAACTTGTATGAATGTTTTGACTTAATATTTTGATCACTGTTTTATTGCAACTTGTATGAATGTTTTAGGCTACTGAATTTCTAATCTTGTATATGTACCTACATTTCAGGCTGGATCTTCAAGGCAAACTGTCAGTGATTTGAATGTGGGTGTCAGCAGTGCACCAACTACACTTAGGTGGATGATGGATGTAAGTGCATAAAATTCAGTGATCAGTTCATTAACATGGTCTACTTGGTTCTACTTTGTTCTACTTGACTTTGTTCTACTCAGTTCTACTTTGTTCTACTGTCAGTGATGGAATTTCTTGTTGTTCTACTTTGTTATCAGGGTACAAGTCAAGTGGTCAATAATACAAACCTAAGCAGTGTGGGAGCTTCCAACGAATCTTGATATTCAGGCCTTGGCTCTGTTGATGGAGGCTTAGGTGTGGGAGCTTCCAAACAAGATTTCTCAGCAAGCCAAAGGAGCACAGCAGCAGCCCCAACTCATCCAACTTCAACATTGCCAAAGAATGGTCAGGGGAAGAAAGCAAAGGGCAGAGTGGTGCCATCAAGATACAATCTACCATCTAAGAAAAGCAAAAACTGAATGACAAGTGTCTAGACTAATTTGGACAACACTAATTTTGTGGTTCACAACTGAAAGATTTTGTTTTAGTCCTATTTCTTTCATAGGTGAACCAAAAAGCATGTAATGACATTTGATGTAATTATTTTGAGCCGTGTTTCTATCACCTGGACAATTGTGTGGCCATTTAGAAGGCCTAATATGTACTGGATTTATGTTTCTGGACAATTGTGTGGCCATATAGAAGAAGGCCTAATATGTACTGGACAAGTGGTCAATTATTTTGTGTTTGTATCACCAGGACATTTGTGTGGTTGGCAACTGGATTTGTGTGGTAATGAGATGTCAAACTGGATAGTCTTTTAAATGCAGTTCTAGTCCTACTTTGTGTGGTAATGAGATGTCAAACTGGATTTGTGTATTTCTACTTTTAGTCTATTACGTTCTAAATGCAGTTTGTAGTCCTCTAAATGCAGACTTTGTGTGTTTCTATCACCTGGACAGTCTTTCAAATGCAGTCTTCTAAATGCAGTCTTCTAAATGCAGTTGTACTTTGTGTGTTTCTATCGCCTGGACAGTCTTTTAAATGCATTCTTCTAAATGCAGTTGTACTCTGTGTGTTTCTATCGCCTGGACAGTCTTTGTAATCTTTCATGTAGCTAATATTAAATGCAGTCTTTTATGTAGCTCATATATATGAAGGCTCATATGTAATGCAGTTTTCAAAATGCAGTGGTTGTAGTCTTTTAAATGCAGCTCAGTATTTGTGTGAAATGCAGGTCACTGGTTCTACTTTGTGTGAAATGCTGCTGCAACATTAGTTAAAATTTGAATAGATGTATATATAATTGGAATGGATGTATATATAACTTGTGTGTTTCATATTGAAATACAGGTCACTGGTTCTACTTTGTGTGTTTCATATTTTGTGTGAATGTAGTGTTTGATAACAAAAACATGAAAATCCACCATGTAGTGTTTGATAACAAAAACATGACTCAAAAGATGACTTCTATTATACAAAAGAGAACCATTACAATAAACTTGAATATCTCACCATGAAAATCCAGAACCATTCAATACACCATTCAATACATCATTCAATACAACATCAAAAAGGGTCACAATTCCAGAGGATGAAAATCCAGAGCTTGTTTACAACTGCAAAGCCATTACAACTTCGATCCATAAACTACAAGTTTACTAGTCATTACAACTTCAACTTTTAGTCATTACAAGACAAATACGAGTTTACAATTACTCCATCTTAAATCTTCCAAATTTCTTCAAAATAGCCCCATACATTTCAAGTTGTCGTTGCGCTACACGGTGTTCAATTTCAACTTCCAATATGATCTCCTTCATGATATCCTTGCCTTGTCCCGAAGAAGTAGTAGCTCCATCATCCACCATTTTCTTCTTTGTCTTTGAGGCCGTAGCTTCTTGCATCCATTCAATGTATTCACAACCAGGATTTTCCCTCTACAAGTATTGAAAAAGAAATTACAATTATAAGTTACACATTACTAGCAAGAAATAATAATTAATTTATATTAATGTACAAAGAAAAGTATGTTTCACTTACACTAGTAGATAATGGACAACAGTAGAATTTTTGACCTAAGCTCCTAGGCACCTTTGATGTTCGTATTTTGCAAAATCCGGCTTCGCAACGACATAACCGAAGTTCATCAGTCCAACACCAAAAATCACATCCTACCTCTTTTGCACATTTTAAAAATTGGCGCCCACGATTCCAAGGTGTATTTGCAGTGAATAATTTGCACAGAGAAGTTCCTTCGCAATAACATGGGATCTTGGCAAGATCCCATTCCTTTTCACTTGCTTCGTTTGCTGCAATTTTGTCAGAATAAACATTTTCAGATTGGCTCTTCTTTTATTTTAGGGTTTCCACAATAAATTATTGCATGACTTACACAATAAATTACTTTAGGGTTTCCATAATAATAACTACTGGTTAGGGTTTTCCTCTAGTGTTTACTCTACTTCGAGGTTTTTCAAATTTTAGGGTTTTCGGTAATAAGGAGAAACAACGTGAGATTCGAAAATGATGAAGAAGAAGAAGAAGAGAGCAAGGGAGAGAGGTACCCATCTGCGAATGCTCCGGTAGCTTCGCCTTCAGCCGCACCGCTCGTCTCCTCGACGTCCGCGTCTCTCGGTGGCCTCGGCTTCTCGTCGGAGTATGTCGAGCGAATAAAGAGAGAGAGAGACAGATGAAGAAAGGTTATATTAAGTTGAGTGTACACGTGGACTGCACACGTGTACACTCCTTAACTGAGTTGGGATGCCACGTTGGCATTTTTGTTAGCCATTTGACGGAAATTGGCAACAGGGACCGTAATACACCTTAATTAGAAGTTGTGTTACTTCTAAGTAAGCAATAATAAATTAGGTACCTTTTTGTTAATTAGGTACAACTTGGAGTACCACCAAAGCAATTGAGCCCTCTTTATATATTTTTTGCTAATTCTAGGCACGCGATGAAATGTTATTGTGCGGTGGGTTTTTCATAAAACTTTTTCGTTTTTTGGGCATTTCATAAATTTCCCCTTTAATTATTGTGTGCAATTCAATTCAATTCAATCCAATCTAATCTATCTACAAAAATTTAATCTCAACTAATCTAATGCAAATATATAATCTTATCTTAAAAAGAAAGCGATAGAAAAATATTCAAAAAATTTATTGTACCGAAATGAATTTGATATAAATTAGACTAGATGAAACAATTTTAAAAAAATTTGCAGCAGCGAAATTTCTTGTGACGGAATTCCAAAAAAAAAAAAAAATCAAATCAAATTTCCGCCAACCAGGCAGAATCTCGACAACGTCCGACCGGTTCGTTGGCTCCACGCAGTTCACGATTCATGCAAAAAGAAAAGAAAAAGAAAATTAAATTTTCGCCCAATGAGTTGGCGGAATTTTAGCAAAGCTAAAAGCTAAAATTTCGCCAACCAAGTTGGCGGAATCTCCCGGCCAGCACAACATAAACATTACTATAAGGTTTTAGCAAAGTGTCGTCTTAAAAAAATAAATTAATGACACTTATTTAAATATTTTCGTTAAAAAGTGTCGTTATTAATTATTTTTGTTGTAGTGTGGGTAAAAAAAAAAAAACTCTGATATTTAAATTTCATGTTTATATATGCATGTCGTATGTAAATGTTGCATGCTATATATTAATAAATAACATGTTGTAACTCCATGTATATATTCTCTATACTATTTGAAATGGTAGTTTGGTCAAGGTCATGTATGATTCACGGATTTAAAGAATCATCATTGTTTTATAGCACTATATTCTTTTTGACATAAAAAAGAAATAGAATTATAGAAGGGAAGATGATTCCTAAAAATATAATAGTTGCAAATCAAATTAAATCTTGTAAAATTGTAACCATTGCAAATTAAATCAAACCAATATCTAGCCGTTGAAAAAATATAACCATTACAAACCAAATTAAACCATATCAAACAAACCAACTAAAAAATATAACCATTACAAACAAAACTAAAATTAAACCAAACAAAAACCGAAACAAAAAAGTTAAACCAAAAAAGTTAACTTTCTGCCAACCAAGTTGGCAGAATTTTATGCATTCATTTTTTCCACCAACTGCGATGGCGGACAGTTTCGTTCCAATAAAAAAATTTATAACTTGTTTCGTTTTGACAGAATTATGTAAACAAAATTTCGGTAAAGTAAATTTTCTGAAAAATATTACATACAAGGAAAACAGAAGAAAACCATAAGGATTATTTTGTAAATATTTATAAGTTTGTAGTTCTGTTTTGGTGAAGGGAGCTTTTTGTTCCATGGTGAAGGGAGCTTTTTGTTCCATCTCCAAATGAGAAAAATCTTGGTTTTGTTTTGTCTAAAGGCCCGTTCGGTACATGTATTGTATTTAGGGGTGAGTATTTGGTTTATTCGGTTCCAACCGAACGGAATAACCGAAAATCGAATTGGACCGAAACCGAATAAGCAAAATCAAAACCGAATTAAATCGGTTCAGTTTTCGGTTTATTCGATTTTTGGGTTTTTTTTTTTTGTTAATATATATATATATATATATATATATATATATATATATATATATATATATATAGTATAGGTATTAAAAAAAAAAAATATATATATATATATATATAGTATAGGTATTAATACCTATAATTAATACCTTTCTTATTCGGTTTTGGACCGAAATCGAAACCCAAAATCGAAACCGAAACCGAATAAGAAAATTTAGTATTTTCAAAATCGAAACCGAACCGATTTTTTTAAAAACCGAACCGAATTTCTTTTTCGGTTCGGTTCGATTTTCGGTTCAAAATCGAATAATGCTCACCCCTAATTGTATTCCTAATGGAAGTGGATGAATTTGGTATGGGCCCTCTTAAAATTTTGTTCTTCCAATTTCTGGATAAATGAATTAGGGAAGAGAACTGATAATTTTCAGTTACTGTCCTTTCATTTTCAACTTTGTAATTGTTAAAAAAAATGAAGGGAAGTGGAAGGATTCCAAACATTGTGTCCTTACTCATAGGACCCATATGTATATTATTTAAGGGAAAATTTATGAAATGCCCAAAAAACGAAAAAGTTTTATGAAAAACCCACCGCACAATAACATTTCATCGCGTGCCCAGAATTAGCAAAACATATATAAAGAGGGTTCCGAATGACCTTTTTGTCCTTCCTTCTAATTTATTGAAAACATCCACGAAATTACTCTTAAAAAAATGTTTCGATACTTCATCTTCTTCCATACGCTGCTCACTTTCGAATCTAGATTTTCTCCTCACAAATCTTCAAAAACTCGTCGGAAAATTTCGGAAAGACCGAGACAAACGGTAAAAGTGCTAAAACGGAGGTCCAAACATCATTTTTTTGCGATTCTAAAATTTCGGAAGGCCGTGTCACAACCCGCACCCTTATGAGGGGCACGAGCACGTGGGTACATCCAGCCTACGCCGCAGTATCGACGGTAGAACGCTGTCTAGATTGTCTACAAAACTACACTAAACAGTATAAAGGTACCTGTACAGTATATACACTCCGAGTGGAGGTGACATAGCAATACAGTCTCAATCACAGAATAAAACTAAGGTAGATAGCACCAAAGGAAACATATGATAGATGAGATAGAAAATAAGTCCAGTGTCCAACACAAGCCCAGATATTTACAACATCACATGGTCTCAAAATATAACATAGAAGCTATAGTCTGATAATGCTAGCTGGATCGCAGTCCAGTCAAACCTAGCTAAGCTACACTACTCTGGGAGTACAAAGTCTAGTGGCTCTACTATAAGGCCACGGTCCTGGACTACTCCATCTAGCTCGAGCCCATAATAGGTCGAGCAGTCTGCCTCAGAGTCATCTGTAAAATATCATAACGGTATCCTGTCAGGAAAATGAGCAAGTACAAGCACTAACAGCAGTTCCATGTGAATTGACAAATTCTATAAGAGACAGTATAATGAACTACAAGACAAAGATATATGAAGACTTGGGAACCGTTCGGAAGCTGAGTTACAACCCTTAAACCAAACAAGGACCGGGATTGTAACTCTTCTCCCGAGCAGAACTTAGTCTCCAATCAAGATACAATATAAAGACATGTAGAACATGTGAGTAACTGAATATCATAGCATGGTGAGAAAGTACTGAATGTAGAACAGAACAGGATATATGATAAGATAAGTAAATATAAAATATGCCTTGAATTATTAGAGCGTTATGTGATCGGCAAGGGAATCATGGTAGGGTTATCCACTTGGCCCGGCAATCCTCAGTGACCTCAACGGAAAGTCATGCCGGCCAACCTGGATAACATGGATATGGAGGTATCTGCTACACCCTACGTGAGGTGAGAGTGGCACAAGCAAAATAGTGACATGGGGCTTTGATCACATAACCCCTAATAATTCCCCATCCCCGAGTAGTATAATGGACCTGGACATGACACGTCATGACACGGGATTCCCTAAGAGATATATAGCTACTTCCTCTCAGGAATCGGTGTCTATACAAGTACAGGGAACAAGACAGAAAATGTACATATATACCAAGAAAATCCAGGAACAACATCTCATGTCATGATCCAACGTATACTAGTCCGTGAACTATCGTGACTGAAATCGAGTAAGACACTACAACTGAATCGGATATAGCAGATATCAAGACAATGAAAACTATCAGTGAATGTACTCTCATGCTGTCCTGAGCTGTAGGGTATATCAATGCTCAGAGTGGAAATCAGAGACCTAAAGATGAGATATTGCATGTTAATTTAGGTTTAACAAAGTTAAGAATGATTTATAATGAATGATATGAAATCTAGGTCAAACTAGGTCTCACTGAGTCACACTAAGTCCCGTCAAGTCAATATAGGTCAAATCAAATTATATCAAGTCAATCTAAGTCGGACTAAGTCAACTCTAGGTCACACCAGTCATCGCAAGTCAAAACAAGTCAAAGCAAATCAAACGGGATCAAGAGTTGGCCTACAGTTGACTTTTAGTCAACTGGTCAACCCTGGTCAACTCTAGGTCAACTCTAGGTTAAACTGGTCAAGTGTTGACCAACAGTTGACTTTTGGTCAACTGGTCAACTCTAGTTTGGTTTTGGTCAAATTTAAACAAAGTGTTGACTCATCGTTGACTTTTGGGTAAAAAGTCAACTCTGGGTCAACCGAGCCAAAATCGGTCCAAATATGACATTTGTAGGGTGTACCTAACAAGTCACCAAAGTTTCAAGTCAATCCGAATATCCGAACCCCGTATTTTGAATTTACCCGATAACCCCTTTAATACACTTACCCTTAAACCATTCTAACTTGACGCCAAGTGGCCTTCCCTTAGGAATTTCACTCCGGGCTTCCTAGGGTAGTAGGGTACTAGCCTATACAACCATTACCTACCAAGTTCTCTAGGGTAAGTGGACATCCAGTCCATCTTACGGTCCATATTGGGCGTTTACCCGTTATCTTGAATATCTCAAGATATTCAACGGTATCGCGTGATACCACTCTCCTAATCCCACACGCAACCCCGATTTCAACCTAGGAGCCTACCCACAATTTCTAATTCACATTAACTAGGTCCCCTTCAAGTTTGGATGCGTTCCGAATCACGGAACTCAAAATCACCCCTTCACCAAATCCTAACTAACCCATTCACTCACTCACTCAATCTCTCACTTTTCACACTCTCTTAGGACTAGTTTTAGGGGCTAAATTAGTGGGTGAATAGGTGTATATATAGAGTATATATAGGGGTATATATATGTATATATATATAGGTATATAGGTGGGTCTATGGGGGATCAAATGGGGGTCAAACGGGGGCCTAATTGCTGCCTTTGCTGCTGCTACAGTTGCTGTTCCTGCTGCTTGCTGCTGCTGCAATTTCAGCAGCTGCTGCTGCTGTGTTGGGGGGGGGGGGGGGGGGCAGCAGCCCCTTGGCCCCCCTAGCTGCTGTTGGCTGCTCTCCTTCTCTCCTCTTCTTCCCTCTCTATTCTCCCCTCAAATCCCCTTCTATTCTCCTCCATCCTCTCCTCTAATTCTTCTCTAAATCTCTCTAAACTCTCATATATATATATATATATATATATCACTCATATATATATATATTAACACTCACATATTCTCATTCTCTCCCCCTCTATATATAAATACACACACACTAATATATAATGAGACACACACATGTATATATATATAATCACACACACACACACACACACACACACACACACACACACATATATATATATATATATATATATATATATATATATATATATATATATAGACACACTCACTCCCACACATGGACACACACACACACACACTAAATATGAAATTAGAATGCCTAAACCACTTAGAGGCCAAATCTAATTATTCTAGAAGTGTCAAAAATTGGGGGAAACTCAAGGACACAATCACAAACTCTAACTTCTCCTAGGACACTCCAAACGGACTCGAACTTGACACGAATAGGGACACGAACACGGGGATCAATCCTACGGGGTCTAAACTAAATTACATGATGAAAAGAGTAAGTTTGAGAATAGGTTGTACCTATCGGGAGATGGGTTCCCGATTCAAAAGTCCTCCGACACGGCTCCGACACAACAAATTGTTTAGGACACACCCACTTCACTTCTTGCTCCCAAAAGCTTGGAGAATCACTACTTGGGATAGAAGAAGAGTTCTGTGGAAGAAAAATGGGAAGAAATGATTTATTTTGAGATGATTTCCAAGGAAATCCTATTCTAACTTTTGAGAAAAGCTTGGAGAAGAAGAAGAAGAAAATTTGAAGTGGAAGAAGAAGAAAAGGGGGAGGGGGTGGCCGGCCATAAAGGGAAGGGTTTGGGGCAACTTGCAATTTACAAGTTTGTCCCTCCCTTACGTACATGCTAAGTTAAGTCCAAATTTGGGTTTGGGGGTTATCTAAAACTAAATAAAATTCACAATTAAGCTTAAAAATTCATGGGGGACTAGTCCAAACTCCTAAACCTAAAAATTAAGTTTGGTGGGCCATGGCTAATTAACATGTTAAACACAACTCAAGTCGAAATTTTCCGGAGTCCCGAATTAAGTCGGAATGCGACGAAATTCGAACCCGACTCCTATAATCATTAAATATTAATATTCATGAAATAATATTCCCAAAAATATTCAAAAATAAAAAATTACCATTTTACCCCTAGCTTGAAAAGTGAGGGTGACAGGCCGTCTAACAAAAATTACGTTAATCTCATGCTCCTCGAAGATACGCTCATTTTGGGACAAATCGGACATCGTTTTGACCTCCCAGTCAAAAGTTATGGCCCTTCAAAGTTTCAACTGACCATAAAATGCAGGAGAATGGTCATTCTCCTTGTTAGAACACGAAAAATGTTAATTTCGCATGAGGGTGGTCATTCTCCGTGTTAGTAACACGGAGAATGTCATTCTCCGTTTTAATTTACACGGAGAATAGTCATTCTTTGTGTTAGTAACACGGAGAATGACATTCTCCGTCTTAATTTACACGGAGAATGGTCATTCTCCGTGCTAAATTACACGGAGAATGGTCATTCTCCGTCTTAATTTACACGGAGAATGGTCATTCTCCGTGTAATTTAGCACGGAGAACGGTCATTACAGTGTTAAAACGCAGGAGAATGACCATTCTCCGTATTAGAAACACGGAGAATGCCATTCTCCGTGTTAAATAAAACGGAGAATGACATTCTCCGTGTTATTTTACACGGAGAATGGTCATTTTCAGTGTTAAAACGTAGGAGAATGACCATTCTCCGTGTAATTTAGTACGGAGAATGGCATTCTCTGTTTCTAAATTACACGGAGAATGGCCATTCTCCGTGCTAAATAACACAGAGAATGACATTCTCCGTGTTAAATGACACGGAGAATGGTCATTCAAATGTTAAAACACAGTAGAATGGCATTCTCCTTGTTAAAAATGCAGGAGAATGACTATTCTTCGTGTGATATCGACGGAGAACAGTTGACAGAAACCTAATTTTTTATTTTTTGTTTTGTGGAAAGAAATTTGACATGAATAAAGATTCAAGAGTTTTCGTTATTCTTTCAAAACGATGCTAACTCTTATGGAAAAGAAGAAGAAGATATTCTCTCCATAATTGAGGAGAAGAAGAAGAAGAAGAAGAAGAAGAAGAAGAAGATAAAGAAGATGATGATGATGAGCGATGATCGGAGTTCGACTGAAAAAAAAGCATGGTGAACTACGAACGATCTTTGCGATCTCTGCTGAAGATGAGAGCAATGGAATTCAGATCTCTCGTGAAGAAGAAGAAGAGAATCGCAATCCAGATCTGAGTTTGTGCGGAGGGGTAGTTATGGTATTAATTTTGTAAATATAGAGCATCTAAAGGGAATCTTGGAATACTTAACGTGGAAATATGTAATTCTGGACATTTCTTAAAACCCATCATGCGGGTGAATTTTTCATAAAAATCAACCCCGAAATTGGGTTTCTCAGCAATTTACAGATTATTTAATTGTCCAATGTAAACTTTATTTCATTGGTTTAGCCTACCAAATACTGTAACACGGAAACACTGTAACACCAAAATTAATTTAAATTATAATTTTTTAAATAAAAAAAAATATATATGAAAAGAATCAATTTCCTTTTCTTTATGCAAACCAAGCGAACCAAACGAGATCTAACTTCTAAGGCTCACCGTGTAAAGACTTACAAATTCTTGGATTTGTGTTCCTTTTCCACCTCCGTGAACCAAACAGGCCCTAAACCAAACCAGAATCAAATCCCAAAGAGCCCTCATGCAAATTAAATCCAAGTTTTGGCGAGAAAACTCGGTTTTGGGACATCAAACCACTCGGTTTTGAAATTATTACAATTTTCAGCATATCATTTAGCCAATATTTGTAAGATTATAAAATTCTTGCTGATGTTCTCCTCTATCACAAAGCCTCCAACCAAGACCTTACGTCTCTCTGGTGGCGGTGTCGAGCTCCGCTTCCGAAAGACGAGAAAGAGATTAATAATAAGGGATAGAAATCTACTGTCCTAGCTTTGGTGTTCACTCCCATGTTCCTTCTCCTATTTATATATGGGTACCACTATCCGCACTCCATAACCTACTGAGTACACTCTATCAAAAAAATAAAAAATAAATAAATAATCGAACTCCCCCTCCTCCTCTGACCCCCTCCTCCTCCTCCTCCTCCTCCTCCTCCTCCTCCTGTTCCCCTACCCTCCCGACCCCTCCTCCTGGGTCGGAGGGTCGGAGGAGGAGAGGGGTAGGAGTCGGGGGGGGGGGGGGGGGGGGGGGGGGGGGGGGGGGGGGGGGGGGGAGGGGGGGAGGGGAGGGTAGGATAGAAATTTCAAAAAAAAAAAAAATTGATGGAGTGTGCTTAGTAGGTCATTGGGTGCGGATAGCCGCGTCTTTTATATATATATGGGTCTTTCCATATAAAAGTGTTATTTTTTACAAAAATCAGTAGGACCCATATAGAGGGGACAGAAAAGTAGACACAAAATCTGGAACAACAGAACCCATCCCTAATAATAATAATAATAATAATAATAATAATAATATCCATCCCTAATAATAATAATAATAATAATAATAATAATAATAATAATAATAATAATAATAATAATAATAAGTAATGATAACCTTAAATAATAAGAATTAATAATAATAATAATAATAATAATAATAATAATAGTTATTTAATTAAGAACGTAATTATATATCTATACTATTATATAATGGGAAAAGTAGGCTTCACTGGAGAATTAATAATAATAATAATAATAATAATAGTTATTTGTCATTTCTAAATTCAACTTCTTCGAAACATCCAAACAACAGAACTCCATATCCCCCAACTTCCAATTTCACATTTCAACCGTAATTTCATATTCTTCCACTTCCAACGTATAAACTTCTATACTTTCTTACACATTTTGGACAACCAAAACAGCCCCAAATTAGATCAGAAAATTTACTGTAGCGATAAAAAGAAATATAAAATTGTATAAAACAATAAAAGTTTTGAAGTATTGTATAGAACGAAAGGTTCCGACAAGATGTATGACGGAAATTGGACATGTCCAATTTCCGCCATACTGCATGTTGGATTTTAGGCAATTGTCAAATTTCCGCCATTGTGTGTGTAGGAATTTGAGCAATTTAGGTTGGTTTGGTTTGGGCTGCGGTTTGTTTTGGTTTATTTTATTTTCGTTTTTTTATAGTAAGTAATATGGTTTGGTTTATTAGGTTTAGGTTTTTTAGTTATTTGGTTTAGGTTGGTTTTCTAGTTATTGGGTTTATATTGGGTTTTTTTGTTGTTGAGTCTAACGGCTAGTCCAACGTTCCAATTCCAACTTTAATTTACAACGTTCCAATTCCAACTTTAACTTCCAACGGCTATATCATATCATCTATAAAATGAGGCATGGAAGTATGAAATGAAACAATCTCTTTCTCTCTCAAAAATTTGCATTCTCTTCATAACAACCATTAAGAAGAAGCTCATCTCATCCTAAGCTACTGGGAAGCTCATTTTGTAGTCAACATGGATGGAAATCTAACAATACTGTGCTCGCTTGGAGGTGTACTAAATGGGTTAGCTTACGAAGGAGGTTTAACTCAAGTTCTTTTAATTGATAGAAATTTATCTTTTCTTAGTTTACGTAATCTAATTATTGAACAATATTCTATTGAATATGAATTTATATTAGTACATATTTTTGCATCAAACTGTATAAATATAGATAGTGAACAAGCATGAAAATTTATTCTTGAAGTTAATGTACAATCACCATATATTAGTATTTATGTCACTCCACCACCACCAAGAATTAATAGTGTAAGTAGTATACCAGCTTCTAATATAGATGTGAATATTGCTGCTAGTTTTTCTCACCAAGTTATTCCATTTACTCAAGAAGAACATGTGGTAGATGATGGTAATAACGATGATGAAAATAGTGATGATTTAATTGAAAATTTAGATGATGAATTTGATGATTCTGTTGATAATGTTAGCACTCCTGAATTATTTATTGGAAAAGAATTTGAGAATCGTTCTAAATTTAGAAGTTTTATTAATGATATAGCAATTAAACATAATTTTACTTGTTCGGCTTCTTTGAACAATGCTAATGGGATTGTATATAAATGTAACGCTTCAACTTGTCATTGGAGAGTATACGCTAAAGTCATTTGTAAAGGCAAAAGATTTTGCATTGCTACGTTAGAAAATATACATTCTTGTTTAGGTGGACTTACAACCGGTTGTCATCCATTAGCTACTACTGTATGGGTTAAAAATAAAATTATTGATAAAATTCGTGATAATCAGTCGTATAGTCCATCGCATGTTGTAAATGACATATTTAGGGAACACCGAATACATATTAAATATTGTAAGGCTTGGAAAGCTAGAGAACTTGCTCTATCTGAAATAAATGGTAGTTATATTGATGCATATAGTAGCCTTGAAGAGTATGGTTTTAGAATTATTGAGACTAATCCAGGTAGCCAATGTTTTATAAAAACTGTAGAAAACAATAGCTTTCAAAGAATTTTTATTTGTTTCAAGGCATGCATTGATGGATTTTTACGAGGGTGTTTGCATGTGATTAGTACTGATGCTACTTTTCTTTCCTCTAGATACAAAGATATTTTATTTATTGCTTGTGCTCATGATCCTAACTATCAATTATATCCAATTGCTTATGCTGTTGCTGAGAGTGAAAACAATGATTCTTGGGCTTGGTTTTTAAACGGTTTGAGAACATCTTTTGAAAGGTATTTTGATGCATGGAATATAATTTCTTGTATATCAGATAAACAAAAAAGATTGATAAATGTCGTACATGCTATTTTTCCATATTCGTCTCATTTTTTTTGTATTCAACATTTTAAACAAAATTTGAAATCAATATATAGATTGAAACATAATTGCACTAATTAGGGCTACTAGATAAGCTCTGGTGCAAGCAATGACCTGAACAGATTATGCAAAAAGTTAAAGTCGTTAAACTAAATTGTTATCTATTATACAATAATAACACTAATATTAAATGTTATACTTACCCGATCTTCATCAATTGAGATCTCTTCGTCACCAATACGATCTAGGTGCATAAAATTATGACGGAGCCATGAATACGTCACTAAGCTTTTGCCGTATAATTTTGGTGCCTCGACACCTAGGTACTCCATGATCACAGTCTCAGGGGAGAATGACTTATTAAATATTATAGGTTCACCCGTAATAGTTAGTCCTAAAATATTTGCCACATCTGCCAAGACAATAGTCATCTCACCAAATGGTAGCTGGAAGGTATTTCGTCCAGGCCACCAACGCTCAACGTAGAAAACGTATTTGGTCAATGTATTGAAAACCAAATACATGCAACATGGCCTCTTGGTCGCTGGTCAACTTCCAATACCCAAGGTTGCTCTCATAACGCCATGTGACATGCTCTCGAGATCGCACTTTCATGTCATAATCACATAGCTATATGTCACGACCCGATCCCAAATAATTGGGTCGAACCGGATCATGCCCAGCCTGCACCGTTGTTGAGACGACGGTAGTAAGCTGTTCCATTAGCAGGTAACCACAACAACATCTATATTTGTCACAACTCAAAATTCAGAAATTTAAAACTTTATTAAACTTTTACAATGAAATGAAAGATACAACTCAAACCATTTCTACATACATCAAGAAGAAAAGAAAACTCTAGGCAAACAGCTCATCAGTCTCGAAATCCTCGTCTTCTAGTTGGGACCTTGGAAATATCGCGGAACAAAGCCTCATCAGTGATACCTAAAAATGTTGGGTCTCCAGTCAGGAGGGAGCAAAGTACAATTCATGCAAATTTGACAATTGAAATAATAATAGAATCATGCACTTTTAAACAGTTTTGAAATCCACAATAAAGCAGTTACAGTTTTAAAACAGTTACAGTTCTGTGATGTGAATAGGCAACGAAATATGACCGACTTGGGTTTGTTACAGTAAGATACGGCTTATCCCCGTGTGTATGAGGGGTAAGCTAATATAGTTACAGTAGTTACAGTAGTTTGGATGTGGTCATACTCATTACACTACTCCTCCAGTCCCCAATAGTTACAGTAGTTACAATCAGTGCTCTCAGAGAGAGTTCCGTGTTGTATCGTGGTTTAAACTTGCATTAAAATGATTACTAAATAATTGTAAACTAACACAAAATGTACTTGCCTCAGGTTTGACTGGACTAGAAAGGTTGATACGTCGGGATGGAAGTTCAAACTCTTCCTCGAAATCCTACATTCGATAAGCTGTCTCAGAAACCAAGAATCGTCAATGCTAACTAAGCTAGTTACAATCTCTAAACTGTTCCCTAGTCAATTTTAAATCTTTTAATTAACCAAACACAGAAAATACGATTATTGTGCGTTGATTTAATACGAGGGAAAAATGATCATTTTAACTTGAATTCGGTAAAACACCGTCGCTGCCAGATTATTTATGAAAACTTGGTAATTTTTATAAATATAATTATAAAGCTAATCTTTCTTATTTTAGTGAGAAATACGTGATTTTTAATTATTAATAAACTCGTCAATTTAAAGAGGAGAAAATATTAATTAATTTTATACGAAAATACTTTTAGTCAATTTAATCGTTTAAATAATAAAAACTCGCAAAACCAGAAAAGACAAGAAAATCTAAGCTATTACAGTCACAGACCACAGCCAGCTGGGCTTATGCCCATTATAATTTATTTACATAAATTGAAATAAGATAAACTGCCGTTAGTCCTAAACTGAAATATTAAATAAATATAAATAGAAATTAAATATAAAAATAAGAGTAAATTATAAGTCTCAGATATGGTCCGATCCTCATCTTGGCTAATTGTCTCAACGTCCGGGCGGGGCCGGTTTCGTTTGCACTTAGCCGGGTCCATTGACCGATACGGTCGTCACCCAAAATCAAATATCGAATAAATTCCGAAAATCATTTTAAATTCATTTTGAAAATAATTCAGGATTTACGGAAAAATCGGGCAGCATCTCCTCTGTTTTTGGTCAACCCAAAAACTGGGAATTGGCGCCGATAATTTTTTGCAAATCCCAAACCAGGGAAAAACCCGAATTTATATATATATATAATCCACAACCAATCCACAGAATAATCGGGACGACCCGAAATAATTTCGAAAATCCGATTCCAATCCCACAAATCACAGAACGTTCCCGAAAAAATTCGGAAAGCTAAAACATACCAAAAATCCATTCCCGAAATATTCCGGGAATCCAAAATAATTCATAGGACCTTTCTGAAAGTCCCGAAAAACTACGACGTCGCTAAAACCGAGTTCCCAAAGGGAATCGGGGACCATTTCATCATCGACTAAATAATAAAATGAGCGGGACAGGGGGTTATACCTCGGATTGCTCGGCTAGAGCTCTCAGATGAATAAAGAAAGAAATGAGCTTCGAATCAGCGAACGTATTCCCGAAACAGCGCTGAAATCAGCAGCGTCGTCGAAGAACGCCGAAGAACTCAGAAGCTAGGGCACGACAGTGGTGCTGGCCAAGGAGAAGTGAACTGACCAGGGGCGCGCGAGGGAACGGGCGCGGCCAGGGGCAGATCCGCGGGTTCTGACCCGGGTCGGCAGGGAGCGCCGAAGGGAGCTCGACGGGGAGGAGGCCGCACGGGGTGGTTGCCGAAGGGGCTCGGCGGGGTGGCACGGTCGCCGGAGGGGCGCGCTCGCCAGAGGGGGTCGGCCGGAGGGAGCCGCGGCTAGAGGCGGCGCTGTCGGGTTCGCCGGAGGGGGCCGGCGGCTCGGCCGCGCAAGGGGCGGCGCTCACGGGGAGCTGGGTGGCCGCGGGCGTGGTCGGCCGAGGAACTTCGGGAAGAGGGCGCGGGGCTTGGAGCTCGAGGAGAGGGCGTTGGAAGAGGGTTTGGGGGGAATGTTGGGTGATGGTGAGGAGAAGAATAGAGAGTTTGAGAGGGTGATGGGGAAAAGAGAGGAGAGAGATGAGTTTTATTCTCTGTGAGTAGAGGAGTGGGTGAGTGGGAGTAAATAAAGGGGATGAGTTGGGGTGCTCGTGTGGTGGAGAGCAGTTTGAGGGGAGAGAAAAGAATGGGCTGACTATGAACGAGTATGTGTGAGTGAATTTGAGGGGTGCTGGTCCTATGGGACCAGCTGAATAATTATTTTATATATTTTTTTTCCTTTTTTATAAACCAAGTCAAAATTCAGATTTAAGAAAGAGAGGGAAAAGAATTGGATTTGGCTCAGGCCTGGGTCTGGGTTCGGACTCGGGTCTGGGTCTGAACTCAAAAATCCATGTTATTATTTTTTTCGAAATCATATGCACTCAAAAATATATAATAATAATAATAATAATAATATTAGAAATACTAATAATAAATACTAACACTAATATTAATTAATTACGAAAACATGGATTTCACACTATATATAAAATATATAAACTACGTTATTACTAAACATATAACAAAATGTAAATTATAATTACTAACACAAGTAAATTTTAATATACCTCTCCAGTAAATATTAGATTAGATATGTGCGACGCGCGCTGCTGAATAATCAAGTCTGAAGTGGACCCTCCAGGAATACGACCATCGTTTTGACGATCCATCTGTAAAAGGATGGTACTAATGTTAGGGTACAAATTATGGTAAGGGTTATGATTATGGTTAGGGTTAGGGTTAGGATTAGGATTAGTATTAGTACTAACGTTAGGGTACTAGTGTTAGGGTTGGGGTTGTAATTAGGGTTAGGATTAGGATTAGGGTTATGGTTATGGTTATGGTTAGGATTATGGTTATATTATGGTTAGGATTACTAACAAATAATGCTAATAAATATAATTAGCAACTAACTAAAAAAATTAGAATAAAACTTGAATAATACTAACTAATATGAACAACTAACTAAATAAATATAATTACTAAATTACTAACCTTTTCCTCCTTCTTCTGCTTCTTCGTTCTATACTACTCCTTCTACTTCACCCTCTTCACTACTCCTTCTACTTCACCCTCTTCACTACTTCACTCATCTTCTTATATAAAAGAGCTCTTAAGAGCTCCCAACCCCCAACCTTCAACAGCCAACCCCTCCCCCCCCCCCCAACCACTTCATTCAATTCTATATTAAACCCCAACCCCCCAATCCACCAACCCCAACCCCCAAGCCAACCGGAACCCCAAGTGAACCGAACCGGACCCGTCGAATTTTCGACATAGGGTCCGACGAAAATTGGACATTGTCCAATTTCCTACATACCTTGTGGCGGAATTTAAGCTCCTTCCAATTTTCCACATAGCCTTTGGCGGAATTTGAACTCCCATGGAATTAAATTTAATTCCCACGAAATCTCCAACATTCGGTTTGGCGGAAATTGAGCTTGGCTCGTTTTCCGCCACACACTCTGTCGATTTCTATCGTCAATTCTAAATTTAGCAAACAGTTTATCCTACGGCCAATTTAATGAAATTTTTTATCGCTACAGTAAATTTTCTGCCTACGGCCAATTTCATGAAATTTTTTATCGCTACAGTAAATTTTATGAAATTAGATTAGTATCAAAAGAAAATCCAACTTGAATAATGATTCGAGTATTCAACTATCATAAGCTTATTTTCTTAAAGGATTCTGTCGGAAATGCAGTCTGATCCGAACCGGAATTGGTCCATGAGATGCGAAATTGAATTGAGTCCATATACCTTAAAATAAAATTCTCCTGTAAGGCCTGAACCAATTCCAATTATTTACACATCATGATCACATCGGTTATCCGATGTGGGACTAAATTACCAACTCCATTGTCATCCCCTTTTTGAGCGTTCAACCGGAAATGAGATACAATCCAACAGATTCCAATCCTTTTCTTTTTGGCAAGTTATATGGGCACATCACAGTTTGATCATGGCTAGCCCGGATTCTGTCTAGCCCAAATTTTCTTGTTTTTCACTAGGCTAGTCCAATTTTTTGATCCCTTGGCTGTCCCAAATTCCCCCTAACCTTTTTTTCCTTCATTTGCAAAATTCCTTCTCTCTCTTCCAAAACCCTCACCCCTCTCTTCTTGAGTTTTGAAGTTTTGAAGAAGAAATTACAAAACCCTAAAGCTTCCTTGCAGTTTCCTGGCAGTCTTCCTCTTCTCCTCCACCATCCTCCTCTTTTGAAGAAGAACGATGGCACCGAAGAATGGGCTAGCCATGATCAAATTTTGAGAAAATCTGAAACCCTAGAAATTACACATTATTTCTAAAAAATTTCCCATCCGCAACTCTAGAATTGTTTGTTTAAATGATCTCGTGTGCAATACGTTTCATTCTTTGTTTTAATTGGAAGTATTTTAATGGTAATTAAAGTCTTTTAAATCAAAACCTAGCATTCACGAATTGAGAAAATCTGTGTCGACATGAACTGCCCAACCATCTGGCAGTCCAGTCTGTATGGTGGACTGCCAGAAGAATGTGCAGTCCTAAGGCAGAGCCTGTTTAACAAAGGACTGTCCATTCTTCTGGTAGTTCAACATACAGACTGGACTACCAAATAGTTGGGCAGTCCAAAGTTACACATGTTGTGAGTTGGACTGCTCATTCTTCTGTCAGTCCAACATACAGTTAGGACTGCCAGAAAAATGGGCAGTCCTTTGTTTCACATGTTGTGACTTAGGACTGCCCAGTTTTCTGGCAATCCATTCAGTTTGTTGACTGCCAGAAAATTGGACAGTCCTTGTTTACACTAGTTGAACAACAATATTATGGTTTCCACCAATATTAGGGTTTGTGCATTATGAGGAGCCTTTGGGTGCCATCAAAATTGGAAATGAGAAGAAAATTAGAGTTTAATTTTTGGTGTTTTCTTCTCATTTTCTTCTTCTCCGTCAATTGAAAATCGAAATTCGAAATGGGAAGAAAATTAGGGTTTAATCCCCATTATACTTGGAGATAGTGAGAATGAGTTGAGAAAGAAAATTAGGGTTTAAACCCCATCAACATTCTCATTTTTGTTGTTTTTGTTCTTCTTCTTCCTCTTCTTCTTTTTTTTTGTTCTTCTTGTTCTTTTCTTCTTCTTGGATGAGTTGAGGAAGAAGAAGAGCAAAATTAGAAAAATTGACTTTTATACCAAAGAGTGGGATAGTCATGATTATTTTCTTCAATGACAAACTTGTAAATAAACCAAAGTTCAAAATGGGCTAGCCATGATCAAATTTTGATGTGCTCATATAACTTGCCTTCTTTTTTTGAGATGTCCTACGTTACATACGGGACTTTATGCACTCTGTATTATCCATGTGGCTCGATACAGTATTCTTTCGTCATCCAGTCAGGATCTTATCGAGTTCGGCAAGTTTAGAAGCAAAATTTGAAGACAAACCCATAATGAGCAAGAAGTTGGAGAAGCTTTGTTGTAACTTATAAGAGACACCACCCAAGCTAAGCTATGGACTCTTAGGAATGTTTGGTTGCTTGAAAGTGGATGATGAAAACGACTAATATAAATCCAGCATGCCAAACCTAAGATTAGAAACTTGATCTCATAGCTACAATACTCAAACACCAAATGCTTCATGACATGATCTAGCATTGGTTATAACTTATATAGGCGTTCATCAAAAGAAAACATAATTTCTCAGTGATGAACCCTCTTGATAATCCAATAGTACATTTATTCTGGAGCCTTTGCTTTCCCATAATTTGTCTAGGGGTCCAAGCACCAGCAGTAGTAATCCGACGCTGAGATCTCCAGCAAGGCCTCCGGCGTCATCCTCTCGAGCTCCCTCTGCCTCCGGGACGCAAAGTTGTTGTTGCGGTTCTGACCGCTGCCGTAGTCCCGCGGGTGAGCCTGCGACCGCATCCTGATGTAGAGCCTCATCGCGGCGACGCAGTCCTCGTACGGATCCTGTACGCCATTCTGGATGTCGTACCTACGATAGGGGAGGAGGAAGAACCCAAGTCAGAATTCGTTAGGAGAACGTGGCACGTACGAGGTGTACACGTTCCGATTATGCAAAAATATCGATAAGTCGTCACTGGACGTGACGTCTAATACATGCGCTATGAGTGATCACACTAACATTGATTGTCTATTTGGTTGTAGGAAGACTTACTTTATTGATGCACTTAAATCTTATAAATTTAACGACCAAATTAGAGTCGAGAGATTTCCTATCCTTGGAAAGGTTAAGAGCTTAGAAGCCAGAAGTAGAGGAGCAGGGGAGTTCGACTACTTAGAAGAGTTTAAAGTTGGAAGCGTGTGCTAATATTTTTTTTTTATGCTTTGTTATAAAAATTTATAGATATCTTAATGTTTATTAGAATTTATAAAATCCAGTTCAAAGTTACATAGAGATCATTCGCATGATAATTTTTATGATGTTAATGTAAATAATTCTTAGCTTCTTGTTACTTTGATGCATGTGTATTAAAAATTGTCCAAACTTTCTTCCTAAAATTTCTGTCCGCTTTTAAAATTCTGGTCATGTTATAGGAAGCGTTTCCATCACTGAAAAAAAAAAGAACTCCCAAGTGGTTTCTAAATAAGAACCGTTGAATCGAAGTTCTTACTAAAATTTGCTGGCGTAGAGGTTGTAGGATCGCTTACCCAAGATACGCTTGTGTCAGATACTTGAGAGAGTTGCTAAGCTTGCTTGTTTTCATCAATGGTGGATAAGTGGCAGTGTCCCTGCGAGAAAACAAAGTAAATCATTCTAGTTAATTCTAGATCATTTAGCTATCTACGAAAGACAAGTTATTCTTAAGAAAAATCAGTCAAGTTTTACCTGGTTAGAAATGAAGGGTATCCAATCCCAAGACAGTCTAGGTCATGATCCAATCCGTGTCCTACCAGAATCATCGCCTTTCCGCCCATGGATCGCATCTTCCATATGGCCTCTCCATTGCACAAGTAATCATCAATCTTCCTCTGGGCTTGCTTCAATGGCATTGCATCCCTCAGGTATTCAGCTCTGATACCAGTTGTTTCATACCTACGGTTTGAATAGTAACATTAAGGTATTTGAGTTATCTTGATCTCTTCGGTAAGGGGAGGTTTCGTGCACCGTTACCTGTAGTTTGTGACAGGTATTTGGGGTTTGACGTAGGTATGGAAGATGATGTTCTCATCTTCGTCAATCAGGCATACCCTCGCGCAGAGGTCTAGTGTCCCATCGCTCCCTCCACCGACCATCTTGCAGCCCATCGCAACCGCCTTGGAGCCTTGGGATCTTGAAGCGAAATCCTGCGAATTCTGCAAGCCCAACCTCGACATACGACTGACTAGGCCCTGCAAGAAAATCCCAAGGATCTTGAACGACTAATCTTATATTTATCAGTATTACTTACTAAGAATCAGGATACCAGTATCTTGTAAATTTCACAGATATATTTTAGTTTAAGCAGCATTGTCTTAGTTATTCAAATGGATAAAATCAGTAAGATTTCTACACTTTAAACTCTAATTTAGTCAAGTTACAGCTCAAAAAGTTATGCACAGTAATGTCATATCTCCCAGGTATATGGATGTAGTGTTTAAGAGGATTGGTTTTGCCATCCAAAAAGGGCTGGCGGCGTAGCTTGTTGTCCGCTTGCCAACTATTTTGGTGTAATCTTTCTCTCTTACTAAATATCCCAAAATGAAAAGTTGGATACACTCTTTATTAGGGATCATAAAGTACATCATATGGTTAAGGTAAAGGTTTTCCACATATGGAAGTAAAATCTGATACTGAAACAATATATGATGCAGATGAATCAACAACTTACAGTAGCGCCACGGGGGTACTGGCAAGTGCTCCGATGGTACCTGAGCGCGTTCGAGTTGTCAAACAAATTCAGACATAAATTGCACCCTCGAACGTTGAATACCTTGGAGCACTCGAGCTTCGGAAGTGGCCCTGTTGGATGTAGGATATGTCTGTGTAACGTTTCTACAAATAAGATTGGATTGGACTTTTTAACTTCGGAGATCTTACTTACCTATGAGGTGCTCCCTCAGGGACTCGAATGAGCGGCAGTGCTTGCGGCAGACCCCACACTTGGGCTCGTGCACCGAGTGGAAAGAGACCTTCATGTGTTCGACCAAATGTTCCATCTTGTTGAACTGCCTATAGCAAGCTGCACACTTGTTCCTTTTTTTTTTTGGAGACGAGCAATGTATAGTTATGATATGTAGTTTACATGTAACATGCCTAACGATTTGTTTCGGTTCCTCTCCATTCTATGAATCGGAGAGATTTAGATGTGTTCTTGAGTTGCTTTCTCATGCATAGACAAATGATCTTAGACTATTAAGAGGTTTGATATATGTCAAAGTCGAAAGATATGAAGTGTAACCATCAAATAGATTATCCTCTGCCCCTTGGTTCATTACAGCACCCTAACTTCTTTTAACTTGAAAAGAATGAAAGTGTAATGATTTGCACAAAGCCTAACTAAACTTGAAGAAGGTGAGTTGCATTTAAGGTTTGCATTATGAGAAGTCCAAAAACGTTTCAAAAGATATAATGTGAAGACTCGAGGATACTTGAGAAAAGACTCAATACCATAAACACGAAGAGAAGAACTACCTCAGAGTTTCAGAAGAGCTACTATCCATTATATCTTGTATGTATGACAGATCATATACCGCGAAACTTGAGTTTGGTAGTAAGAGAGGGGGCGATGGGGGCACTATTTATATGCGCGAGTGGGTTGCAAAAGTCTTGGCTCTTTTTTGTCAAGCAGTAGGAAGCTTGGACCTCCACATGTTGCCTTGTACTAGCTAGATTAAGGTGGTTAATGGTTCGATTTAGTGTTTCAGAACGAGTAATCTGTGGTTTCGGGATCTCTGGCTTATCTTGCACTAGGTTAAGCTAGTAGGTACTTATATTAACTTGAAGAACTTGTAGGTAGTTGTCTAGTGTTCAATCTATTCTTTCAAAGTAATCTCATCTTAAATGCAATTGAATCATTTATATCCATGAGAAAAAGCATGCTAATATTTGGGATGAAAAGACTTAGTAGAATGTAGCAAGGACGATAATTAGGAGATCACTAGATTTCAGTAAACATATCTTCTTATCCAAAATCTTGAGCCAAGAGGTATTTGACCTTGGGGTATATATCTTTTCTTCAAGGATTTAAACTTTTTGACCATCCTTGACTCTGGTTCTCTCTGTGGCTCCACAAGGTTCCTTCTTTAAAGATACCCAGTCAAAGGGAATCGGAAGAAAGACGATGAGAAGAAATATTCCATGTCACTGGCACCACATTGCACTTCTCGACCACATTAAGTTCTCCGGAACGGAATGTCAAAATGAAAAAGGTTTCTCGTCTCCATGAGCCACATTTACCTTCCTGAAATATATGTAGGGAGAGTTCATATCTTCCAAGTGTTTCTTCTCTATGCTTTCAACTTATCTGAATTATTGCATATTGATTCGTTAGCATGTCAGGTCTATACCGACATGTTGATGGCCTGGAACAAAAGCATTCTTTATGAAACACCCCCCTCTTACCTCTCCCCACTATGCACCAACACCAACACACACATTCTTGAACTAGTTCTCCTTAATTCTTAAATCTTTATCTACATATGTAATGGAAGTCCACCCTAGCTAGCTATTGATGATATGACATGAAATAATTTTACCTTTACTAGTAGTGTCATTCTTATTATTGCTAATGTACCTAATATCATCTCTATGACTCTATCACATTGAACTTTAGAAGTTATCCCAAGATACTATTAATTTTGGTAAACATCCATCAGAACCTCTACAAAAAGATCTGTGTATCCTGTAGAACAATGCTAGGACATTTCTTAACTTAAGATCAGATAGAGGTATGGCAAGGGAGCATATAGATATACGCTTTCCATCGTTGGATGAAAGGTACCTCTTGTAAAGTAGCATCATAACATGCGCATTTTGGGTTTTTGATCCTTTGACCAGCAGCATGCATCGTAAAAGTGACCGAAGAACTATGCACGGTTGTCAAATGTGCAAGTACCTCCAAACAAGAAATTCCTTGTTCCCTTGAAGAGGTAATCAGTACTAAGAAAAGTGCTCCATCCGAATTTTCCCCTCAAATCTTTTTGTTCTGATGAATTACCATAGTTGAATTTGGATTCTTGGAATGAAGGTTTGACAATACTAAGTGCTAGAATTGAGGAAACTAAGTGAAGTTGAAAGGAGACAGGCCTCAAAGTTGAGATCCCATCACCTCCAAAGTTGGAATCTCTCCTTTAATCCAATAAGATAAAGCAAGAAATAAAGTTGATTCTCCTAGGTAAAGTATGGACAGGACATGGTAGGACTCTGCTAAACCTCAATTTAGTGGCATGAGCCATTCAAAGACAAGTTTGCAATCTTTATGTAGGAATATATGTCCTAAACCTTGGAGTTTTCAAGTGTTATATGAATCCCACACAGTACCTTGACACATATGTCGTATAATTGAGTTCACTCTCGTAAATTTCTGAGAATACGGCAATTCTTTGGTGGTCAAGGATTTCATTATGGTCCTATGTACGGACGTGTGAGCAACCGACTTCTAATTTAGGCGATGTCCTCAAATGATAGATGTCATAGTGAATGGAGGTGGGACAATAATTGGAAACTATGATATAGTGAGAAGAACCTTATTGTAGAGACTTTGTCCTGTTCTTGAATGAAAAACATAGACTGATCATGGAAGAGTGATCTAATTATTTTGCGCCAAGATTTTCTAATTGTCGCATGTTAATTTATATTCAAGGGTTATATATCAATCATCAATACAACTGGTACATGTTCTCCGTAGTTCAGTTGATTTCTTTGAAAGAGTAACTTCATTCAACATGTATGCAGAACTTGTATCTATGCTATATGGAGTGGGTACATTTCAGAAAGTGTTAAGTCTTAAGGTTATTCACTCTTCACATGTTCACTGCAGAGACATCTACATCATAGTTACAATCAACTTTTATTTTCAACTGGCTGGAAGTCAAATATACCTTCATCTTTGCTTCAAAGGTTCTTCCATATATATACGTCTTTTGCTCCTTTTCCAACATCACTTCTGACCATCCAACCCAGCTATGTACCTGCAGGTTGAGAGGTTACCTAAGACTTTGGGGACACTATTGATAAGAAGTTCACCCGGAACCTTCTGAAAGGCTTGGTTCTTGCTATATATACATCATTAACAAGCCAATTATTTCTCCGACAACCATTCTGTGGATTTGGGTAGATCTACCAATTCAGGGCCGGTCCTGGGATAAGCCGGACAAGACTTGGGACTTGGGCAACCCTCCTCTGCTATGACAACCCCCTAGGCTCAACATAATCCAACCAAAGGTCAGGATCACGGATGACCACCAGGACCAGCTGACAAAGGGCAACCAAAATTAGCTCGAGGATAGGACAACCCAACCCTCGGGCCGGCCCTGTCTACCATAACTGTTTTCATCATCTTCGACCAAATAATTCACATTTATCATGGATCGTCTTGGCGAGCAATCGTTTTATAGTTTTTCCTTCTTTTTTTCTTCTACAGCAAATCATGTTGCTTGATCAATTCTCTGTGAGAAAATTGTAGGGTATCAGGATGGCCAGTCATCACCAGGCTGTAGTCCCATATTTTTCATTATGGGGACCATCTTTCTAGTTGCTTGCTTCATGATCATACTCTTAGTCTTAGACTCTACAGTAGTATTTATGTGGTAATTTATTTCTGGTTTTCATTACTGAAGCTAGAGTTTGTGATGTAACCTATGCTGGAGCTTTTGTTACTCTGCTGTGTTTTTAGGGTCAGCTTGGCAATTGTAAGGGTATCGGTTATGATGTGTTTTTAGAGTACTGATTATGAACGGTTATTAGGGGTCCGGTTTTGGGTGATTTTTAAGTAGCGGCTTTTAAACCAGTCCAATCCATGCAAGCAGTGTTTCATAAACGGTCGGTTCAAAAACACCTAAGAACCGGTGAAAACGTCGTTACCAAGTAGACCCTAGAAGGTTTGATGTGGTGAGCCTCGTTTCACTTGTTCTGTCATGTATATGTATACATACACAGAATAGAGTAGGTGCACTTTGATTCGAGAAAATGCAGAAGATTGCGGATCCTGTGCCCAGGTTATGCTATGGTAGCACATCAAGCAGTTGAAGATATAATTCATGAAAGATTCAACCACAGCAGTTTGACTGTATAGATCGAGCACACATCCATTCATATGGCAGATATTTGTGGGGTGTCCAGACTGGAGGTTCTGGGTGGAAAGGGACCCGAGTTTGGTCTGAATTCGGTCCCTCCAAATTGACCGCATTCTGTCCGAACTTAGCCATTTCCAAACATATTTTGTGGGCATACGATTGACCGAATTCGATCAGAATTCGGTTTTGTCGGGGCTGAACGCGGTTCAGGTTTAGTCAGCACCGTTGGATGCTGGTGGACGGTCATATCTGATGGTGGGCTATTTTGGGGATTTTCTAAACCCTAATGTTGAGGGTGGAGGCACAAGGTAGAACACAACGGAGGCTCAATACGGAAGATCCTCCACATGAAAGCTAAGAGAAAGTCCGTACTTTTCTCTTAGGGCTCGCCATCCAAGACAACTGGAAGAGAAGATCTGTTCGGGGAATCGTCTATCTCGTTCAGGAAGATTGCTACGGGTAGGGTGAGTGATTTAAAGTTGTAATCTTCTGGTTCCTTCTTGAGTTCGGTGAGAGGTTGAACCTTTGGGCAAATGGTTCAACATAGTTTATTCAATTTTAATTGTAATCTTTTGAGAAGTTATAAAGATTGTGATTTGTCTAGATGGCACGGTCACCGAACTATATACTGTGTTTGATCTATCTTGGCGTTCCTGTTGACAGTGGTTCGTTATATTTGGGTTTGCCTACTTTCCGCTGCGGTCAATTTCAGACACGTGAATCTGAACGTTTCGTAGGCGCTGCTCGGTGCCAACTATTGAGTTTGGGATGTAAACATTACAGACATTACTTAGAAGACTTGCCTTCAAAAACTTAAAACCAAAAGATAGGGATATCATGTGACCTACTAAAAGGGCGAGTCAATGACACGAGACTCTGACTAATGTAGGGTCTGGGGATTCGTCACACACGTACTAGATATTTACTCCCAATAGATGGAAAGGTTGGTTTTTTGCGGCTCAAGCCTGAAGCCAAGCCTTACCGTCGCACCAAGCGATGTCGTATTACCATGTGGTCAACTATATTTCGAAACCGAAGATCTTTAATCTCAAGAAGCTAGGGAAAAACAAAACAATGAATGTTGATTTGAGCCTGCAAAGTGTAAATTCTTGGGTACCTTTTGTTTGCTTCATGTGTGACCTAAACATGCTTGTATAAGCAAAGCATGGCACTGATGCTGGTCCACGAGGATGTCTGCCCTCTTCTGAACAAGCCCCAAGTTTGGCAAACAGAAAAAGGAGATCATAAATGGTGGTGACAAGTCCTTGAGCAAATCTTGATAGTTTCTTGTCACAAATCTAATTATATCAACCAAAGGAAATGACACTTTGCTATGAATCTTGCACTTATGCATATCTTTCCTTTCCTTGTCATGTACTTGAGCCTGTCCTATAGTACCACAAATCTATGTGAGGGAGTTTTTATTCCAAAATGCAACAAACACCACATATATATTGTTCAAATACTAATAATTGGATGATTGAGAATGTACTTGTAGCTTGTTGGATGGAGTTTTCCTTATTAAACTTAGACAACAATAGATCAAGGTTGTTGCTAGACAAGTTCAAATATAAGTTTCTCTAGCATACCCTAGCTTTATCATATGAATAATGCTATTTGTTCCTCCAAATTGTACTTCCAAACCGTCCCTCCTTACGTGGCAGCTGACGTGGCAGCTGACATGACAAATGTTAAAATTAAAATTAACATTAACATAAAATTAATATTAAAATTAATGTTAACATTAACATTAAAATTAATATTGACGTTAACGTTAACAATAATATTAATATTAACATTAACATTAATATTAATATTAAATTAACACGGACAAAATTGGGTAATTAACTTTTTAGGTTAAAATTTGCCATGTCATCGGCCATGTCAGATGCCACATAATATTATTTAACATGCCACATCAGCTGCCACATAAGGAAAGATGTATTGGAGGGACAATTTGGAGGTACGAATAGCATTACTCTTATCAGATATCCCATGTAAGGATGCATTTATTTGAAATTCCATTTGGGACCTTCAAACTATCCATATACATTAAACTTTTTAGGATAATTTGTAATTGGATAAATACCATTTTTGGTCACCCAGTGTTTCAAAGTTCAACTTTTAATCACTCCATGACCAAAAATATGGAGAGTGACTAAAATTTAAACATTTGAAATATTCGACGACCAAAAGTGACATTTACCCATTTGTAATTAGATATCATGAAATGTGACAACTTTGTAACTTGCTGCCGTGAACTTTGGAAGCCAGTCCTGGGTCGAAAAAATCATCTTGGACCATATTTTACCGAGGCGATCTCAATCTTGGGGCAGATATGGCAGACACATGCATGAGAGGCAAGTTGGCAACTTACAAGATTGGCCCACATCTCTAAATACAAAGATATGTATGGTACTAAGTATTAACCATGCCAATGCAATCAATGTGAGGCATGTGGATTCGAAGAACCTAAAAATGACCCAGGAATTCATGTGGGGATCCCTATGAAATCTTTTCATGCATGATCATGCGTGCTGGGCAGCCCCGAAGGATTGGGTTATCCTAGTCGAAACTAATTTTGGTTGTCCCTTGACCCTTATTGGTGTACATAAATTCAAGTTGAGTTTGGATTGGACCGATCCTAAAAAGAACAAATGGCCGAAGTCTTGTCAGACTTACCAGTGGGCCAGCCCTGCATGTATAAATTGGTAATCAAAAAAAAAAAAAAAAAAATATATATATATATATATATATATATATATATATATATATATATATATATTTTTTTTTTTTTTTTTTTTTTTTTTTTTTTTTTTTTTTTTTTTTTTTTTTTGAAGCAATGGGTACTTGTGGCGAACTCGCCTCCACTGAGGCTCGAACTCCCGACCACTTGGGCCGCATGCATCTCTCTTAACCACTAGGCTAGAGGTCATTTGCAATATATATATATATATATATATATATATATATATATATATATATATATATATATATATATATATAGAGAGAGAGAGAGAGAGAGAGAGAGAGTGACAAAAATATATATATATATATATATATATATATATATAGAGAGAGAGAGAGAGAGAGAGAGAGAGAGAGACATGCTGGTATGGTGCGGACGGTCCAAATCGATCCTGATTTCCATGCTGATTGGAAATGCTGGTATGGTGCGGACGGTCCAAATCGATCCTGATTTCCATGCTGATTGGAACCCGCCTGGAGCCTTATTGGGAAGTGGTACTTTCGAGTTCCGGTCGTGCTTCAACCTCGTGTGTCAGACTCGTCCCAAAATGGAGCATTATGATTTTTTGTGGTTCAAAGGGCTTGCGTGCAAGATGTAACTCTGCATGTACCGGTTATTATTGGGCAGGCTGTTGACGAAAGATAGGCTTGTTCATTTTGGGGTTCAGATTACTAACCAGTGACGTATGCTCTGTGATCATTGCCCCGAGTCTATCCGACACTTGTTATTTGAATGCGTGGTGACTTGGTTTCTTTGGCAGGAGCAATACTACAGGTTCCTGTGGGAAAAGTAGGGTACAGGAAATTGGAGGAATGATTCTGGAGATCCGAGCGAGAAGAGGTAGAGAGAGGTTGTGGTTCAAGGAGGCCACACTCCGTCTTGGTGCGTTGATATGGCAGAGAGAGCGAAACAGATACATTTTTTTTAGGGCCTCACATCCTCTCCTATTGGTATTTTTACAATATAGAATTCGATGTTGTTACTAAGAAACCCCCTAAGGGGGTATGATTTTTTGTATAATTGTATACTTATTTGTTGATTGAAATAAAGTTTTATTTTATTTTAATATACATATATAATTGATAATTTTACACTTCGTACATTAGTGGATTAGCTCCCCTGCAAGAATTCACACGGACCTGCACTTAGAAAAAATAAATATCAAATTAGAAGTTAGTGCTCAGAGAGAGAGAGAGAGAGAGAGAGAGATATGAAGACAAGGTGGCATGTGAAATTAGAGCTTTCTCTCTTGGCTGGACATTGTATTTTTGTCATTGTTTTTAAGGCCAAAAGTGAAGAACAAAAGAAAGAAAAGAGAAGAAAAGACATGATTTGTCTTCTAAATAAACACCGCGAACATGGATTTTTTTTTTTTTTTTTAAGATGTCATCGAGCCACCACACACTTGGGCTAGCTGATATTACCACTCACAAAGTTTCTTACAAGTTATAACATCCATCCTTGTAACATGCATGATGCATCATGAAATTTGATTTATAAATGTTATTAATCTAAATTTGTGATTTTCTTTAGAGCATCAATACTAAATAGAGCTAAAAAAAATACATCTTGAGATCCTAAATTCATAATAATAAAAGAAATACTATTTGTTCCTTCAAAATATCCCTCCAAATTACTCTCCTTATGTGACAACTTGCATGTCGTCTGACATGACAGCTAACAAGACAAATTTTAAACTTAAAATTAACATTAAAATTAATATTAATACTAAAATTAACATTAAACACTGATATTAATATTAATATTAATATTAACATCAAATGTTAAAATTAAAATTAAAATTAAAAATTAGGTAATTAATTTTTTTGGCTATAATATGCCATATCAGATGTCAAATCAGCTGCCACGTAAGGTAGGATAGTTTGGAAGGACATTTTGATGGTACGAATAGCATTCCTCAAAAAAATAAATATAGAATGAGTTTGATTTATACGAGGATAGTAAACAAAAAATATATGCCCAAATAAGATGAATGGATATAAACCCAAGTATCATCATTATTTCTTCTTAAAATAATAATATAAAATCTAGAATCTATAAATCGAAATTCTAAATTGAGCCTTACTGTACTACAAAATAAGTTCATATGTTCTGAATGTAGAAACTTTGAGCCTAGACTATAACTCATGTGGCTGGAATGGGATCATTATGAGACTTCAATTGAATCTTACTATTCTACGAAATGGATTCCTACATCCTGAGTAGAATTTAGGAATTGGGATGAGCCTATACTAATGCTCTTAGAGGTAACTTATCTTTGTTAGCATAAGCAATACGAGGATTCTAATAAAATAATTCTTAAAAATTTGAATCCTCTCCTTTAGGATTTCTTAGATGATATAACTATGCAAGTAGTCACAGTGGTTGAGATTAACAAATGAATAAGATTAGCTTACCTAAAAAGCCAAAAAAAAAATTCTAGAAATATTCTTCCGAACTTTATATGAGAATCATCGGTTACATCTTTAATGCATCAATGTAATGAAAGTATTATGAATACTAGACTACCTAATGTATTGAACAATCAATGACAATCCAGCGGAGACAAGTGCTAGTTATTTTGGTGGGCTCCTTAATTTTTTTTTCCAATGTTTGTTAAAATGCATAAAAAACAATTAACAACAAGACAAATAATAATTTATCAAGTTCTTCGTTACGTGTCCGAATCTGCTGTCCGAAAAATATTGTTCCAATCATGTCCTCTCTCTCTCTCCTGCTTTTAGAGCTGTCAAGTGGACCAGACCGGACCGGGCTCGAGTCAGACCTCTTGAGCCCATGAACTGTAGCGGGCCGGACCGGGGTATGGATGAAAATTTTAAGCCCAGTCCGGCACACGACCCACGGCACGGTAGGCTTCGGATCGGACTGTGTCGGGCCGGGCCGGGCCGGACACGACCCAATATAAGACGCTGGGCCATAATATATGTGACCAAGTGAGGTGAGACATGTACGAGGAAGCCGATGGCAACCACCTACGTTTTTTATTAAGCTTAAGTTTATGTATGGATGCATGCATGCATGTTGTTGCTGCAGCAACTTGCAACTATTCATTTCAGTTCAGACATTCATTTCATTCCATTTCAATTCACTAGCAGGGACCACCACTTAAGCAGTGGTACAAGTCATATTTGGAGGGCAGAGTGTTTGTTGTATACATATTTTTCTTTTCTTTTCCTTGTGAAAGTGACAACACTGCTGGTAGTGGGACAATCAAAGCGATTGTGCAGGGGATGTTGCAACCGGGTCAAGCTTCGGGCCGGACCTCGGGCCGGGCCAGGTCGGACTTGGGCTTCGGGTCGGACCGGACCGGACCTATATTATGGGCCAATATATGCGGCCCGGCACGACCCAATATATGGGACCGGACCGACCCATGGGCCAACTTTTCAAGCCGGACTCATGCCGAGCTGGGCTGGGCCGGCCCGGCCCAATTGACAAAGTCTACCTGTTTTTGTGATTTTGGAACCCACAAGCTATAGAGGGAGGACATAAACTGAACATTATTTTTCGGACAGCAGATCTGGTCCACTTGGTTACATCTTCCTATTTATGGAAACTATCTAATTATTGGGCTTTATTTCATGTGTTTTTCTTTATATGTCCACTTCTAACATTCTTAAATGGGTGGGGAGTAGAAATAGGAGTGACCATATCTAGGAGATCCTCTCTCCCATTTTTTAAATTTGTAACGACTATACGGTCGTCCTCGATTCCTCACGTGGGGCCCACCAACAATAGGAAATCCCCTCACCCGACGTCTTGTCTTCCCCTCGAGTATGCCCATCCTTATTCCACTAATAACGAAACTGCCATTATTATTTTTCCCAGCGTGACAAATACCAAAAAATTTGTGTTGCTTTTTTTTTTAATTAATTTATTTATTTTCGTTGAAAAGTAAGAATAAATTTTTTCTGGTAACCATAGCTCTTGTTTATTATTATTTTTTTATTTTTCTAAAACAAGTGGGAAGCTATTTCCAAAACTTACTCTTTTTCCCCCTTAAAATAAACAACAATAATAAAAGGATTTGGTATAACATACTACATTGTGTGTGTGTGTGTGTTTTTTTTTTAAAAAAAACTAAAAAAAAGTTGTTTTTGTAATAGTTGTTTTTGTTTTTTGTTTTTTTAATAAACTACTTCATTAGTTTGACAACTTTTAAAAATAAGAGAGACTAATTTCAAAAGTTGTTTTTTGTTTTTTTTAAGAATAACAATAATATCAAAATTGGGCCTTAATTATTTTACCTTGATTGCAAAAAACAATTGTATGATAATCCATCGGTAACAATAGATCTCCATAAAAAATCCATATAATCAACGCAAGTGTCTTCTTATGATTTGTAGCATTGCATCAACATCTCAGACAATGCCATCAGAGATCTCATATGAGAGACGACTATTAAAAAACGAGTTTGGAATTACTTAGGTTGGATTTGTGTTTGCTTATTAGAGGATGTTCTATTTTTCTAGAAAATATTTTGATAACATCAACTAAACTAAAAAAATTAAAAGTCGGATCAATTTTGTAATAGTTTTCGACAACATCCTTCAACTTGCTGTCAAAAACTCATTATACTACCAATAAGAAAAAATGACGGGAAGTTAGTTCAAGTGAGAGATTGTTTTTCAAAGCTGCTTTATGATGCTGTTGCTTGAATTTGTCTTCTTTCAAAACTAGACGTAGATTGATTTTTGGATTATTTATCATGGCTTATTTTACTTATTTTTATGGAAAGCCGTCACATAAGTCACTTGGGGCCTGTTTGGTTCGTTGAAAGTGGGGTGAAAGTTGAAGAAAAGTGGGAAGTCAGCTGAACTTGCTCCAGTTCCGCTGTTTGGTTGAAAAATTGAAAGTGGGGTAAAAGTGGTTGATGGGACGCGGACGAGTTCCTGTCTCCTTCCTTTTGTTGTCAGTTTCACCACACCCTTTTTTTGGTGAAAGTGGTCTGGAAAGAGAAGAAAAAGTGTGGAAAGAGAAAAGTGGACTTCGTTTAATATATCTCTAATCAACATCCACTTTCAACAACCATCCAAACAACGGAACTCTTTTTTTTTCCACTTTCAACAACCATCCAAACAATGAAACTCCTTATTCCTCCATTTTCATATTTTTCAACCATCAACCAAACAACTTTTGGAAACTCAAAATTTATGCGTACGCATCGCGTGCACAAGTTTCGTTTTTTCACTTTCGCACTTTCATACACTTTCGTGCAACCAAACAGACCCTTGGTTAAAAAAAAAAAAATTTCCGAAAAAATTGTACAATATTGGGACAATTTTTTGAAAGCAGATAAGCACACAATCCCAAAGAAGGCTTTAATGGTACATTTGTAAAATGATGCACCTCCAGGGGCATATTCAGAAACGGATCATCATTTGAGAAAGCAGCAACACCACCGTCTCCAGAACCGGTAATCTTCCCCCATGTTCCCCTCAACAAACCACCGCCAATCTCTCTCCTCCCCCTCTCTCTCTCTCCTTCCTCAAACCCTAACCCTAACCCTAGCTGAGCTCAACCATCCCCAAATCCCGCAAATGCCATAGCACATTCCCTCTACCCCCCCTGCGATTCACGCTTGTAATGGGGGCGATCCCCAAAATTTCAACTCGATTGATGAAATGTAGACGAACTGGGCGGCATTTGAGTGCAATCCCTATATTTTCAGCTTATTTGCACTCAAAGATTGAATCTTTTAGCTGCCTCTCGTAAAAAAGCTGCCATCTTTCGGGTCCCCCATGGCGGGGAATTGAAGAAAGGTGGGATCTTTCCGTGAAACTTGCCGTTTTGGGGACTCCCATGGCGGGGAACTGAAGAAAGTAAGTTGGGATCTCTGCCATCGAATGGATTGCTTGAAGGAGAAGAGGAAGAACGCGAGGCGCGCTAATTCCGTGGGCGCGCGCAGGAGCCTGTCGCTGAAGGAGTACCGGAAGGCGGTGTCGTGGTCCAAGTACCTGGTCTCGTCCGGCGGGGAGATCAGGGGCGGGGGGGAGAGGGAGTGGAGCGCCGACATGTCGCAGCTGCTCATCGGGAGCAAGTTCGCGACGGGGAGGCACAGCAGGATCTACCACGGGGTGTACCAGGGGCGGGAGGTGGCGGTGAAGCTGATGAGCCAGCCCGAGGAGGACGAGGCCCTCGCGGCCTCGCTCGAGCGGCAGTTCAACTCGGAGGTTGCGTTGCTGCTCCGCCTCTGCCATCCCAATATAGTCAGGGTAATGTTGTTGTTTTTGCATACAATGTAGGTGAAACATACGTACTTTTATGCTACAATTCTAGAAGAAGTTAATTTTACGTGTTCGCTATAGATTCGGAAACCAGTTCTTGTTGTTGAGCTACCTTTCTTTGTTAGATTATTGCCTGTTGATAAATGTAGTTGCATGAAATTACTTGTTTCTTGTCTAGGCAGCATTCCTGTTGTTGTGTAATATCATGATATTACTATAGTGTTTAGTGTGTACCTAGGTTTTATAACTTGTTCCTCGTATTTGATCATGTCTAGTCTCATTCGCTTCAGTTTAGTTCTTCTCATATCCTATCGAGGAGTCGTCGAGAAATGAGGTGAGGTAGGGAAGGTGGGAGGAAGAAAGAGTACTTTTTTTTTTACTTCTTCTTCTGCAATAATGGGTCGTGTTGAGTGAATAATTTTTTGTGCGGACAACCGACAACATGAGTATGCATGAAGGCACCGCTTGGCGAGCGTAAGACTTTGCTTTTGCATCCTGGAGAATGCGGATCCAAATCGCAGAAACATGCTCTCCGTATATTGAGAGTATTGCTATATACATCTTGACCCTCTGCAGACCAACACTAGTGGCAACCTCGTGGCCCTGGATCACCCTTTTTTTACAACATGTAGATGCCTACAATTGCTTGACCCTAGAATTCGGACTTATTTTCTTACTTTCGGTATGGTGCCACGAACATATTAATGTAACTTTTGATTCCTCGATTTGCATGAGGTTTATACATGGTTACCTGGAAAGAAGGCGGCATGGAATCAGTAACTCAATATACGAGTTTCCTGGTATGGTATACGTTTGGAGTAGGCTTCCTCGGAATGTGATATGATTGTCCAGAACATGTAACATCTTTAAAGAACAAATATGTAATATATAAATGATTAAATTCAGAAGTAATCAAGAACCATAATATAACATCGTCATGAATTCAAAGCTAAACAAAGATTCGTAAGTACCGATTCTTAGACTCTAAAAACACTTAACGAAAATTACTAAAAGAACTACACCTTATTCCATTGTTAAAGCTTTTGCCGGAAATCCAAGTTTATATTGTGTTATCTTGTTAGTACGTGAATTTCCACATTCCAATTCACCGGTTTTCTGCGTATGGGGATTGCGAAATTGAATTCAAGTAACCATGGTTTTACAATTTGGATAGTGGAGTCATCAAATTACAACTTATAGCAAAGTTGTCCAATTTGTAGTGCATTGGCGTACACATTTAGAAACTGAAAATATTTCTATATATGGTCTTCTAGGTAGGAAAATAACTTCATGACTTCATGGCTTTTTTGTAGCTAATGCACAAACGAAAGTTAAATGTTTTCCCTTCATTAGTTTACTTCCACATATCTTTGCTCCTTCCATTGTTTATGCATAGATAGGAAAATGTTCCACACCTGCTTTTTTCCATAAGAAGATCAATACAAGTTGGAGAAGGCCGATCAGAAGTTTACTGAGGTTAGGAATCCTAATTACTCATCAGCAAGGGAGGTCTAAGGATCTTATCAATCTGTCAAAGTATCAATACCCAACCTCTCCCTCAAACCTTACCCTTAGTCTTATATGTCCATCCACACCCCAAGACAAGCATGATCTTAAGGATCTTCCATTGGTTTAAGAAAAAGGAAGAAGAGGTTGAAGGGAAGAGAGGCTGCGCATGCAGATAAGGAGATCGAGGAATTCTACCTTCAAGGAAGATGTTGCCACTTAACAGTGGAATCTGATGTCAGAGAATCCGAATCCATCAGTTAGATAATGCTCCTATTGCGAAAATTTACTGACTCTTACATTCTTTCATTTTAATAGTTCGTTTATAAGAAGTTAGTGGAAAAAAAATTGAAGAAATTGCAGATTTGAGGCTTGTCCCCTTAACTGCTCGAGTCTTTTGTTTCCGTACTAGTGCAGTATATTGAATTGTATACTGAATCAGAAGATTTTTATCTTTTGTTTAGTATATTTCAGAGCAATCTAATCAAAGTACTAAATATCACTAGCAAATTACATATGTTTCTTTCATTACTACGGAGGAAACAAGAACATTCCCTATGTTACATAGAAGTGTTTATAGGATTTTTTTTTTTTTTTTTTTTTGTTACGGAAATCAGAGAAACTAATGGGCATTTCTGGACTTCCATGATCAAGTTTATCTCTATGAAAAGCAGAATCCAGTGAGTTTGCTCATCCTTTTGCTGTTCAGTTGCCCCTTTGCTTGATAATGTTCTTACAGATGAAAACATTTCTTCTTCTTTTTTGGTTTGCTTTTTTCCCCACCTTGCTTGAAGTAGTTTCCCAGCTCAGCAATCTCTTGATTGGTATCTCGCAGTTAACCAATAATGTAAAAGTCTTCCTTTTATGCCTTTCAGGTCTCATTTCTAGCTCCCTCCCAAGTTACTATGTCTACTCAGACTTGAATTCTATTTGTGATGGGTGATTGCAGGTTGATAAGGGTTCTCATATATAACATCTCATTCATAAAGCAGACTCAAGAGTTGGATTTCTGGTGCCTCCATTAATTTACAGAAATAAACTATCAACTTTTTTACTAATGTTTTTTCCCTTTAAGTCTTCGAAATTCACTCCATACTCTATTGTAAATATTCCATAATAACTGAACTGTCTGTTAGGGTCATGTTTCTACATTTCTAACTCATGTGCATGTGTTTTGGTTTGTTCTCTAGTTTGTTGCAGCTTGCAAGAAACCCCCAGTTTTCTGCATCATCACAGAGTACATGGCAGGGGGCTCCCTGAGAAAATACCTCCACAATCAAGAACCTTACTCACTTCCCCTTAAGATTGTTTTGAGACTGGCGCTCGATATTGCTTATGGAATGAATTATCTTCACTCTGAGGGAATACTTCACAGGGATCTGAAGTCAGAAAATATCCTGCTCGGAGAGGATCTGTCGGTGAAGGTTGCAGATTTTGGAATTTCATGCTTAGAATCTCAGTGCGGCAGTGGGAAGGGTTTTACGAGTACTTATCGGTGGATGGCACCAGAAATGATCAAGGAAAAGCATCACACAAGGAAGGTTGATGTGTATAGCTATGGTGTCGTCCTTTGGGAACTTCTAACAGCATTGATCCCATTTCATGAAATGAACCCCGAACAAGCTGCCTTTGCTGTTGCTCAGAAGGTACGATTTCATTGCATCTGTTGGGAGTTTTTTTTTTCTTCCAAGGCATTCAGTTGAAAGTATTATTTTTTCACATCTGTGGTTTGAAATTGGCATCAGCACATCAATTGGTGTCAGGCTGACAGCCAGTCATACAAACTGTTTTTTTCTGAAGCTTTATTGTGCTCCCTAGCTAACTCTTTCCTGATGGAAGAATGTAGGGAGGTTGATGGCATATGTAAAATTGGCACCACAAATTTAAGATTTCTCTTGTAAGATATCTTGGCATTTAGATTTGTGCAAGGGCTTAAAACTCACTGTATCATTTGACCAATCAGCTTAGACGATCTATTATATGATTTTGGTTGATAATATGATGGAGAAGTTCCTATCGTTTGTACTTCTGTTTGTTACGTGTCGTTCACAATTTAAAGGTGATATAACATTGCATCCCACCTGTTATTGCAGAACGCTAGACCACCTCTTCCAGTTTCTTGCCCACCTACATTTCGCCGTCTTATCTCTCGATGCTGGGCGACCAACCCTGATAAAAGACCACAATTTGAGGAGATCGTCTCAATACTTGAAACTTACAAAGAGTCTTTTGAGGAGGACCCAACATCTTTCGCATCTTGTAAACCCATGCAACAGCAGGCTCTTCGTTGGTGTTTACCCAGGTGCATTGCATCTTGCAATTCTGCATCTTCCTAAAGCATAATCTGTCATTGTTCTTCGTTCTTCGGTTGCGTAAGATGTATAATATGTACCAATCATTTTCTTTCGATATCTATGCCGGCCTTACCACAATGGGGCTAAAGGCTCGGTCGTGGTCTAGTTTCATGTATTCTGACCCCTCTCCTGGATCTGTTGTTAATTGTATCCGAGATTGGGGTAAACTCTAGTTTTCCTGCTCTGTGTACCACTTCAAAATTTGGTGAAATTTCAGGAACAAGTTTGGAGGAAGCATGTATGGAACTAGAGTTGATCTGCTAAATTGTGTATTTGCACTTGGTATGGATGGAAGAAGCATATGTACAACTGACAGAAGTTTTGATTATTTGTTGCACAAGCTGTAATATGTTCCTTGTTGCCTATTGCTTCAACTTATGTTATACTGGACATATATTTCCTAAAATGTGCTCATTTTCTTGTTGGAAGATGTTTTATTTGACCCATAAAAAAATGAGTGGGCAGTTGACAGCTCAGCTTCCTCCATGGTGGCGTTTGTGTTTCTACAGAACTTAGTAGTCTATAGCACAGGCAGATGGGTTTCTGGAATATGTTTTTATTGCTACAATGTAAAATCTTCGGTTTTCAAGAAATGAGAGAGATTCAAGTCATGTTAGTCATGTTACTGAGTCGCTTTCTTAAAGACGGTTTGTTCTGATGAAGCCAGTATTGGGAGATATTTTTTGTGAGATGTCCGGCGATACGCACAGAACTTTGTGCACGCTGTATTGCATGCATGTTGGGTCCACTATCTTCCATCTCATACCAAATAAATGGAAGAAATAATACGTCCTCGTGGCTCGATCCACTGATCTTCTGTCACCCAATCAGGATCTTATACCTCTCCTCAGTAACCACAAGAGGCACTCGAGTTCGGTCAGTATGGGATCTAGTCCTCGGAATATATATCACAAGTAGTAATTTAGGATTTTAGGATCACGAGTTGATTAAATGCGGTCCAGAAAAAGATTATGGTTCGGTCTTCTTCGCCCACCACTGGCTTCATCCGCATGACCCGCAAGCTCGAGATAATATTAGCCGTGTTCTTCTGACCCATCCACGAGTCTGTCTGTGTGCACATGAGTTTCCTTGCGAAATTTAATCAAAATAAATTGGAACTTGGCCAGCATAGACACTTGGATCCTGTGACTATGCTGTGTTCCGATTATCATGTGATCATAAGAATGAGACAAAATTGTAATGGTTTTGGATTCACGAATACCCAATGTTGACTCGGTCCAAAAATTTCAGAATTTATGGGACCTCTTGGGGGGTGGGGAATGGAGGTTCAAGGTTTTGTTGGTTCCGAAGACGGATCTAGAGAGTGGAGAACGTAGAGTCTTCGCAAGACACAAATTCTGCACTCTAACCAACACCGAGAGAGTCGTAGAGTCTTAGCAAGACGCAAAGCCTGCACTCTAGCCAACTCAAATGAAGCGCTAAGAAAATGTTACAAACTGACTTCAAAAAAATGTAAAATACAATAACAAAGTGTAAAAGTGTTATTCTATTCACGTTCGCAGACGCTACAATGAGATAAAACAAGAAACACAAAGAAAATCTTCTTGATAGGGTGAACAAGTCACCGGTGTTCAAAGCAAGATTCGACGATCTGTTCCAGGAACCAGCATGTAGTGTCCCGCTCCTAGCGGTTCACTATGTAAGGCTTGTGGCTTGGTTAACTCGGTCGGAACCGAGTATTGGGAAAACTTACCGTCGGCACCGAATCGATCACGGACAAGTGCATAAGAACCTTTCCAACTAATGGATTGGTTTCTCTTGAAATGCGTCCAAGAGTTTTCTCTGGATGTTTTGCTGCTGGTTTTGTTGCTTGGTTTTGATGGATGCTTTTCTGAATGATTTTCGATGATTTGATTCTTGTCTGTTTTCATCGATTTGCATAGCATTCATTTTTGAGAATTCTGAGAGAAGAGAACACAACGAGACGGAATATTAACCAAACTTTTGGTGCCAATGCAGACTGACGCGTGACGGAAGGCTAAGCGTGCAAGTGTTCCTCTCTCTCTCTCTCGGCGATTCTCTAATCTGGTGAGTGTGGATCTCTGTGGTGGTATTGTCCCTCTCGCTATTCCTTCATGCCAACTAAATAATTTGTCTTGCAACATCCGTTGATCGATATCAGTTGCTAATGCCACAAGTCAATACCACTAAGAAACTAGAGATTGAACATTGAAAGAATTGATTACACTGTTAACAAGATTGAGAATTGTGCTTGTCCCTTGAACATTGAAATGAATTGAAATGCATTGATGCCTGAGATGTTGAATATGAGAATGATGCATATTAGATGTTGGCTTACTAATACCATGCAATTGTGTACTGTTGAGTCGGTTATGCATTCGCGTGGTCATGGACGTCTTTGTGCACAAGGTTTGAGTAGTTTCCTCGGGACGGTACTTGGGGCACCGGGGACCGGCTCGACCTAGGGGGAAACAGTTGGTCGTGCTATGGTGGCACGAGGTATTGCGGGACATTCGACTAGGCTTGCAACCTATGGTACACCGTAATACTCGTTGGAAAGTCCTTTATGGTGCAGTTTCACCAACGACCCAGTCCGAATGCATGCTAACGATTGTCTTATGCAGGGGCGGTAAGTATATTATTATTATCCGGTATCTTGTGCAGGAAAGCTGGATTCGGCCAATGGTAAAGTAAACATGGTTTCATGAAACACCATGTTATTTGAATTGTGATTTAATCTAAATGTTGCCTGTCCCTAATAAGTTCATGATTTAAAATGCTTGTCATTAATAAAATGTTGGTTTAGCTGAGTGGGCCAACGGGGCTCACCAGCGCATTGTTATATAATGTGCTGACCTCTCCTCCACAGGTACTGGAGAAGGCTCAGGCGCACGTCCAAATTAAAGCTTTCTGAACTGTTGTTTCCTTTCAAGTTGTTTTCCCTAAAGACGCACAAAGTATTACGGAGTTTTCAAAAGATAGCTGCTTATATTTCAAAGTACTAAAGGGACATGATGTATGGAACGAAAAGTTATTTCATGGCAGCCTATCAGTTGTACTTCTTTTCATGAATCAATGTAGCCGAAATGGCATTTCAAATATTATCGAGAAAAGTTGTATTCTGACTACAATTACGAATAAAATAAGTATTTCTTCTTCCTATATTGTGTCCTCAATATTTATGAAATGTGGCTGGGTTTCAAATGTTTCTAAATGACATAACAGTGCACATTCTTGCCTTGTACAAGTGCAACACCAGACTTGTACGGCATCACGCCTTAGCGAGGACGAACGATTCGGTACGAATCGAAGCGAGGACGAAAGATTCCCCGAATCGGGGCGTGACACAGCAAGTTCAAGTATGAACCTCTGTAACGCTCTTCGTCACCTTTGGAAAGACTTTGGAACTCGAATAGAGCAAGAAAAGCTCTATGCGTGCATAGACTTTGCTGTTGTTGCAGAAGGCACATAGACTTTCTGGAGTAAAATTTTGTGGCCCTCACTTTCTCTTTCTGGAGTGGGATTTTGTGGCCCTCTCTCTCTCTCTCTGGAACGTTAAGAAGAGTGGAGCTCTATATATAGAGCAAGCTGGCACCTATGTGCATATGGAAGCATATGCGCACATACGCGCCATGCGCCGATATAGCAGTATTGCCGCGCGCTGTCAACCGCCCGCGTCGTCCACGCCGCACACTGACAGCTGACAGCGCCGAAAGCAACCATGTATATGCGCCTGGACGCTTAGAACTGCCCTTCTTCCAAGCACGAGTTCGAATCGCTAGCTCCTATGGATTCCCATAGTGACTGAGAAGACAATTGTTTGTTCCTTGTGATTTAAACTTACCCCTCTAGAAAAATCAACCCACATGGGGCACTTCTTCTCCAACACACACATAGCTATATATTAAGATATACACCATGATTGTTTTACAATGTGGGACTAAAAGTTCCTAAAGGAAAGTGAAAAATACCAACATGTTTAAAATTGGAGGTCAATATATAGGAAAAGTTCTGCTCTTAAACATTCTGTATGTTATCCGAAATAGCAGCAGTTGGATCGTATTTTTTGATCTTTGGATTTTTTAAATTATCCAATTCCTTGCGAGGTTTTGATCTAATCTGATCGGTAAAAAAAGACAATTTAATAATTATCATTTGGAGAACATGTGAAATGCTACAAAATAAATATCGATCCCTTCTCATTCATATATATTTGAAAGTAACGCTTCCACCGGAAATCAATCTCCTGACCACTCGGACCGCATGCATCTCTCTTAACCACTAGGCTAGAGATCATTTGCTTCATATATATATATATATATATATATATATATATATATATATATATATATAGAGAGAGAGAGAGAGAGAGAGAGAGAGAGAGAGATGGATTATGTTACTAACCACTATAGCTATGATACTCTATATATATGTATGTGTAAAAAGCATATCTTCACTCCTTTTCCGCTTACCAATTCATTTCTTCTTCACATAACTATCATGACAAAAGAAATATGAACAATAAATATAAATAAATAATGAGTTTTTTAACTATGACCTAGTTCAAAACCTGTATACAGATGATTGGGAAAGAGTAGGTATTAGGGGCCTTTCGATTATTCAAAGGTCCACTTCATAAGTATTAGTGACAATTTCAGTGGGTATGGAAATTCCCAAGTACATAAATCAGTAATGGCATGCCTGTGAATTGGAAATAATTGTTAAATTTTAATGTGATGATTCTAACTTTATTTCTCGAAATAAAATTTTGGTTCTGCGAACAAGTGCCTAATGTCACCCACACGATTTTTATTTCCACCGAGACAACTTTGAGCAGTCTATCAAGCTCTCAAATTTGATTTTGTTGCTGGAGTTGATCTTAATCTTAAGATATAGTAAGTAATTTTTTTTTTCTATCTCTAAGGGTTTGCTTGGTAATGGTGTTTTCACCGGTTTTGGAATATTTTTGAACCGACCGTTTATGAAACTTCCTGTTTGTTATTTTTTTTGAGGCACTGGTTTTCGTCGGCTCAAAATTCTCCCAAAATCGGTGTAATGTATTTTTTGGTGGCTTTGTAAACACCCCAAATCGGCGGGTTTTGAGCGGCTTTATTTTTTTATTCTATTTATATCCTCACAAAATATATATAATTATAACTACCGATACCCTTCCCTATTTAATTTATTCGTGTAAAAAACTTTCAGAACCGCTCGTTAGTGAATTACCAAGCATGGATTGGACTGGTTTAAAAGCCGCTACTTAAAAACCATCCAAAATCGGACCCCTCATAACCGCTCATAACCGGTACTCTAAAAATACCTCATAACCGCTACCCGATAATTGTCAAGCAGACCCTAAGTAATTTAAATATAGAAATATCTAACTGATAATCAACCGAGGAAATTCTTAACTTATTTCATTCAACTGATTAGAGTAAATGGCGTATTTATTGTTAAGTAATTATATATTTTTTAGTAAGTTAATGTTGAACCAAATAATATATTGATATCCCTAATAATAATAATAATAATAATAATAATAATACAGTATGAAAAGATGGAAGTAATGAACTTTTTACCACACTTTTCTTGTTGCCAAAGAAAGAAAGTTGGCTGTTCCATAAATCAAACTTCTTGTCAGCATACGAATGCACAATTTTCTAAGGAAGAAATCTACTTCCTTGCAAAACACTGCACAAGGATAAAGGGGCGATCCAGAGGATGAGCAATTTGGACGACGGTTTCAAGTTCCTCAATATGCAAGATTTTTAAATAGACTCAATGTTATTTACTTGTCCAGACAGACCTTGCAATGGAAAGGTCCAAACAGGCTCTTGACTCAGTTAAGTAGTATTCTATAGCAATGACTTCAGTAGAATAGTAGTCCAAAGATGACCTACACACACTTTATACATGATAACCAAAATGACGATAACATAGTTCAAATTATAGATCAATAAATACATTAAGAGAGCTATTAGCATAAAATTAACTAATTTATTTATGAAAAATTTTGAGTTGCATCACATTTCTTTAATTCAAATTCATTGTGTACCTCACCCAATTACCATAATACAAGACACCTCCCACTTTTGACGAAAATCGTCCTTCATTAACGGTCAACTGCTTTTGTCATTTTTTTGACAAAATTAATACTCACGTCTTCTTCCCTGTGCCCCGCTTAATTTGCTGCCCCCTCCCCCCGCGTATCTCCGCTTTCCCCACCGTCGCGGGCAGCCGGAGCCCACACTTCCTCTCTCCTCCTGTGCACACCCCCCTCCCCCCGCTGCCCCCTCCCCGCCATCGGAGCAGCGACGATGGCAGCAACAACGGCGGCGACGGTAGCAGTAGCGGCACGGTGGCAGCAGCGCCGGCGGGCTCCGGGAGGGGGGGGGGGGGGGGTGTGGCTCCTCGGCATGTGGTTGGGTAGGGGGCAGCCAGCGGGGACGTGTGCACGACGGGAAGTGTAGGGGAGTGGTGGTCCTGTGAAGAAGATGAGAGCATTTTTGTATAATAAAAAAAAATTTCAGAACAGTTGACCCTTAGTGAAGAACGATTTTCGTCAAAAGTGGAATATGTCTTGCATTATGGTAATTGGGTAGAGTACACCTTGAATTTGGTAAAACAAGTAAGATACAACTCAAAAAAAAATTCTTATTTATTTATTGTTTAAATTTTTATTATTATTTTAAGAGTCACTGTCCTTCTGTTTCAAATAATTTCGTTTTTATTTTACTGTTTAGAAAATAAATGTGGGGCCCACACGTGAAATGGGTGGGGCAGTTGGTTAACTTAGCGCATACCGGTAGGTAGTTCTCCGATGTCGGTGTTCGGAGGGAGACTTCCCGCCTTATTATTTTTTTGCTTCAATCCTTCCACTTTTTGTTTCCGCTCACCTCCCGGTTACTCTCACCTCCGTCACCCCCCTTATAAGGCGGGATAGGGGTATTAGAGTCATTTCAGCTGAGGGTTATTAGAATTTAGAACAAATGTTCCTTTTATTTCTTCTAAAATGCAGATTACTCCTCTCATTTTTTTTTTAGACATGAATAACTCTACGTTTTCAATTTGGTCTAAAATAATTTGAAGTATGATTAGTAATAGGATTGTCTTCTTTTAATCTTTGTGACTCACCCTCCGAAATAAATACAGTAACCATCCTATGTTTTATGAGTATTACATGGACTATTTGTCACGACCCGCACCCGGATATACGGATACGGATACGTGGGCCACGTCCAGCCTACGCCGCAGTATCGGCGGTAGAACGCTGTCAAGTATACTATACTAACTACAACATCTAAGAATCCATAACTAGAAATGTACTCATGTCACATCACGAAAACTAAGGAAGATAAGACAAGAAATAAATAGCAATATCGCTAGAACAACTAGAATCTATAATGATCATAAGACAAGAAAATAAAGAAGGAACAACAAGACTAACTAAAGATATCTACCAGGCAACTCATAGAGAAGAATAGTGGGAACCACCTCAGCTAGCATCAACATCTGTAATATTTTCATAACGTATCCAGTCAGGAGCGGAACGAGTACAATACATCTCACGCAGTTCATATCATGTTGGGAAATGTAAAGCATGCAAAGAGTAAGATACATGGACTGTAAAGAAATATATATAAAAACGAGAGAGATTTGATAACTGGAAATATCTACATATATGATAAGTAAGAACTATAGGTAACCTGTGATTTAGAGCATGATATGGTTATATAAACGGGTTAGGACATATACAAGATTTCACAAGATTGTACAAGATTTCACAAGAGTTCATAGGATTTGTACAAGATGGGATTTGATCACATAACCATTTCCTACTCACCCTCCCCAATCAATACACAAGGATCTAGTCAAGTTACGTTACCTTGTACAAGAGGTTTTTATCATGTTTGCTCACGTGATCATGAGAGTACAAGATTGCACAAGAGTATACATGAAAGCGGTGTACAAGAAATACAAGATGTTCGTGAAAAGCACATGACAACTGTATCTGATGCACCCCGAGGGAGATAACATCGCATAACAAGATCCATATAGTACCAATCCGTGATAATGACGTGACAGCATCATGTAAAGTAATCTAAAGCAAGAATATAAGTCCTAACAAGTATGAAAAGATCAGAGAATGTACTCGCCTGCGGTCCTGAGCTGTTAAATGGGGTCGATGCTCAGAGTGATGCCACAGACCTAGAGATAAGATATATATAAGCTAATTAGGGTTCAACAGTGTTAGGCTTGATTCTATAGTATAAGCTACGCAATCTAGGTCAGACTCAGTCAACTAAGTCAAACTAGGTCACACTGAGTCACACTAGGTCAAACTGGGTCAAGGCTAGTCTCTATAAACATCTACAGGGTCAACCCATTCAATTTCAGTGATTGTGAAATCACCGGAATTGATGGAACTCAAAATACCATAAAAGGAGAAAGATTATAATAATAGGGTAAAACCTACAGATGTTGTCGGATGATAAAATAAATATCACCAACGTGTCCAGAATGGTCAAATCAGCTAGGATAGCCTGTCCAAAAGTCTAATTTGGACACAGGGGCAAAACGGTAATTTCGGGCCAAAATAATGTCCGCTGTTGGACACACTTTGCACCAAAAAATGTGCCGAAATAAAAGTGCACAAAACCTAACAAATTATATGTCCACGAATCCAGAATGACGATATGAACCCAACGGTATATCCAGAATTGGATTCCGTTGACCCGATGTCAAATTGGTCCGTTGACCAGGACATTGAAATTCCGATTTGCACGGAAAAGCGTATCGGAGCCAATGTCCTCAAAACTCAGCAAATTATATGTCAACGAGTCCAGAATGACGATACGAACTCAACGGTATATCCGGAATTGGATTCCGATGAGCCGGCGTCAAAAAGTCCCGTTGACTCAGAAAGTGGGACCCGCTTTGCACCGAAATGCGTGCCAGGGCCCACGTTCTCCAAATCAAGCAAACTTTATATGAAAACATGCCAGAACGACGCCACGAGTCTACTGGTGGTGTCAGAAATTGAATCCGGAGTCCCGGGTTCAAAAATAGAATTTTACAAGTGCAACACTAAGAATTCGAACGGCCAACTTTGGCATCGAATTCGACCGACCTAACAAGCTCAAACTGAAATGAAATCTAAAGGGGGCAGGAAGAGGGTTATACCAGCTGTGCACCGGAACTGGTGGTGCGCAAAACGGAGCTGCGACGACGAAGATACGAAGCCGCGAAGTTGGCGTCGCAAAACTGTCCAAAAATAGTTCAATTAAAACGTCAACTTGGTGGCCAGTTTTGATGTATCAAACGACAAAATTAACGGACGAAAATTGAGGGAAGTGAAGAGGTATATACCGAGATTGAGACGGAGCGAAGAAATCGCCGATCCAACGGTCGGATTGTCCAAAAAATCCGCACGAAGTTGCTGTCCTGAACGCGAATTCTGTGTACCGTTCCCGTGCGCGTCACGGCGGGAACCCGTGCGAAACGCACGAATAGCCTACGTGGCACGTCGGGAAAGGTGGTACGCACCCCGGGGGGGCTCGCCGGGGGTCGCCTGGCCGGAGGGGGCCGGCCACGACGGCGGCAGCGCCGTGCGGCGGCACGGCGGCGCACGACGGCGGCCCGCGCGCGCGCGCACGTGTGCGCTGCTGCATTGCTGCCTGCTGCGGCTGCTGTTGCACGCCTGCTGCGGTGGCGCGCCGGCCACGTGGTGGCGCACGGCGGCCAGCAGGTGGAGGAGGGTGGATGATGATGATAATGGTGGTGGTGTGGTGATGGTAGTGATGGTGATGATGGAGATGATGAAGTTGACGATGGTGAGGAAGTGGTGGGGAGTAGGAGGAGGAGAGGGAGGAGCTCGGGAGGAGGAGAGGGAGGAGCTCGACCAATGGGGGGGGGACTTCGGCTGTGGTGGTGGTAGTGTTAAAAATGAAGAGAGAGGGAGAGAGAGAATTGTTTATGTGTGTGTGTGTGTGTAATAATATAAAGAGAGAGAGAATGATATTTGTAAAGGAGAGAGAGAAGGGAAGTCGGCCAAAGGGGGAAAGGTTTGTCCTGGCTGTGATGGGAGAGGGTGAGGGGGTGAGGTGGTTTGTGTGTGTGTGCTTTAAATGGAGGAGAGAGAAAAAGAATTATTTAAATGAAGAGAGGGGGAGAGATATTTAAGAGAGAGAAGGAGAGATAGAGATGGGTTTTACTTTATGAAGAAGAAAAGAGAGAGGGGGTCGGTTGAGTGTGGGGTGAGGGGCTAGGTCGGCTGATAGAGGGGGTTTCTCTTTGTGTGGCAAGTGAGAGAGTAGGAGAGAGAGAGAGTTACATTATATACATATATATGTATATATATATATAAGAGAGAGATAGAGATATTTTATAAAATAAAAGAATTATATTTTCGAGTAGGCAAAAATGGGAAAACACCAGTGGGGTGTATGGCCAGTCATGACAGGGCCCACACTAAACTGGGTTGGGCGTTGGGCCAAGTTTGGACAAGTTCGGGACCAAGATTTAATTAAAAATAATAAATTTAAATCAATTAAAAAATATATATATATATAAGAGAGATAGAGATATTTTATAAAATAAAAGAATTATATTTTCGAGTAGGCAAAAATGGGAAAACACCAGTGGGGTGTATGGGCAGTCATGACAGGGCCCACACTAAACTGGGTTGGGCGTTGGGCCAAGTTTGGACAAGTTCGGGACCAAGATTTAATTAAAAATAATAAATTTAAATCAATTAATTCATGGATGAATTGGGGGCACAAGAGAGATCAATTTGATAGCGCACAAGTGGCACATGCATAGTAGGCTCAAAACAGGCCAGGGCCATATATTGGGTCGACTGGATTGGACCGATGTCGGGCCCGAAAATTAAGTTGAAAATTAAATCAGGTTTCACGGTAGATAATTAATTGGCCTAAATTGAACCGAAAGTTGTGCGAAGGAAATGGAGCACAAAATGGAGTGTCTGAATGAGACACGAAGGTCAGGGGTGAAGAGCGTCTCGAGTAGATCATTCATGAGAAGTTGGTTCTGAGAAAACGACTGGTCTGGTGCTCCTAGATTAAAAGTCACGGTAACGTGCAAACGATGATCAAGGAAAAGAGTGGGAAATCAATTATTAATTAAATGGTCTAAATTGACCCGGACTTGCGCGATACAAAAGGAGCACAAGGGGACGAGTTTGGATGGGACATGATATATCACTGTGAAGATAATCTCGTCTACTACAAACTCCAAGAAGGAAGTTTCCAGAGACTGGCATCCCTGATGCTCTAGAATTCCAAGTCACGGTAAAGAGCATTTAAGATCAAAATTAATTATATAGAAATGAATTATTGAAAATAATTCATTAGAAAATTCGAAAAATAATTCGGGAAATTCAGGGGGCTTACACTATTTATATTCTGAAAGTAATTATACTGACCGCCTCTCTTTTATAAAATTTATAAAACATATGGGTGGTCAGTGCTATAATTTTTTTATAAAAAATATAAATTATAGGGATAATATATGTAATTAGTTTCAAAATATAAGTAACTTATGTAATAAGTGTAAAATATAAGGATAATTAACACAATTTGTCCTCACCCTCCTAATATATTTTTTTTGCACTAATCCTACAAATAATTTAATATATACTACCAATATCATGTACGAGACAGATATCAACAAATATTATTGTTTCTCACATTCCCCGGTAAAGTCAACCAAGAAAAATGCGAAGTTACTAAAGAAATATAAAACTATATGTCGTACGCGTTTGAAGTTCATGTAAAAAGTAGCACGGATATCAGACGGGGCTGACAGGATTCGAACCCCTCAACCGTAAGGACATATAGGTGTATGTGGGTTGTAATAAAAAAAATTATTTATCCCTATATTTTGAGTTTGATAAAAAAAAGATTACTATTACAATGAGGCTTAAAAAGGGTTCAAAATAAACCGTTCAAATCCTAGGTATATTTTTTTCACGTAATTAAATATTTTTAAAAATTAATATTTTAACTACTTAATATTATCTAACACTCTGTATGTATATCTATAATAAATTAAAATTAAAATATAAACATATTATATCAAATCATAATTAAATATATTCAAATCATATCTATAATAAATTATAGTTTAAACTATTTTTTAACAATATCATATTATTTTTTTCTCTTTCGTGCAACAGACGTGCATGTAACTAATTAGGAGTTAGTTAACATACTTACAACAGTTTCGATGGAAACTTCATGGGTATTATATATCATCAGATATATCTCGTCCCAGTTATATTGTTGAATACTTTCAACTCAAGAGTTCCGGACGGCTGTGTGGCTATTAAGATCATGATAAAGGCAAACAACAGTATCACACGTTTTATTATTGATGGTTATGAAAAAAAAATTAAATAACCAAAATCACACAATCACCACGATGCAAAGCTAAATAATCAAACATATTTTTGTTTTAGTTTTAGGGGTTTCGTAAAATATTCAACAAAATCCTTCAAGTTGGATTCATTGTCTTAAAAATCAGACCGCAAATCGATTCGGCCAAGACATTGGATCAGCTCAAACCAGGTTCAACCATTAGATTAATCTAAGTGATCTAAATTTAATCTATTTTACACACTATTTTTTATAAAAATATTTATTTACAATTAATTTTAAAAAAATAGTGGATCAATACTGATCCGATAAAAAAAAAACCTATGGACTCATTGATAAGCCGGTTGAACCAGCCGGTTCGGTCCAATTCGATTTTTAAAACACTGGTTGGAGTGCTTATTAGGGGTGAGCATTCGGTTTATTCGGTTCCAACCTAACCGAATAAGCAAAAACCGAATTGGACCGAAACCGAATAAGCAAAACCGAAACCGAACCGAATTGGTCAATAACCGAACCGAACCGAACCGAATTAAATCGGTTCGGTTTTCGGTTTATTCGGTTTTTGGGGTTTTTTGTGTGTTTTTTTGTGTGTGCGTTTTTTTTGTTAATATATATAATAACTAAATATACCTAGATATATTCAGTATATACATATAACATATACCTATATATATTTAGTATATACCTATAATTAACAGACACACACACACACACACACACACACACATATATATATAATTTTCTTATTCGGTTTTCGGTTTTGGACCGAAACCGAATCCCAAAACCGAAACCGAAACCGAATAAGAAAATTTAGTATTTTCAAAACCGAAACCGAACCGAATTTATTTAAAACCGAACCGAATTCCTTGTTCGATTCGGTTCGGTTCGGTTCGATTTTCGGTCCAAAACCGAATAATGCTCACCCCTAGTGCTTATACTTAAAAGTCAACAAACCCATTAGCTGTGTGTTTCAACGTACCACCAAATGGTGACCTGTTACTGTCTGATATAAATATGAGAGGTTTTTGCATGAACATCCTCAAGAAATTCAAATTTGTATGCAAGACCTTTTAAAAGTTATTATTGTATGTACATCCCTAAAAATAATTTAATTTTGCTCAGGTCTCGTAAACATTTTGCTTGAGTACTCTCTTTGTGAATAGTTTAAAATTTTGCTATGTCAACTTAAAGTTGTGCTATCTCAACTAAAGAAGAGTTGAAAAAGTCACCACGTTTATATCAATGTAGGTTACAAATCATAAAAGGAAGAAAATATACTTTCGTAAAGAAGAATTTTTTTTAAAGGGTATACATGTGATTAGAGATTTTGATACACAAAGGATATGGATACTATCGAAATTGACAAGAGCACTCAACTGTTAGCAGTTTTGTGCATATTCAGAACTGTAAAAAAAATTGTAATCTCTTTTATTTTAGAACAACCAAAATTTTAAAAGTTTTGATTTTATATGAACTGCTAATTTTTTTTTCAATCTTAGTTACACAAGACTACAAAAAAAAAAACAATTTTTGTATTATCCTTATTATTTGCCTTTTGATAGGGTAATTATTTTAGAGTTATATATGCAAAAAGAAAATTGACATAAAATAACACCACATGGTGCTTTGAAAGTAAGAAAGTACGAAAATATAGTTTCGTAAATAAGAATTATTTTAAAAGGGTATACATGTGATTAGATATTTTGAAAGTCAAATGATAATAGCACTACAGATATTTATAAGGACACTACACTTTCGACACTCCCGTACATCTTCAGGAGTGTCAAAATTTTTGTTGTCTTTGCTATTTTAGGACAACAATTTTTTTTATAGTTTCGATCATACAAGGACTGTCAAAATTTTGTCAATCCTAAATACGCACATGACTTACACATGATTGTCAAAGAACAATTTTTATAGTGCCCTTATTCTTTGTCTTTTGAAAGGGTAATTATTTTAGAGTTATATATATGCAAAAAGAACATTGACATAAAATAACACCACATAATGCCTTGGGGGAAAAAAGTAAGAAAATTCCTTTTCTTTCCCATTTTGCCCTCCATATCCCTCCAAAATTTTCTTTCCTCTTGATATCTACCACTTGTTATATATAACACCACCACTGTTCTTTCCTCTTCATCCAATCTCTAGAGTGGAGAGCCAAACGTGTGTTCTTTTTTCTCCCATGTCAGAATTTCTAGGTATTATTCCTCTCTCTCTCCATCAATTTTTCTTTTTCTTTTCCATCAATGAATTCAAGTGTTGTTGATTTTCTTTCTAAATCAATGATTTCCATCACTAATTTGATGAAATCCCACCTCAAGATTTGGCCTTGACCATGGGTTCCTAGTGATCCAAATTGAAATTTGGAGGCTTTTTTCTTCTCTTCTTGGAGTTCCTCGATTTTCTACAGTCAAAAGATTGAATCTTTGGCATGATATGACCCGATGAACCAGTAAAGATTGAATCTTTGCTCTTTATTTTGATTAATTTGCTCAATTTATAGGAACTACTGTGTGTTGGTTATGTTGGGGATTTATTGATGCACAAAAAAGTTTGGACTACAACTCAAATTTGGGCACATTTTTTTAGTAAATTACACAATAATTGGAAATTGGAGGTTTTTCTTTTGTTCTTGGGGTTGTGTTCACTTTCTACAAATCCAAAGATGGAATCTTTGGCATGATATGTTCTGATAACTCAATAAAGATTGGATTTTTTTTTACTCCCATATTTTGATTAATTTGCTCTGAGTACAATTACTGTGTTAATTTATGTTGGGGATTATTGATAAAACAAAACTTTGTTGTTCTACTTTTTTTGGCTTTAGTTAGCACATTTTCCCCCCAAATTTCTACACATTTTCCGGTAAATTATATCTTGCATTATGTGCTAAATGTTTGGATCTTTATCTGCAGATTTATGAGTTTTTCTTAAGCTTTCAGTAAATTACTATAATTATCGCGATGCCCGGAATTATAATCGAAGAGATCAGTGTGGATGAAGGCTCTGATGAGTCGAACACCGCACACATCAAAGGAAATGTAAGCATTCCTGAATCCCCAAGTGGCTGCCCGAGCCCCGGAAGCTGCAACAGTGAAGCCTTCGATCCCGCAGAGGAGGATTGCATTGTGTATAGATCGATCGATCGGCTCTACAACAATGTCTGCGAGATGGAGAGCTCCGGCGACGACCAGTCGCCGTCGAGGCACAGCTTCGGGTCGGAGAACGAGTCGAGGATCGACTCGGAGCTGCGCCACCTCGTCGGCGGCGAGATGAGGGCCGTCGAGGTGATGGAGGAGGACGAAGAGGTGAACAGTTCGAAAAATGCGGCTGGGGAAGGAAGTAACGGTGGGATGCAATCGCCCGCCAAGTGTTCGTCCTCGTCCAAGAAGCCTTCTGGGTCCCAATTGAAGCCCAATGCAGCGCCGGTGAAGTCCACGCCGAAAAGTGCGTCGAAACCACCCATCAATAACCCCGAGCTTGGAAATTTCTTTCTGAAGCATGCCCGAGAATTGATTGCATCTGATAGCCACAAGAGAGCTTTGAAGTATGCTGTCAGGGCCCTGAAGGTGTTTGAGAAATGTTCAAATGGGAAGCCTAGTTTGGAATTGGTCATGACCTTGCATGTCATAGCGGCAATCCACAGTAGTTTGGGGAAATTTAACGAGGCCATCCCAATCCTCGAGCAGTCCATCGAGATACCATCCCTTGAACTAGGCCAAGAACACGCCCTTGCCAAATTCTCCGGCCTAATGCAGCTAGGCGACACCTATTCGATGCTGGGTCTGACAGAGAGCTCGATACACTGCTACACTCTAGGTTTACAAGTTCAGAAGCAAGCGCTGGGCGAAGTCGATCCCAGGGTCGGTGAGACGTGCCGGTACCTTGCTGAAGCTCACGTGCAAGCCCTTCAGTTCGATGAGGCCGAAAGGTTGTGTCAGATGGCCCTCGACATCCATAGAGACAAAGGTGAAGCTTCTTCCTTGGAAGAGACACTAGATAGGAGGCTTATGGGTTTTATCTGTGAAACCAAGGGGGATCATGAAGTAGCCCTTGAGCATTTAAACATAGCCAGTATGGCCATGGTTGCAAATGGCTTGGAGTCCGAGGTGTGTTCGGTGGATTTAAGCATTGGGGACATATACCTATCTCTGGGCCGGTACGATGAGGCTGTTCTTGCCTACCAGAAGGCGCTTGCGGTGTTCAGGTCCTCTAAAGGGGAGAACCACCCGAGCGTGGCGTTGGTGTCTGTTCGCCTTGCTGATCTGTACAACAAGACAGGGAAGCTCAAGGAGTCGAAGACGCACTGCGAGAATGCCCTGAAAATATACGGGAAACCGATCCCAGGGACCAACAACGAAGAGATTGCGAGCGGTCTTACTGATGTTTCTGCCATCTATGAATCGATGGGCGACAATGAGCAGGCTCTCAAGTTACTAAAGAAGGCTTTAAAGCTTTACAAGAATTCCCCAGGCCAGCAGAGTACAGTAGCAGGCATTGAGGCTCAAATGGGTGTTCTGTACTATATAATGGGGAGTTACGGGGAGTCCTATGCTTCCTTCAAGAACGCGATTGCCAAGCTGAGAGCGACCGGAGAGAAGAAAAAGAAGGCGATCTTCGGCATTGCTTTGAACCAAATGGGGCTGACTTGTGTGCAAAGGTTTGCTATAAATGAGGCTGCCGAGCTCTTTGAAGAAGCAAAGGCTGTTCTTGAGCAAGAGTACGGGCCTTATCATCCTGATACACTCGGAGTTTATAGCAATCTTGCTGGAACTTATGACGCAATGGGAAGGTATGACATTACCTAGTCTTAACTATAAAATGTTATCTTTTATCTGTTCAACATATAGATATCATGCTTTATTTCGAAATTTATATCTGGTAATTATGGATGTTGTTTGTTAGGTTTCAGAAGATCACATAGTTGCGAAATGATAGGAAGACGACAATCATCGTTTTTATTAAAACTTAAAGTTGGAATTATTATAAGAAACTTTTTTTTGCGATGTCCGGCATAACGTTCGGGACTTTGTGTACGCTGAGTTGCATGCCTTTTAGGCCCACTCTCCCAACTCCCACCATTTTTTTTATAAATGGAAGGAATAATACGCCCCGTGGCTAGATCCACCGATCTTTCGCCACCCAGCCAGGACTCTTATGCCTCTCCCCGGTAACCACAAGGGTCACTCGAGTTCGGCTATATGAAACTTAAAACTTCTAATTCCTGAGTTTATAGTTCAAGGGGTTTCGCTTCGGCAATTAAGTTTCTTAGAGTTATAGTTTCCTTTATTTACTAGAATACTCAGGAAAGTCAATGTGTTTAAGTTACAGGACTCCAAACCAGGTTTTATAGGGGCGTGATATTATGGTGTAAGAAAGTATCTCAGTGCCGTGGGTTCTACTGCAACTGCAGTAATAAAGACACTTTGCTGTCAAGTGAGAGCCATGGCTACACCTGACCAGAAAGAAAAGGGACTCTAATAACTAATCTTAATGTCTTATATAAGAGCATCATCTAACCACATTGATTATTTGTAGGTTGAACTACTTCACACTGTTTCAACGATTTTCTTGTCCCCCCAATAGTCCTTTCACACGAGTAGCAATCGTGCTTTCATTTTTTTTATACTTATGATCATATATAGCTATAGAATTTACTTTTTAGGCTGGTAAGAGTTCATGAGCAAAGACCATAATTGTATCCTAGTCCTGATTGACAAACACGTTGTGGCATAAGAGCATCATTAGTAAGACTCATCCCATTTTCTAGATTCTAGATCTAGAATGTAGAAGCTCATTTTTGAAGAATAGTAAGTTCCATCCCCAGTTCCAATTTCTACAATTTCGGTCCCATCCTACCCATAGGTGCTAAGGGTTGGGCCCCCCAATTTATAGATTCTAGAATGTAGGAACTCATTTCGTAGAATAGTAAGTCCCAATTTGGAGCCCAACTTTCTAATTCTACACTTTACATTATTTTTTTCCCACATCAATTTTTGACCACACAATCTTTGGGACGAGAGCTCACTTCATCATTTCCTACTATTCTCATACAAATCCAACATATTCTACATTTACCTTTGTTTGAATTTTTGAGCCGCAAATTGCATTTGAAAGTCTCAACTACTAATGATGCTCTAAGAGAGCAATTAGTCCAATAAATAGTTCTCTCTTTTTGAAGCTATCTAGTGGGTTGGTACAACTTTCTACCCCCCTTCAAATCAGGATGGAGCAGTAGAGCATTGCTCGAAACCAAAACCAAAACATTTCGAGCAAGGTTCGTGGCATCGGTATCGGGATTTGTGGTATCGATAATATCGGCGGTTTTAGATCGGAGTATCGGATTTTTTTGGTATCAGAAAAAAAAATTACCAATAAATTTAGAGAAAATATTTTAGACATTTAGTAGTTTTGAAATTGAATCAAATAATAGTCACCATTTCTGATATGTAAATTTCATTTACATCCTTGTTGATTAGTCCTTCCTGATCAATTATCTTTGCATAATTGACTGATAAGAGACCACTGATGTTGGTATCGGTCGGGACATGCCAAACCGTATCGGTATCGGCTGTATCGGATTAGTTTCGGCCGATACTGCAGACTATGGCTTCAAAGGAGCAATTGACCAACTTTTCTCAACCAGATCTCAACACTGACTTCAACCCTCTAAAGTTGGGTTCCCATTAATTTCTGTAGGCAATTATAGTCAAGAGAGGGGACTTTCCAGTTGGCAGGTAGGTGATTTTTTTTTATTATCCGGCTATAATTGCTTTGGTTTGTAGGCTATGATAGCAGTATGAGCTTTATATCATCGACATAAGTGGTTGTTCTCAGCCTGGATCAGCTGTCTCTTAATCATTCCTCTTTAGCATTTTAATAACCATCTGCTGATTTGTAAAGTGTCATGCTGTGCTCCCACATGTTTCTTAAAGCTGGAACCTTCACAAAAGTCTTAATATCAAACAACTATTCTCTTTTACTCTTGTTAGGTATGTGATTTATACGGGGCCGGCCCTTGACCCTTGTGATCCTGGAGGGTCACACGCGACTCCGATCTCTTGTGGGGTCACATTGAGTCTGAGGGTTACCTCAAACAGAGGAGGATTGTCCAAGTCCGAAGTCTTATCTGACTTACTGCTGGGCCGGCCCTTCACTAACCCCTCTCTAAGCTAATGTGGCCTTCCATCTTTATAGAAAGGCAAATTATATGGGCACAGCCAAAAGTGATCGGGGTTATCCCATTGTGGCAGTTTTCTGACAGTTTAGTCTACATACTGGACTGCCAGAAAAGTGGGCAGTCCTTGTTAGATCCTGGCAGTCCTTGTTAGAAACTGGACAGTCCAGTCTACAGACTGGACTGTCAGAAAAATTGAAAAAATGGGCTAGTCCCGATCACTTTTGGCTGTGTCCATATAATTAGCCTTATAGAAAATGTTCCTTGACTGGTCACGATGTGACTACGAAATATCATCGTCTTTTTGTATTGCTTTTAATGAAGATTAAGCAATCGGGTGCAGGTTGGACGACGCCATCGAACTACTGGAACGTGTCGTGGGGATAAGGGAAGAGAAGCTTGGGACTGCCAACCCAGATGTGGACGACGAGAAGAGGAGGTTGGCTGAGCTGTTGAAGGAAGTCGGGAGGGTCAGGAGGAGGAAGGCCAGGTCACTGGAGACGCTCCTCGACACCAGCCCCCATGTTCTGCAAAATGGTTCTGTTGCAGTGTAGTAAGAAATGGTTCTGTGGGTTCATAGACTTGTACATCTTGATTTTCAAGATTGGAGGAGGGAGGAGGAAGAAGATGAATGTATATTTGTTCTTATAGGAATGATTGAATTGGTTTCTGTTTGTGTGTACCCAGACACGATAAATATCGATTAATACATTGTTATACCCGGAAGTATCTATCGTTTTTTTTTTCTGTCTGTTAATCCGTTGGAACTTCCTAAATCAAACTGCAATCGTAGTTTATCAATAACTGACGGCAACGACAACCGAGACCTTCGGCTTCGAGTTTGCTTCCACAGGTAATCCATCCAGGGTAACGAAAGGGAGACAGAGTCCTAACTAAATCAGCACACAATAATCTGAACTGTCTATGCAAGACAGTATGTCAGCGATATACCGTCAGTGTGATTGATGTGCACAAATTGTATCCAAAACTTGTTGAAATATTTTTGCACTTTTCACTAGACCAGTAATATAACAACAGTGGCATGCCGATAATATGTTGGGTCTAATAGTATTGGCTCTTTTGAGCTCCTTATCGTTGCTTCGATTCTTATTGAACTTCTCCGATTATTGAACAACTTCTGTAGCATTCGGTAGTTGAACACTCTCCGATCATGGAATGAACAACGTCTATAGCATTTCGTACTTGAATACGAGCTATATACAAGAATCTTACGGTTAAGGCTAAGAAAGCCTCATGGTTGTGAACGCAATTTATAGTTATCCTTGAGGACTGATGACAGATTCCACACCTTTTACTTATATTCATGGTAAACAAAATCTATGTCTAGGGTTATTTGGTTGCTAAATTTCAACGAGAATATAAACTTTCAATTGTTTTGAATAGAAAACATATTCGACATCCATCTAAAATACCACTTTTGGGAGTAATTTGTGATCTGAATAGAGGCTTGGAGAGATACTTCATAATATGAGAATCTTAAAATTAGTAGGACAAAAACAGAATATATAAAATATAATTTCAATCAAAAGATAAATGAGGAAGGAGTCACGTGTCAGGCCCGGCCCTGGCGCAGGGCAGCATGAGCCACAGCCCAGGGCCCCAAAGGAAAGGAGGGCACCATTGTTATTCCGTCTATGGTTAATATCAATACCAGCCACAACATTAATTGCACCATATTATTCTGTTTTATGGTCCAGGTTTCAAAACCAAACGGTTGGTTTTTTTTCCAAGTTTCGACGAGGGAAACTTCTATTAACCGTTAAAGAAGATTTATAGAGAGAAAAGTCTTTTCATCTTCTAATTTTTTTCCTTATGTTCTCATATATATTTTAAGACATTAGTCATTGAGAGATTCATCCTCTATCTTCACTTCTTATATTTTCATATTTAAGATAACAAAGAAAATTAGAGGACGGCGAGGAGGCACTTGTGGTGGTGGCGAACATTGGGGTTGGAGAAGTACAGAGGATTATTGATTTGTGGACGGAGAAGTGGACACTGGAGGTCTGCCTATCTAGAGGCTCTCGTCCTGAAACTTCATACTTCTTGCGTTTGATAAAATGTCATAGAGATTGGTTTCCTAGTATCATTCATGTTTGATGAAATGTCATATAGTATCATTCCTGTTTGAAATGTCATAGAGAGTGATTGGGTTCCTAGTATCATTCGGGAATCTAATCGAATATGTGTTTTGCTATAGTCTCTAGAGAGAGACACTAGTCAATTCCCATGGTTGATGAGATGATCAATCCCACAGGCCACAGATCTTGCCATCTTGATCTGGCAGTGTCATAATTCATGAACTACTAAAGAATGAAGAATCTCATTATTTAACCGAGTTACTGAAGAATCTAATTTGATCTTTACAAGTAGAATTCTTCAAACTGATAATTTGTAACTTCAAAGTTCAAACTGTAATGGAAATTGGAATACATCAAAAACTTCAGTAATAATTAGACATCGAGACATAGACACCTTTCCTTACAATCTGCTGGTTCCCATTTGTATTTACGTGAATTCGAAAATGTCCTATTTTTTGCATCTTCTTTGCATCATGACATGGCCTCTCGTCAAACATTAATTTGTAATTTCTTCCGCTATCACTAGTATTTGTATCAGTAGTTTCATTTGTTCCCATGAAATATCACTATTATTTGTATCACTAGAATTATTATATCACGAGTCGTCCTCATCTATAGAAATTGGTATATGCCAATTTTTAAATTACAATGTGGACAGATAACAATTATAATAAGAGAGAATAAGGCCACGTTTGGTTTGGGAATCAGAATTTTGAGGAAGGAAAGTTGTTTATTTTCTGTGTTTGTGATACCAAAAAAAAAAAAAAAATAGCAGAAACAAAAATATGAAGGAAAATGATACTAGGATCGCAAAGTTTTTTTTTTTTTTTTTAGTTTTACACTTTATAATTGACCTCTATACGCTATAAGAATGGCAAAAAAAATGTTTTTCTTTTAGTTTTACACTTTAAGCACCTACCTACACTTGCAAAAGAAACAGAGCACACATATACGACATACATTCTCCCCTCCTTAAATCTGCACAATTTGATTGCAGCTACAAACTTAGGCCACAGAGAAACGTATCACCATAATGGTTGGTTGCAGTAACAACATTTGCACGATGACTCGCAAATTATTCAGTGAGTCGTGCTCACCATAAGTCTCGATTCTCCTCGGTCTGTGAATTTGAGTGCACACGCACTCACTCATCAAGTGGAGAAGAATCAAAGCACACGGCGCGTCCCGATAATTTCTTAGTAAATAGGCCTTCCAAAATTTAAAAGACCAAAGAATGGGGAACTAACCTACCTATTCTTGAGTAGATTTATAGTTTGAGTTTCTGCTCGCTCAATGTGTATGCTTATGCATTTGCTGTGAACTCCACGCCACCTTCCCCGCCGCGGCAGCCGCCGTCAGCGAAGGCGGGAAGATGACCGTCGGCTTCCTCTTGCTCTCCTCGAGGTTCGGGAAGTCCTGCGTGTAGTGCAGGCCCCTGCTCTCGTGCCTCGCGAGCGCGCTGCTGACTACGAGCTTCGCGCAGCAGAAGAGGTTCCTCATTTCGCATTCCCCCACCCCGACCATCGTCGGCTTCCACCCCCGCCTCGACAAGAACTCCTCCCACTCCGCCTCCAGCTCCAGCAGCCTCCCCTCTGCGCTCTTCAGCCTACTCGTGGACCTCACTATCCCCACGTACTCCCACATTACGGACTGCAGCTCCGCCCGCACCTCCCTCGTCCTCCTCCTGATCCCCTCCCTCGCGCCGCCCGGGAGGGACGTCGGAAGGACCGGACGGGCCCACGGCGTCGACGGCCCGATGCGCCACGACCGGCCCGCGTGGTCCGCCGAGGGCTGGACGGCGCGACGGGCGAATACGAGAGCTTCGAGCAGCGAGTTGCTCGCGAGACGGTTGGCGCCGTGGAGCCCCGTGCACGCGACCTCGCCCGCGACGAAGAGCCCGCGGACGTTGGTCTCGCCGTGGAGCCCGGCGCGGACGCCCCCGCACATGTAGTGGGCGGCGGGGACGACCGGGATCGGGCGGCGGGTGATGTCGAGGCCGAAGCGGAGGCACTCCGCGGCGATGTTCGGGAAGTGGGCGAGGACGGCCTCGCGGGGGCGGTGGCTGATGTCGAGGAGGACGTACTTCTCGCCGCGCTTCTTGAGCTGGTCGTCGATGCTGCGGGCGACGACGTCCCTGGGGGCGAGCTCGGCACGGGGATCGTAGAGGGGCATGAAGCGCTGGAGGGACTGGTTGTACAGGATGCCCCCGTCGCCGCGAACGGCTTCGGTGATGAGGAAAGCGTTGTCCCGTGGCTCGGCGAGCTTGACGGGAAGACCTTCATCGGCAAGGGCTGTTGGGTGGAACTGCACGAACCTTCAAAAAACGACGCAGATACACTTAAATACTTGTATTGTCAGATATTCGTTTGAAGTTGTCCTGATGTTATTTCAAAATTGACGAAACATAATTTAATTTATAAAGTTGGGATGTTAAAATCGAGCAGAACGCTACGCTATAGTTAGGATGCCTCAAAACTCTTGAATCACCGAGATCATCAAACGACATTTATAGGATCATATATTTCTATAAAATCGGAAGGGTTTTGGCATTTATCATTGTGAATCCAAATAATGTAAGTTTCCATCATAGTTTCAAGAACATATACTTACTCCATATTGGAGATGACAGCGTGAGCACGCTGTGCCATTGCGATTCCGTCTCCAGTAGCTACCTACATTCATATATTTGTCGAAAAAAGAAACAATCAAGGAAGGACAAAGACAAACATTTACTCTGATCAATGGCATAGGTAGAAGAATACCGGTGGATTTGTGGTTGTTGGGTAGATGTGTCCAACTCCTCCTGAAGCAAGCATCGTCACCTTTGAGAGGAACCTGACCACCTATAATGCAAAAAAAAAAAAAAAAAAAAAATCATAAATCCACTTATGTATATCGGGATCCCCTTTTGAAATAGTAGGTTGTATTGTATTTTTTGATTGTGCAGATTAAATCAAAATCTTGCGAGAAATTGAGTAGTTTAAGAATCTAATCTGAATAGTAAAAAAACACAATCCAACGGCTGCTATTTCAGAAAACATGCGGAGATGTTCAAGTGCGGGGATCCCGATCCCTATATATATAGATAGCTAGCTAAACAAAGTGCAAAATGAGAAGGTAAGGTCAGTAATATAACCTGTTGAGTTTCAGTATCCAATACATCTACACCATGGCAATATATTTCTGTATTATCCTGCAAACATGTTCAGATCAATTTTTTTCGGGTTATTTTGCTTGTTGATCTCCTTAGTCAAAATACAAAAAGAGGAAGATAAGAACAGATACAGATATAGACAGTATTTTGACCTAAGGAGCATGGACACTGCAAATTTCATGCTGTGTTGAACACGTGTATCAGACATGCCAAGGGCACCCCAAAATACAGTGGGACACACCAAAATAAATGGCCTTTAAGAGGGTTTAAAATTAAATATGTGAAGAATTGTTGAATGGCGTACCTATAATACATACTACTTTTCTGAATTGCCGCTAAAGATGAAAGACGATTTCCCAAAGGAAGAGAATTTGGTTGCTTGTTGACGGAAGGCAGAGGTGGTGGGTTGGTCAGTTCGTTTAGGTTACCCTTTCGTTGCTTTTAAGGGTATGGTGCAAAATTTGAACGTTGGGTGTCAGAGTGGGAGAAAACTCTTTAGGCTGGGATGTCATATGTTTTACTCCTTTAATATAACTTATTAAAACTGGGTATTCACAGTGAGTACTCGCTCGTCCTCTCAAGAAAGGAAATACGCAAACAATTACTACAAATATAGAACCGTTGCCTTAGTTGATCCATGTTCAAGACTATTGTATACATCTTGATATTCATTTATCATCAATCCATCCCTCCTCCACAAACATCCTCTATTGTCCTACAACATTGTGGCTGCAAATCCCCTATTCCTGAAGATGAACCTAGTGGCCACAGATCCCTTATTTCCTGACAACGACGCTCACAGCCGTAAAATCCCTATTCCTAACAATGGCTCTCGTTGTTGCAAATCCCTTCTCTCCCAATGACGACTCTTGTGGCCACAGATCCCCTATTCCTGATGACGACCTCGTGGCTACAAATCACCTGTTTCTGCTGAGTATATCTATTTATATACCAACTTGGGTTCACTGTTTGATGGCATGGCCCTCCATTTGTTTCCATATTTTTAGGCAATATTTATTAGTATATCTATCTACGCGCCAACTTGCTTTCAGTGTTTGATGGCAAGGCCCTCCATTGCTAATTCTTGCCTCATCTGGAATATACAATAACTCATTGATGATTTGCATGAACAGCTATGAATAGAAAAACTGGTCGATACTTATTAGAGCTTTCTCAAACAATGAGTGATGCTCCGTTGGCACATTGCCATCTTCATTTAATGGGGGCATGGTTGGATGATGATGATATTGATTTTGGTATTATATCATATGCAAGAAGATCATGTTTCTCAATTCCTTTGAAACTTAGGGAGAAAATTTTCTGGCCACAAATTCCTAAATAGTTTATACTTTCTGGCCATTTAGTTTGACTAAAATCAACCAACAGGATGTTTTCCTCATTAACAGATGATGAGAATTTCATCAAACTATGACTAATATGATTGAAGCATAACCAAAAGACAAAAGAACGTTATAGATAGAAGAGTCATGTAAAAAGAACCTGAGAAGTTAATAAATCTATTGCAAAATGGTGCCCAAACATAAATATGTTAGCATCTTCATCCACAGCCTTCAGTAATGCTCTTTCAATCTCTCTTCCAGTCATATCAGCAGCATGAACGATTCTGTGATGAGAGTGTCCTCCTTCCCTTGCAAGATGCAGTTCTCCATCATCTCTATGATCAAATGACGCACCGATAGCAATTAGTTCTTTCACTCTATCTGGGCCTTCTGTGCAAACCACCTGCACAATTGGCAGCATTCTTCGATTAAACAATAACTTGACGAACATTCTTTTGAGAAAATGATAAGTTCAGGAGAAACAAAGTAGAAGTGTTTTCATAAATTAGTAACCTGAAAAGTATGCAGGTTGCCTGATTGCAAATAGAAAATCACACAATACAAACTTAGTAACATGATGCTAGTAACTAAACTTGGAACACTTAAAGACACTTATGCAATCAAATGGCCGCATAAGATGATAGTCCACAAATCAGTATAATTCAGTTTTCCCTCTAATCTCCCATTTCATCCCTTTCTCTTCTAACTAAGGATGCCAAAATTCTAGTTTGTTCCCCAAGAATTCACCTAAGGAAGTCCGTACCCAGACGTAGAAGTCGTGAAACAAAAAATAATTTGGACAAAAGGACAAATAAAGTTACTGGTACATAGTTTCCTGCTTATCCTCTCCAAGGCTCCAACCATAAATTTGACCCATCTGGCTCACCTGGTGTTTAGTAAGAATGTCATGACAATCTTCTAAATTAACTAAATGATTTGTCTATAAGGCCAGTCTTTGACTATCCCATGGAATTTTACCACAGGACCTCCCCTCCTTTGACCAGAGGCCTCAACCACTTTGTTGCCAATCCTTATGACCTATCACTTTGACATGTATATTCGTGAATCAGAAACTATACCCTAAAAAATCCTGACCCAGGCTCAAAACAATTCTATCAATATCAGCAGTAACTAGAAGCATAACAAATCCATCACTAGAGAAGTTTTCATACATGGCAGACATGTAAGAGATTTATCTGATACAGAGTAAAAGGAAAAGCTTACCCTAACAGTCTCTTCATCGCATAAATAAGCCCCTGCGACCATAGTATCATGCATGTGACTTTCCACAGAATCTGAAGGAGACAAAACAGCGCTGACACCGCCTTGTGCATAATTTGTGTTGCTCTCTTGAGGCTCAGCTTTGGTAATAATAGCAACTGACCCATGTTTTGAAACTTCAAGAGCATACTTTAGACCTGCAACACCACTGCCGATAACCACAAAGTCAAAGTACTTTGTTGCATTGTCTTGTACACATGATAGTACAGCAGTAGCAGTATAGTTTTGACCGTGAGGAGCTTGATGAGATCCATATCTCCTTGTACATGAGACTCGACATGCAGTGGATAGCCTGATACATAGACGCAGTAGATATCATGAGCTAGTACTAAATGATAGACAATTGCTTGTGTCACTTAATCACTTTGACCTAAAAGCTTAAGATGTTAAGTTGAGGGGCATCTATGTATGTATAAGCCAACTCACATCCACCCACCTCCCTATCCTTCACATGAAGCTCACACATGGATAGGCAAAACAAATAGAGACAATATGGGTTTTCTTGACCATGTTAGAGGCACTACATCTCAGGAAAATTGTTACTTTGATACCAAGCCAAATAACCATTTTGACATCTAAGCTCAAGTTGTTAGATAACTGGTAATAATGAATATCAGAAAATAATGTATGACAAGTCAATTTAAACAGCAATCATGAGTTACATTTATGCATGTCAAATTTTCAAATGGCTAGTGATGTATGAAAATAGACAGTTCAGTATGTTGGAATAATAAAATATTTAACCCTCGCCATGACTCTCGAGTTTTTGGTGTAGTGGCAGGGACTTTAACATGGTAACGGAGATATCCAAGTTCAAATCTCTCTAACGTGCACTTAAAGTGGATTGTATATTAAAAAAAAAAAAATACCGCTGCATGAATCCAGCTCTCAGTCTGCCCATACATGGGCATTCGACATAGGAGCATGGGCATTCGACATACGGGGCGGGACATGTTGGAATAATGTAATTATTTAACCTTCAATCCTCACCACAAATTTGGAGTTTCAGTATAGTGGCAGAGACTTAACAAAATGCAACAATAACAAAACCTTTATAATTGGGGGGATCGGCTAATTAGACATTTTACTAGTAGAAAATATTATATTATTTTAGTTTGGCTGCAGAGCTAAATGAATAAAGGAAGCTGAAATATAAGCAAGGACGGAGCCACATACTTGCCAGAGGGGGCAACATTGACAAAACCCCCTCTTCAGACATACTCAACCCATAATCACCAGCTCATCCACCCACCCCAACAAAAAGGGAAAGAAGAGTTACCCATTCCCTTCTTTTCTCCAACAAATGGAGTTTAGCCAGTTCTATTTTTTAATAGAACAGTAAATAGTAAAGGTGATTCATCATAATAGTTTGTGGTTTTCAAGATATAAGGTTGGTTTCTACCATTACTACCATCTTCTGTGATACAACTCTTTATTTGATCCCTTGTTTCTTGATATAAAACGTGGGTATAAATTCCCCATGTGGTCCATTAATAGTAATTGACGAAAAAAGTCCGAATTACAAATGATATCTCCAAGACTCCAAGGCACAATGACAAACAACAAGAAAACAAACTCCAATGCGACTAAAGCGGACAAATCTACCTGTGAGTCAAGCTTGTTGCAGCTAGAAACTATCGAACCCGTGGACCAAATCTGGAATGGAAGTACATCAAATCTTAAAGTATCATTTGTCGTCAGCTACAACCTTGTACGAAAGTCCACCGTAGTAGAGAAAAGACGAGTAAACAAAAACAACGTTGGTATTTTGTCAAGCCCTATCGACCTATATGATCTATTGTCGGGTTACATAGTTACCTAAGTTTGCGAAAACGAAGATAACCAATTACAAACAGCTTTTAAAATTTGAGAATAAAAATAAACCATAGAACAATTATGAAGAGGTGGAAGGAAGACAACTCCAGGTATGTCATACTTATCATTTTCCCTTTGTCTATTAAAGTAGATTAGCACTCCGTTGTCATTTCAAAGTAATATAAAAGAGAAGGAATGCTTAGGTATTTTTTTAGGCTCTGTTCCCAAAGAAAACCAAACCATGCAAGTAGTTTTTGTGGAAATAGTATTTCAAAATTATTTATTTTCAGACTGAAATACAAGACGAACAAAATTATGGATGATGTGGCATGTTGTATTAACATTTTATAATTCTGCTCGCTCAAGAGGAATTGGATTGAAAATATAAATTGTTTGAGGTCAAAGAAGAGAACGCATGAATTAGAAAATAGCTAGTTTTCTTCCATGACTAATTGAAATGAAATAAGGATGAGAAGATTACTTGCAAACTACTTTTTTTGGAAGTTGAATGGAAAAGGAAGTTCAAGTAGAGATATTATGATATATATATATATATTCTGATCAATGTTGAATCACCCCCAAGATAAATCCAGGCTCGAAGAAATGAGATAAGCATGGCTCGATATAATTGCATGCACATGTGGAGGGTTCTCAAACTCTGGTGTGCATATAAATTAAAGGTGTCATCTCAAAACAGTTCAGTCAAACTATTCCTGAAAGATAAGAGGATATTGGAAAACACCTAGTGTCCGCTATGAGCTTAGCAAGAGGGTAACATGAAAGGTAACATATATGACATCAAGGGACATACTGTTAGTTTCTTCGAACATAATTTCTTCATCAATGTTCCAAATCCTTCACATATTTGCAACTTGGAATATGAGAATGAGTCGTATCCAGTGTTTTAAAAAGCTCTAGGCGCTCCTATGCGAACTACCTCGCCTAATCGCTGGGGAGGGCCTAGGCGTGCCTAGACTCGCCAGAGAAGAAAAGCGTCACATGGATGGCTTCTCAAATTCCCTTTTTCATGACACCTTTTATTACTTTTGTATCTCATGTTAGGTTATCCAAATTTGTCCTAAAAGTTGATCAAACTTGAGTTTTTAGACAATGAACTAAAGAAAAAGTTAAAACAATATCAAATTATCAATAAAAAACAACAATGTAACTTAAAAAGATCACAAAATAGTCTATGAAACACAACAATAAGTTTAAGAACAATAACATGACACATAAATCATTATGGTAGAAGACAAATTGTTCAAATTGATATAAGATAATCAATGGGTCAATGTTCCACATTCTAAATTCTCTTTTTTTGGGTCTATTTAGTTAGTAACTTACAGTGTTAAAATTTAAAAAAGACTTTATTTGGACCTTTAAAACTTAAGTATGCAACTTTAAAACCAATAAAATCAAACAAGCTCATAAAACAAATTAAAAAAAATCCACATAAAGCCCAAAAATGTTGCATAAATCACCCAAAAACCTAGGTGTGTGCCTAGGCTTGCCTAATTACCCATTCACCTAATCTCGCTTTGGTGTCTTTCTCCCCTACGTGTCACTTAGAGAAGATACCTTGCATGACTTTGGAATCTTTGGATTAGGTGGTGAAACATCGCCTCTCGCCTTTTGGGCGCTAGGTGAGCGCCTTTAACAACATTGATTGTATCAATTGTAATGAGTTGTATTGATAGAAAACAAATTAAGAATAATCAGAAATTGGTCTAATTGCCTACTGTGTGTCATATAAGAATTCAGATGGTAGAAAAAAGTCTAAGACATGGTTAAATCCTAATACCTATCACTATTTTCAGATATGGTTATATTAATTTACAAGGGTAACAACAATCAAAGTATGCACTCAATTTGCAACTAGGCACACCCTTCGTTGGAACAAAAGCTAGTTGCTACAATTTAACAGAAACAATGGTGAAAACATGGGTGAGAACCGAAATTGCAACCCAATAGCCATACCTCGTAACGTCACTTTGTAAACATGCCTTAAAAGCTATCGCAGATGCCTTTGAAGCCAATTGGTGATCTTTCCCAATGTATATACTTGTTCCGCAATGTAAGCTGATATTCCCATTTAACAGACAGGCCGCCATCTAAAATTTCTGCACAACCAAGAACAATAAATCATCACATCAAGTTAAGAACCACTGGAGGCAAAAGTCGGTGTCTGTATCGGACAATCCAAAAACCACTAGGATACATCAAAAATCAATCCGTAGCTGTGCCACGGTGTCTGTATCGTGTCGTATTCATGTCCATACAACATAATGATAGGGTTATGCATGATCTTATGAAAGTTGTTCTCAATAACATTGGTTTAACTTCCTTTTTCACTCAGTATACTAATTGTGTCCTAGTTACTATTTTACTCTTAAGAAAATCCATAAGGTAGCAAAGATACATATACCCAGGGAATTTTTGCTTCTCACTATAAAGACTTCTTTCTTCATAATATCATATGGTTAAAATTATCAAATTGTGGTTATTGTGATCATATATGATCCACACTTCAAGTGCTATAACTGTTTGATCCAATTAGCACACAGTTGTTGTTTCTTTCCCAAAATTAAAATGGGTCCAGGCATACCAAGACAAATTTGATAGCTTTACATAAAGGACCCATGTCTTCTGTTTTCTTTCTTCTCTAAGAATCACTCACCAACCACCAAATAATTACTTGGAACAACATATATACACACAAAAACTTCGAACTTTCCACTTAATAGAGGAATATAAACAAGACCCATATGCCAAAACTAATCAAACAAACGTTTTTATACATCTAGAGAAAGCTATATGAGGAAAAAAAACAAAAAAAAAAAAAAAAAAAAAAAAAAAACTACAGAGGCATTTCCACAAGCACGTGATCTGCATATAAGAAAACATCAATAACCCATCAAAAATAACAAGAAATGAAAGGAGAGGAGTCTTACTCTCTCGAGAGAGAGGAGCCGCCAACAGAAGAAGAGAAGAGTATGGCTCTTCTATTAGACTCTCGAATTCTATTGGTATTTTTCTTCTTTTATTTTCTTTCTAAAAAGAGAAAAGGAAGAATAATTTTAAAAAAAAAATTAGAGAAAAGTAATGGAGCACGAAAATTGAGGTAGATGAATCCTTTATTTCCGAGGCGCCACATCTGACTCTCCTTACGTTACAGTTGCAGCCATTAACTTTTTAGAATATATTACATTATATAAATATTTTTTTAGATATTGTCGTTAGTTTTTCCATTGGTAGTATAAATATAAAATAAAATTATATATATATAATTCTATTTTATATTTTCCTAGTTTAGTAATAGTTTAGTACAAGACACGCAATATGGGCCCACTAGTGGACCCGGGTGGTGCACTTTTTTTCTTTTTCTGTGCCGCTTGTTCTCTCTAACCAATTATGCTAAGAGCATCTCCAACCCTATTGTCTTGTTTTGTGTTGTGAATCCTATGTGGCATGAGGGACAAGACAATGTCTTGTATAGGTGGCAAGATTATATTCACAAATGACAATGGGTTTAAAAAGTCATCTCCAATGCAAAAGTATTGAGAAGACAATACAAATAATTTTTTACAACTTCCAAAACAACTTTTACTCTTCTACTTCTTTTTTATAAATATTTTTATTCACAAATGATGATGTGGACATAAAGACATTGTGAAGTGCATTGTCTAGATCTAGACAACCAACTTCACATTGTCTTTGCCATGTCATTGCCATGTCAACTCCACACTTTATTTCACATTTGCATTGGAGAAGTACTTTTGGAAAAAATGGTTGTCATTCCTATGTGGCAACCATTTTTTTCAAACTCACAATAGGGTTGGAGATGCTCTAAGGTCAAAAGAATCATGTGGGCGTTTCTAGCTGACTTGCGTGTGAGAATCTCTCTCAGACTCTCAATGCATTCTTTTATGGGATAATTTAGCAAATGCCCCCATTCTAAATGTTGAAATTAGCATATACCCCCACTATTTTATTTATCTAACAAATACCCCCATTTTTGATATAAAATAATAAAAATTTAAGATATACCCCCACTCTTTTACATAGGAGTGGGGGTATTTGCTAAATAAAATAAATAGTGGGGGTATATGCTAGTTTTAACATTTGGAATGGGGGTATTTGCTAAATTATCCCTTCTTTTATATATATATACTAGAATATATACGTGCCTTTGCACGTATTTTAATATTTTTTAATTAGTTTAGAATAATTTTTTAGGAAGATCAAAGGATAGTCTTTCTAATTACTAAGTTGTCCTTATTAAAATTAATAAATTATTTTTAATTAGTATAAGTATGTAAGGGTATTTTCGGAATTCAAAAGTTTCACCATCTAAGTTTTCCTATATATATATATATATATATATATATATATATATATATATATATATATTAGAGTTCATTTTTGTTTACCCATCAAACTAGAATATTTATTTATTTTTTATTAAAATTTTAACACGTGTATGAAAATTATTTTAATGGGAAGCAAAACATTTTTAAAGTGGTTTTGTGTGGATGAAATTGACACATGTCAATTATTTACTGGAGGATGAACAAACACGCTAGTTTTGATAGGTGGACAAAAATGAACTTTTTTTTCTATTCAAAAAATTATATAAAAAACATTGAAGTTTTTTCATTTGCATAAAAGATACAAAACTTAAAATATTTGAAAAAGCAGTTCCAAAACATCATTTTAAAGGTCGTATTTTTGTTTCTTATGATTTACGTCCTTTTATATAATATAAACTTTTTTATTTCTTGTTTCTTTTGTGAAGTTTACACTCTTTTAAATGACGTAAATTTTACAATTTTTAGTGACGAATTCTGTCTCATGACAAAATTGAATTGTTAGTTACAAACTAGACTTTTAGTGACAAAATTTAGTGACAATTAGACTTTTAGTTACGTTTTCTTAACATTTTCCATTTTCTCGAAACATTGTTCTTGGAAAAAAGAAAAGAATATGCAAAATTTACGCCGTTTAAAGTAGTTTTTTTTGGCTGCCTTTGCAAATACTCTAAATTTTGTGCCTTTTACGTTATTGAAGAGAAATTCGATATTGTCCATGCAATTTTATGTTTTTTATTTAAAGAATTAGATAATTACGGATATCAAAAGTTGCATGCATAGGAAAAAAAAAGAATTAGGACGCTCATTTTAGAAACAACGGATCTGCTCTCCTTGTGTGTAACCTCCTTGCCCACCTGTAGAGTAGGGATGGCAACTTCCTCCGAACCCGACGAGGACCCGACTTTTTTTCTCCGATGGGGACGGGTTTGGGGATATAGAAACGGGGATGGGAACGGGAATGGGGATTAAACAAAATCTCCGATCGTATTTGGGGCCGGATATGGGTATTGTACTCCCCGCCCCGGTAAATCTCCGATCCCGATTACTTATACTTATATGTACAACACATTTGTATGAGAGTATGATCTATCTAGTACTAAATATAATTTTTATTAAATCAATGTTTTATCAACATGTCTTGTAAATCTTTTTGGAATGAAATAGTTTATACTATACAGAAAAATTTATTAACGGGGAGGCAGACAGGGACGAAAAAATCCATTCCCAAAAGAGTTAATGGGGCGGGTTACGGGGACGGGGATAAAAGTTTAAACCAGACCGGGGATGGGGACGGGGATGGGGATTCGCATACTACTCGGAGACGGGGATGAGGAGTATGATCCCCGCCCCCGCCCCGCCCCATTGCCATCCCTACTGTAGAGGTGTTAGGCGGGCCAGTCCGGGCCCACCCCTCATTTTCAGCAGCCTCCCTCCAATGAAGGGACGACACGTGACCCGCGGACCATGATTGGAGTCCAAATCCTTGGACAACGTAGCAACCCTTTTTTTTTAATAGTAATGGTCGCGTTCCCAGATTAGCCAATATTTTTCTCTTCGACTATAGGAGAGAGAGAGAGAGAAAAATAAAAAAAACTCAAATGTCATCCTCTTTTATAGGATCTTACTCTAATTCTTTAACAACATTCTTTTTTTTCTTCTTTCAAAAATGATGTTTTTTGCCGGCAAATATATCTATATATATAAATATATATACTCCTCCGTCCCCGCGAGATATACTCTCCTTATTGGTAACGTCGGATCTCCGGCCATTCCATTCTTCCGCCGCTTCACAATGGTACGTAGTAGACTTTGCTACATTTTTTTTTTTGGCGAGCTACGTACGTAATGTCTACATTCCCAAGAAAAGAAATAAATCAAATGTTGTCCTTCTTTGGATATAAATATATATAGTTTAATGATGGGGGGTGTGGGTGTGGGGGGTGGGTGGGTGGGTGGGTGGGTGGGCGCATGGCAGGGCAAGTTAAGGTGACGAATCGATGGGGACCACGTCATTTCAGGTGACCAATCACAACAATTGAAGGCGATCGGAGAATAGGATGGGACAAACCAAACGTGTTAAGGATACTGCAAGATGTTGGCATACGTCCAGTCCACGTACTTGTCACAAACCACTTGTCACCGAAATTCGAAATTTTTTGTAGTGAGTTTCCAGTCCATGACTACGATAATTTCTAGCTACGATATCTCGTCGTGTGTATGCTTAGTTTTATATTTTTCTCGTGTTATCGAGTTTTTTTTGTGATTGGGTTTTGTTTCGTTAATTATCTTTGATGAAACATGGGGGAAATTTATTCCCACCGATTTACCTAAAAATAAAAAATCATGTATAGTGGAGAGTGAAAAGGGAGAGGTATTGAATCACTGACAACAGAGAGCATAAGAACAAGAAGTGGAAGATCTCTGCTAATGGAGATATAGAGATGGATTCTCCATTAAGCCTCTCTACTAGAATCTCAGTTATGGAGGTCACACATGAGACTCCTTTATGAAACTTATTTTCTTGTTCTTTAGTTTTTTTTTTTCCTTCTATATTTTATGTTCATTATGCATCCTATTAATTTTCAATTTTGTCCTTTCAGTATATGCTGCATTCTTTCATTCATTGATACCTTGTTCTTGGACTACACTTCTTTCATGTTTAAGCTCTAAGGATATGCTTGACAATTGTTGGATACCGGTTATGTGGTGTTTTTGAAGTACCGGTTATGAGTGAGGTCCGGTTTTGGATGATTTTAAGTAGCAGGTTTTAAACAAGTCCAATCCTTGTTTGATAATTCATCAGCTAACGTTTCTGAAAGTGTTTTAAAATAATAAAATTACATATATAGAAACGAAAGTCCTCCTAAAGCAATATTATATCATTGTCTATTGTCATGTGACATGTCACGGCAAGAAAATATTGAAACTCTAAATTATATTATGTGATTAGGAATTTATCACCAACCTAAACTATTCTTATATTTGTTACTTGTAGATATTAAATTCATGTTATTAGACTATTTTATGTAGTAGTAGTTGTAATTATGTTTTTTTATGACGGTAAGTTTTTGGAGGGTTTGAGCCGACCAAAACCTGTGCCTTAAATTTTTTATACCAAACATGATTTTCGTAAACATCGGACTCAAAAAAACCCCTCCAAAACCGGTAAAAACACCATTGCCAAGCATACCCTAACCGTCGACAATATGTTGCAGGTAACTACCTCTGCCTGTTGAGTATACCTGAAATCAAATATGCAGCCAGGGAATGAAGACTCGGCAAATTTCCCCAGAAAACCTCTGTCAGATGTTCTGCCACCTCCACAAACCCTTACTCCTTTCAGCTCTTGCAGCCCTGTGGCCAGCCTGGGGGGAGGTTCACGTTCATCTTCCGGCGCAGCTGGACCATCTCTGCATCCACCATTGCCCGGATATAATGAACAAACACAGAAAACTAGTACAAAACCTCCTGCAGGATATACCCTTCAAGGTCTAGTCGAGGATTTCCAGTCTTTACCTTTCGGTCAAGGTATCGATCATGAGTCGCTGCCAAGGCCGTTGCACGATGAGGGGGAGCCTCCGTCTTCTATTCTGGAGACGTACCCTTCGAACTGCCATCCTAGATTCGTGAGGCTGACGACTCACGCCATACCTAGCTCTCGGTCCCTCCTCGCCAGGTGGCATTTGCCGCTGGGAGCGGTAGTTCATCCCCTGGCAGATGCTCCGGATGGGGTCGGTAACAATGTGCTCTTGTAGGTCATCAGTATCTTTTCTCAGACACCCCTGTATCTGTATCTGTATCTGTATCTGTATCTGTGTTTTGTATCAGTAAGAAAACCTCATTGTACATATTGGTGTTGCTTGTTGCTGTTCTTTCCAGGTGCCATTGGTTAATTTCGGTGCGGCAGGCGTTGTCAGGTGTCAGAGCTGTCGGACGTACGTAAATCCGTATGTGACTTTCACAGATGGTGGCAGGAGGTGGCTCTGCAACATTTGTGCTCTGCTCAATGATGGTAGATACCTCAGTAAAATATTTTTATCTAGTTTAGTTGTTAAATGAAAATAATATCCACTTGTCTGTATCTCAACTTTGTTGTAATTAAAGTTGTGAAAATTGCATTTGGGTCTCTGTAATCGTTCAAATTAGTGTTTGGATCTTGGACCAACGATTGACTTGTCATTCATGTACACAGATGATGAAAGGGTCACTATAGTACACAGAAGAAATGAAATTATAGTAGGTATATATGTGCATCTACCATGAGGTAGATACAATGATTCTTATACAACAACACAACCCAGTCAGTCGAGTCAACCGTTGGTCCAAAATTCGAATACTAATTAGGTCGACTGTGGAGACCCAAATGCAAATTTTACAACTTATATTCGATACCCAAAGCCTAAAAAACCCTATTAGATATCTAAGTTATCAAGTGATCTAGATGTCTTCCAAATCAATCGATATCTCTGCTTTATTAAGATTTGCTGGTTAATGGTTAACTATGGTTGATACTAGTCAGCTCACATTTGTTGACATACATAGACAGAAACCAATGACAAGGGGCAGAAAGAAACTCTAACATATGACAATGAAATAGAAGAGATCAAATAGAGAGTAACAATTTGTCTAAATTTAATCAATATAATTTTAAGAATAAACATGGACTATAACCTTAATGCTTTCCTAGTTAGGCTTATGAATTAGGAGCATGATTACATATGGATATCTTCTATGTGAAGAGTAGTCAAATTCAGTACCATTTCCTCTCATTATGTACTCATACTAATGGACATATTTGTGGTAACAACGGGAAGAAACCGCAGAGTTACTGATTTCCTTTAATGCTCTAACACTGCTGATTTTGTAGTGCATATGAATCTGGATATATATAGTCCAGTTTTAATAGAAATAAATTTCATAAATCTATTAAGAATCATAATAACGAGTTTCTAAGACAAGGAAAGATAACAAGTTTCCGGGGGGGGGGGGGGGGGGGGGGGTGTTGAAGTATGTCTTGCTGCCTATTCTTTTGCCTTTCTCCAGATATCTTCTGAAAGAAGTGTAGGCTGATCAGCATTGTATTTTCCATCCAGTTCCGGTGGAGTATTTTTGTTCTTTGGATGCAAGTGGAAGAAGATGTGATGTGGATCAACGGCCCGAGCTCTGCAAGGGAAGTGTAGAATTTGTTGCTCCATCTGAGTATATGGTCAGGCCACCAATGCCACCAACATATTTCTTCCTCGTCGATGTTTCAGCATCTGCAGTTCAAACTGGGTTACTTGAGGTAATGGTTGCTAACTTGTAATATACTGTAGTTACTTCTGTCACGATCTACGTCTTTCCTTGTGCTGCAATCTCAAGTTCACAAATCTTGGCATAATGATTTCATTTTGTGTTCTTACTTTTGATGTCAAAGTATATTTGCAGGTAGTAGCTAAAACCATAAGATCTTGCCTCGATGAGCTTCCTGGGTTTCCTAGGACGCAAATCGGCTTCTTAACCTTTGACAACACGCTACATTTTTATAGTTTGAAAGTAAGTTTTTTCCCATCTTCTTGCTAATATCTTCTCTAAAAAGGATGCTACTCATTCATATTTTTTTCGTATCCAGTCTTCTTTGACACAACCTCAGATGATGGTGGTATCGGATCTAGAAGATATATTCCTACCATTTTCCGATGGTCTTCTTGTCAATCTCTTTGAATCAAGGAACTTGGTAGATTCTTTCCTAGATAGCTTGGCATGTATGTTTCGGGACAATACAAATGTAGAATCTGCCTTTGGGCCGGCTCTGAAAGCCGCATTTATGGTCATGGTGAGTTTTTTTTCTTCCTTTGGTTCTACAATTTGCATCATGTAGATGAACTATTTGATCCATCTCCTGACAGAGCCACCACGGAGGAAAATTGCTCATTTTTCAGAGTACTTTACCTTCTCTTGGTGTTGGCCGATTAAGGTTGAGAACGGACGACCTTCATATGTATGGAACCGACAAGGAACATACCTTACGGATTCCTGAAGATCCGTTCTATAAGATGATGGCCTCTGAATTTACAAAGAGCCAAATTTCAGTGGATATATTTGCTTTCAGTGACACCTACTCTGGGATACCTTCTTTAGGTAACAGTTATTCAATAACTAAGGGTGCTGCTATTAGCACTCCTAAAATGTCATTCGGCACTCCTCTTTAAATTTTTTTAACATTCAAATTCCAAATCTACCTTTGCATTAAATATGACATTAATTTGTGCATGCATGGAGGGAGGAGTGTAGGATGACATTTTAGGAGTGCCAATAATGTTAATGCATGGACAAATTTGGAATTTGAATGTTAAAAATTTAAAGTGCAGTGCCGAATGACATTTTAGGAGTGCTAATAGCAGCACCCGTAACTAATACCAATAATGGTTAGTTTTTGCAGGAATTTCTTTCCCTAACTTAACCTCAACTTAATATCCAGGATATCTTGCCAAATGTTCAGGTGGCCAGGTGTATCATTATCCATGTTTTCAGGCATCCATTCACCGGGAGAAACTTAGACACGAGCTAGCCAGGGACCTTACCAGGGAGACGGCCTGGGAGGCTGTGATGCGCATTAGATGTGGAAAAGGTCTTACTTACGACACGGTTATTAAACATACCTATATTTGTGTCGTAAAATGTATCTTTGCGGTTCAGGGATGCGGTTTACTACCTACCATGGGCACTTTATGCTGAAGTCTATGGACTTGTTGGCTCTCCCGACTGTAGATTGTGATAAAGCCTACGCAATGCAGCTATCTTTGGAAGTGACCTTGATGTCAACCCAGATTGGGTATTTCCAAGTGGCCCTGGTGTATCTTCTAAATTCTTTGATTGCAGCTTCTTATGCTCATCTTTTCTTTCCTTCGTTTTCCTTCTGATATGTTTTTGATTATACACGCAAATTCTGGAAAATCTATGTTGCGTCCAGCCACCTCTAGCCTAAAGATGAATGCAAATAAATAGAAATGTTGTACGCGATCATCTCTCTAAAAATCGTCTCTCAGTTAAAGTGATATGCATCTTTCGTTTCACAACGTTCTCGTTAATTTTATGCATCAATCAAGTCATTCCACTCCGAACATAATCAGCAACATTTTGCCTAAACACTTGCTGATTACCATTATCATGGTCATATTTGGGTAATTTATTCATATTATGTGGCGCCAATTGCCTTTGCATATCATTTACTCCATTTGTGGTTAGGTTAGTGTGAGTAGCTTCTAGTTTGGGAAAGTATTTCCTGAACCCGACATCATTGCATATGGAAAAAATGTATGTTTCAGTCAAATAATGTCAACAAGTTCTTCTTGTCTTCATGATGATTTCATCATTTGCTGAACTAACTATCAAACACTATCCTTACTTTGTTTAGTCCATATCACGATTTTCTTAGCAATACTTCTAATGCTATTAAGTTTTCCTTAGCTAGCAAAAGATATACTACATCTTCAGGTGAAAGACGTATCAGAGTCCATACACTAGCTGCCCCTGTGGTAAGAGATCTTGCTGAGATGTACCGCCGGACAGATACTGGAGCAATTATTTCCTTGATGAGTAGGATTGGTCCGTTTCCGTACCTTCTACTTCTTCCCTTTCCACAATCATCTTTTTATAACGGTTCAGCAACATGCAGCAATCGAGAAAACCCTTTCCCACAAGCTTGAGGACGCTCGTCAGCTTATCCAGTTGAAGATTGTGAGGAGCCTTAAGGAATACCGCAACCTGTACTCGGTGCAACACCGGTTGGGTGGACTTCTGATATTTCCCGAATCGTTAAAATTCCTGCCATTATATGCGCTATCGCTCTGCAAGTCTGTGGCACTTTGTGGAGGGTATGCCGATGCTTCTCCAGATGAGCGTAGTGCTGCTTGTTTCGGTCTTATGATTTTGCCCGTGAGAAGGATGCTTAAATTTCTCTACCCCAGCTTGATTAAAGTTGACGAGATCCTCACTAAGGTATTGAAGATCCTTAAACATTTACTTCACAAGATCTATGGAGCAAAATTTCTTTTAGTTTTTTTTTTTAAGTTTGGTTTTTAGCTTCTGCATGGAAATTGAGATGTTCTTAGACATTTGTAATTTATTGAGTAAAATGATTACAAGTTACGTAACGGATATATGGCAAACTTATCTATGCAACAGGAAATATTTTTAGGATACAAAAAACTTTGTATGAATTAGAAGGTATACAACAAAACCAAAATTGTCAATCAAGTTCTTGCGTTTTTTTTTGCTGTGCAATTTCAAAAGTACATATGTGGGATGGACATGGCCGGTTATGTTTTGTTTCCACATTTTTATTTGCAGACGACATACGATTTTGAAGGGTCGTTGAAGCAGTTAGCTTTAACAGCGCAAAGCTTAAACACCAGTGGATTATACATCTGCGACGATGGGTTCAGCTTCGTTATCTGGCTTGGTAGGATGCTACCGTCTGGTCTAGTTAATGATATCCTTGGTGTGGATTTACCTGCCCTACCCGATTTAACCAAGGTATTGAGTTTGTGCCATTAATTATACAATATCAGTTCTTCTATGTTGTATAAACTATAGTATTGCATATTTTGAGAGAGCATAATATGATAAATCAACTCAAATTATAAAAGTTTTATACGATCCTCTTTTATAGCCTAAGCATTTCCAGGAAAATCTAATGGATCAACCAAAAGGGCCCAGTTCACATTTTGATACTTGTGTTTAGATATTTTTTTTTCCCATTCGTCTTATAAAGCTTATGATAAATCTTATGATGTTCTTGCTGTTGTCCGATAAGATGAAATTAATCCAAATATACTAACAAAACTTGAAGGAAGAAATTAGTATTTTAACTTTCAAATAAAATCTGATTCCTAACACCATTTATTAACTAGAACGTGATCCTAACATGTTTCTTATGGAGGTGCATGATTGAATCATGTGTCTTATTCTGAATATCTGTTACTTCCAGGAATTCGATTCCTGGCATGCCCGGTTTCAGAAACTTTACCTTGTTTATATCTGGCTATGGTGATTCGGATTCCTCGCATGCTCGTTTCGGACATTTTACATTGTTTATCTCTGACTACGATGATTCCAGCAATACTAGGCTATTATATTGGATTCTATGTTGCACGAATACCTACACAAATATGGATAAAGACAAGATACAACTACGGGATAAGGACATCTTCAAATAGGTACGAATAGGTACAGACATGATGAGGATACAGATACGGGATAAGGACTTCTTCAAATAGGTAGAATAGTAGTCACCTATGTTGCATGAATATGATACAGTACAAAAAAATATGATGAGGATACGGACACCATTCTCCTGTGTCCGTCCGTGCAAGATAGATTGTAGTGGAAGCACTTGTATTCACCTCATATAACATTTTTCCATCCTAAAATTGTTTTTCACATATCCTTCTGTGAACATCAACTGATTTCTCATATATAGAACTTTTATTGTAGATATTGGTTTAAATGTATTAGGTACGTCCCTAGAAATCTATTTTTTTTCCAGGGAATCCTTGCATGCTTTCCTCATCAAGACAGTTTGTAGACAAAACATAGGTACAGGCTAGGATATTTATTTCCGAAAATAATTTATAATATCATCCTGCATTTCAACCCAAATTCATTTATTTATCTTTAATTACACATCATATAATGATAGATACAATTGCTCATCTCCGCCATTCGAATTCCCCCCAATATGAATTTGGTTAATTAGGCAGTATCACATTGTGGAAGTACAAAAATGGATGCATGATGCATCAAAACCTTGTACCAAAGTTAGCTGGTGCCAAATACCTGGGCCTTCACAAATGTGACAAATATAGGTCCTTAGCGTAAGATTTTTTTTTTTTTTTGGGTACTGCAGGTCGCTCTTCATGAACATAACAACGAGGTATCGAGAAAATTGAATAGGACCCTGACCAGAATGAGGGAGAATGATCCTTGTTGCTGTCACATAGGACATGTAGTAATGCAAGGTGAACAGCCAAGGGAAAACTCGTTGCTCCTGTCGAAGCTCGTCGAGGACCAGACTGCCGGAGCCAGCAGTTACCTGGACTGGATTCTGCAAATATACAGGCAGACTCAAAGTGGTTGAAGGTTTGGGAATGACTACTTACGAGTTCCAAGAGCTCCAAACTCAAAAAAAAAAGTTAACAGAGCTTCCAAAAGCTAACACTGCTCGGTTTCAGTGTTCTTGTGCAATGTATTGTCGATTCAATGTGGATTAGGCTCAAATGATTGAAATCCTTTGATTTAGCATGTAATAAGTTGGTCTATTATTCTTCTTCCTTGTGGATATAACTTGGTGTTGCAAATGCTATGCTTCTTATACTCAAATCTCTGATGGATGATTTTTTTTTTTCTTTTTAATCTTTCAATTTAGTTTCTTGTATTCTGTAGATGTATATTTAGTTTTGGAATACTATTTTTTCATGTGTGGGAGATTTTTTTTTTATATATATAGAATAAATGATGAGAAGAACCCCCGCATTTCATTAATAATGATAATTAAACTAAACAAAACAAAAGTTCAAGAGAGCATTGAGACAAAAAGAAATACAAGATACAAACTCAAATAAAATTTATGTAGCTAAAATTCTGCTCTCCTTATTAATGAGTTCATGTCATGTCTTAATCTTCCCATTGACCTCATAGTAACAATAGATCCATATAAAGACACATTGTCAACAATGATTAGGTCAATGGACACTGGTTCTCAATAATGGCTCATGCCCTTGCAAATTAGAGTGCAACTTCCTGAAATGATCGAGCCCTCGCTGAATGTTTTTTTTTTTTTTTTTTGGTTCTTGTCGACCGGTGGCTTGTATCGGTCCCCAAGTAATCTCAGGATAGGAGAGATCCAAGGTAGGCAAGAGTTTTCACAAGACAAAGTCTGCACTCTTGCCAACACCAAAAGAGACGTAGAGTTTTCGCGAGATACCTGTACTCTAGCCAACTCAAATAAAGCACAAAAAACGGTTACAAACTGACTTCAAAAAAAATGCAAAATACAATAACAAGTGAAAAAGTGTTCTCCTATTTACATTCGCAGACGCTACAATGAGATAGAACAAAAACAACAAAGAAAATACAAAGAGAAACTCCTCGCTGGAGTGAACAAGTCACCGGTGCTCAAAGCAAGATTTGGCCTATACCCGATCTGCTCTCAGGAACCAGCAAGTTCAAGCATGAACCTCTGGAACGCTCTTCGTCACCCTCGGATTGACTTTGGAACTCAAAATGAGTTTGAAAAGTTCTATGCGCCTATGAGCATTGGCAGCAACAACAAAGGCGCCCTTCTAGAGTGATTTGTGGCTCTCGGTTTTCTCTCTATTCTCGCGTACAACTCTGAAGAGTGATGCTTTTTATATAGAGCAGGCTGGCACCTATGGGCGCATAAGTATGTGTAGAGAATAATTGTTGTGTTTTTATTGATTGGCTACTCCACTACTTATAGGGAGTCTAGCTCCTCTTCATACTACATTTTCCAATGTGGGACTAAATCCCTTATTAGTTCTCAACACTCCCCCTCAAGATGGGCGATAGATATTATTCATTTCCATCTTGTTACATAGCTTCGACAGACTTAATGAACTAAGACCCTTAGTTAGACAGTCTGCCACTTGTTCTTCTGAGCGAACATGATCAATCTTCAATATTCCTTATTCCAGCTTCTCTTTGATGAAGAATCGATCGATCTCGATGTGCTTCGTTCTGTCGTGCTGAACTGGATTGTTAGCTATACTTATTGCAGCTTGACTATCGCTCAGAAGACGTAACGGTGCTCCCTTGTCCAGCTTCAACTCTGTCAGCAACGCTTTCACCCACAACAACTCCGACACTCCTAAAGCTATAGCTCTGTATTCTGCTTCAGCTGTAGACCGTGCTACCACTGACTGTTTCTTGCTTCTCCATGGGACCAAATTTCCTCCTACAAAGACACAATATTCCGTGGTAGACCTTCTATCGTCTATGCAGCTCGTCCAGTCTGTATCGCAGTATCCCTCAACTTCTATACATCCATTCTTCTTGAACCATAGTCCTTTCCCTGGTGTCCCTTTCAGATATCTTAAGATCTGAAACACTGCATCCATATGACCCGTTCTTGGATCATGCATGTAGCGACTTACTGCACTCATCGCAAATGAGATATCAGGGCGAGCGTGCCCCAGATAAATCAATCTCCCTACAAGTCGTTGATATCTTTCACAATCAAGTGGCTCTCCTGCTTCTGCTCCCAACTTGCACTTCTAGTCAATTGGAGTGACTGCTGCTTTGCATTCCAGCATCCCTGTCTCCTTCAGCAGATCTAGTGCGTATTTTCTCTGTGAGAGAACAATTCCTTGTTCCCCTTCACACACCTCGATACCTAGAAAGTACATCCTCGCTCCTAAATCCTTCACCTCAAACTCCTTCGCGAGTTTTGACTTCAGCTTAGCGATCTCGACTTCATCATTACATGTGATTACTATATCATCCACGTATACAGCAAATATAGTGATGTGGCCTCTTGCATGTTGAAGAAAGACCGTATGATCTGCATTTGCTTGATGGTATCTCATACCTATAACAGCCTTTCTAAATCTGTCAAACCAGGCTCGAGGAGATTGCTTGAGTCCATATAACGACTTCTTTAGTTTGCACACTTTTTCATGCGATGTCCCTCCGTCTGATTCTGTAGCGTAGCACCCTGGCGGAAGTCCATGTACACTTCTTCTTGTAGGTCCCCATGGAGAAAGGCATTCTTCACATCTAACTGGTATAGCTTCCACCCATAGTTTGCTGCAATGGAGACCAGAGTTCTTACGGTGCTCATTTTCGCTACTGGAGCAAACGTCTCATCATAGTCGATGCCATATGATTGTGTGTATCCTTTTGCAACCAACCTTGCCTTGTATCGTTCCACTTTTTCTTCTGACGTCTCCTTTACTGTGTACACCTATTTGCATCCCACAGTTTTCTTTCCTTTGGGTAATGGAACCAGCTCCCACGTCTTATTTTTCTCCAGTACCCCAAGTTCTTCCATCATTGCAGCTTTCCACCTTGGATCTTTCTTTGCTTCCTGCCAACTTTTGGGCAACGAAGTAGAGTCTAATGATGCAATGAAGGCTCGATAATTCGAAAAAATGTTAGAATAAGACAGGTAGTTGGCAATATCATGTTCATAATCATCAAAACGACTAGGAGCCTTACCCGCATTGATGCTCCTTAAGGGAGCAATAGGAGGTGGAGAGATCATACCATCAGAGTCAGAGAGATCCGCATCAGAATCAGATTGATTCAGTGCGGGGGCAACATCTTCAAGAGTTGGAGCAGGAGTAGACGAGGGACTTGGTACAGTAGGCACAGGGCACGGTACAGGCACAGTACTGGACTTCTGTTGTCTTCTGTAGACTTGGAGCTTCTTTGCCATTGTCTGTTGCTTCCCATGTTTAACATATGTATCTTCTTCATCTTCTGTATCGGAGTCACTGCTTTCTCTTCCTGTCGTCCAGTTTTTTACGACCGGACATGGGACCGATCCGACCACCACAGATGGGCTTATTTTCTCCCCCTCACATCTAACACCCTCTGTGTTAGGTGTGTCACCAAACGCTGAACCGTCATCCGAACCATAATATGATTCCAGTTCTCTGAATGTAACGTCCATGCTTACAAACATCTTTCGCTCAACTGGGCTCCAACATGCGTATCCCTTCTAAGTTGCCGTGTACCCGACAAAGACACATTTAACCGCTCTAGGATCCAGTTTATCAACTTCTGGCCTATTATCTTGGACAAAATATACACACCCAAATACTTTCGGTGGAACAGTGTACGTGGTTGCACCAGTAAGCATCTCCAACGGTGTCTTCCAGTCCAATACCTGAGATGGCATTCTGTTGATGAGATAAGAGGCCGTTAACACTGTCTGCCCCCATAAGTGTTTCGGGACATTCATAGCCAGCATCATCGTCCGTGCGACCTCCAGCAGATGTCTGTTCTTTCGTTCGGCCACACCATTTTGTGCCGGTGTATAGGCACATGAAGTTTGGTGTAGTATTCCATGAGTGGATAAATACTCAGCAACCTTCTTATTTGTATACTCCGTCCCATTGTCAGATCGTAAGCACTTAATTTTAGTGCCATATTGTGTTTCTACCCGACGATGAAAGTCTCGAAACGCCTCAAAGACATCACTTTTATTCTTCATAAGGTAGACCCATGTCACGCGAGTATAACAATCAATAAAAGTGACGAACCATCGAAAACCGTTAATACCGGTTGTAGGACAAGGGCTCCATACGTCCGAATGTATCATATCAAATGCAGCTGAACTTCTACTTCCTGAACTCACATACGTGCTTCTGGTATGTTTATCCAACTCATATGCATTACAAAATAACTTCTCTTTATTAGCCCTTTGGTATAAGGACGGATACATATGACTAATAATTTTAAAAGAAGAATGACCGACACGCTGGTGGTGGAGTAGCAATTCATCTTCTACACTGCGCCGTGAATCTTTCGGTGGTGTGTCTGCTACCAGAGATGCCAATGCTTTGTCCAGTCCAGTCAAGTCCAAGTACCACAGCCCCTTATGCCATGTGCCAGTCCCTAATCGTCGTCCTGTCCCCTTCTCCTGAAAAGTCACCGTAGGAATGTCAAAGGAAATAGTACAGTTAAGATCAAGAATAATGGCACTAATAGAAAGAAGATTGACAGGAAAAGACGGAGCATGTAAGACATTGGTGAGAGTCAGAGAAGGGGTGCATGCGACAGTGCCTTTACCCATGACAGGGCTGGAGTTACCATTAGCAGTCTGAATGCTCTCCGGCGTCGGTAGGTGAGTATAGTCCTGGAACTCACCGCGGGACCCCGTGACATGGCGAGATGTCCCAGAGTCCATAATCCAACCTGGTTGGTGGACAGCTGCTGCAAGAGCACGCGCAGGAATACCTGTGTTGGTTTGGGCAAAGCAAGTGATGTGATCTTCCGAGGTAGATGACGTTGTCACGACCCGCACCCGGATATACGGATACGAATACATGGGCCACGCCCAGCCTATGCCGCAGTATCGGCGGTAGAACGCTGTCTAGTACCCAATAAATATACACTACATCTAGAAGGTCCATGAACTACAAATGTACTCAATCACAACCCAACATCTAAAGAAGATAAGACAGAAAAGATAACTAAGGCACAAGAACAACTAGAAACTACTAAAGGAATCATAAGACAGAAAAATAAAGAAAAAAAGACAAGACGAACTAATGATAACTACCAGGCAACTCACATAGAAGGATAGTGAGATCCACCTCAGCTAGCAACATCATGAAGTCTAATAATGGTATAACAACTCCTAAAATATTATCAACGTATCCAGTCAGGATGGAAACGAGTACATAAACTAACAACAGTTTCATAGTACTGACAAATGCTGTAAGAGACAATCATAATGGAATACAAGATGATATATCAAGACTGTAAGTAAAACAGGATATATAAACTGGAAATAATGTCAAGGTGAATCATGCAGGAAAAGTAAGCTGAACTGTAATATGTAACTGATATAATAAATGTAAAATGTGCCTCGAATATTATAGCATAATGTGATCGGTATGGGTCAAGATCAGGCTTCCAGCCGACCGGCTACAAGTACGTGGACTCGGCCCGGCCGGGATGGCAAGCTATGGAGCAAGTAGTAGCACAGGTCAGGCTATACCCATCGTGAGGTGAGGGTATAGCTATGATACAAGTAGTAACTGTCACGACCCGTACCCGCTTTTCGGATACGAAACGTGTCCAAGTCCAGCCTACGCCGCAGTGTCGGCGGTAGTACGCTGTCTATACTCAAGTCACGGCAATCTAGAATCACGGAAAAAACTATATCTCATCCACATAAAAGTCATGTCACAATCAAGATCAATAAAAAGAAGACATGAACTGAACGATAATGAAAGTAACTGAATATCAAGAATCACTGTCACGTCCGGTGGACACAAATCCACTACCAATAGACGGAAAAATAGAAAAATACAGGGAGTAACTAACTGAATAAAAACTGCTAATCTAGACCACCTCAATTACAAGCGCTGCGATCCGATGCTGGCTCAAACCTTCTTGTTTGCTCCTGACTCAAACTCGGCTAACCTGAAGAGATCATCAGGTCCTCAGAGGACTAGCAAGATACATAAAAACGAGCCTTTCTAACAGTTTATTATGCATGGAGAAAAATACAGAATAAACAAATAAAACGGTGCAATGAATAAAGCACGAATCTATAAATTGTCTACACGAAAATAAACTGCTGAACAAGGACTAGAGAACTCATGTCAAGATGTCAACAGATAATCGAAACGAATACTCAAACCCTCATCCCTAATGTGGACTCGCAGGTTTGAACTACTAACCCTCGTCCCTGGTGTGGACTCGCAGGTTAGCATCACCCTCGTCCCTAGTGTGGACTCGCAGGCGTAAACCCTATACTGCTAACCCTCGTCCCTAGTGTGGACTCGCAGGCTAGCATCTACTACTAATCCTCGTCCCTAGTGTGGACTCGCAGATTAGCATCACTCTCGTCCCTAGCGTGGACTCGCAGGTGTGGACGAACAACTACTAACCCTCGTCCCTAGTGTGGACTCGCAGGTTAGCTTAAGACACATATAGCTACTAACCCTCGTCCCTAAGGTGGACTCGCAGGTTAGCTTCACGATTTCAAGACAAGGAGGCACGACTCAATCAAGACACGATCAATAAGACACAAAGCTAACTGTGAACACGGTCTACAAATCAATGATACCAATATACGAACAGGATATGAAAGATACATATCAATAATATGAGAAAAACTGGATAATAAATAAAGACAGTGCATGGAAATAAAGCTGTGTAGAAAGGCAAGATATACTTGCCTTTGGTCCTGAGATGTGGATACGGGTCAGAATCCGTATCGATGTCCAAGTAACCTGTTCGATGAATTTTGTAATGATCAATACATGAGTTTAGATTAAGAACAAGTCTATCTCTTAACTATTTGTTAATTCTTCTTATAGTTCTAGTGATTTTAAGGCATTGGGCTATCTATCCCTTGATCATATTGGCAATAAACATGTGCATATTGGCGTCAGTATTGTACTTGTATGTTTAGTGGCCTATAATGCATATTCCTCGACTGATATGGTGTGTGCATGTTTCAATCTCAAATCGAACTGCTCTCATGTTTTGGGGATATCCAAAATATCTCCTTACCCTTGACACTCTAATAACTACCTGTATTTCAGTTTCCTAATACCCAAAGTTCCTTTCCCCCTTTTGACTACACATAAACATACCTCTCCCTTGAACCATTACTTCCATTTAGTCTAGCCGTAGGAGATAAAGGTAAAGACTGCTACTTTGCTATCTATATGAGTAGCAGTCTACTCTTGTGACTACCCTCTTGCCTTGATTTAGCCTATGCACAGGTAACACCACCCACGTAGACCTAGCAATCAGAAAGGAGAACCTGAACACAAGGCATATAGCCAAAATCATGACATGACTCATGGTCTTTATAAGGAAGTGAAAGGAGAAGAACTAAAAGGACAATAGTAGAGAGGCAATAAAGGAATCGTTGCATGCAATTAACATGCCAACTTCCTGTTCACACATTGCAGGGAGCAGTTAATGCCAAGGGTCAATGGAACTGCCTCCAAAAATCACAACATGATAACACAAATATAATCTGAGATTCACTAATACCCTAATAGTAGAGCATGTAGCGCACAGTCCATCATTAAGGCAAGAAAACAGAAATGTTACAAATATTCGATAATAGGAAAGCTCCCAATCTGTCTTTATCTATCACTCTTAGTTTACCTAGCTTGTGGATGCCCTGTCAAACAGAATTAAGAATATACAGGCATTTGCCTTGACTTATGCTACATTTGGTTGACAAGAAATGAGAGAAAGGAAGGAAAAATGAAACTTGATCCTATGTTAGTGGGATCCAATTTGTACATGAAACACTTTCACCTTTCTATCCCTTCCCTCACTTTCCACCAGACAAAATACATCCTTAATAAACAGGAAAAGAGAAGGACGGTAGAAACAGTAGACGCTCTAGTTGTATAAATTACCAACTGAATGAAGGGGAATACATGAAAAGCATGCTCTTCGGGACTCTTTCCATGATGTAATTTACAACAAAATGTAGAAATCATCTTATAATGGCGTTGTCAGACCTTAATACATGTTACATTTCTCCAAAGACCTGACCTCATGTAGATAAGGATTGGATAATGATCACACCACTCTCCATAACCAAAATTCACTATGACAAGCCTTTAGCACCACCATATTCAGTCTCTTCCCCTCTTCGTGGCTGATATCATGGAAGTATGGAATGTACAATTGGTAATGGAATTGACACATTAGAAAAGGACTGACTGAGGTCATCCCCATATTTACTAATCCAGTAATACAAGGACTGCACAAAAGAAGATATGGAGCTTAAACGAAGTAATGGACAACACATATGAACCAATACTAAGCCTGAACAAGGCCTTTCCCATACTGACGGAATCACTAGATGCGAGAAACCAACATGTTTGTTGATCTGGGCTAAACTAAAATCACAAGTCCAATAGGACTGAGTATCAAGTGTTATGGGTAGCATAAAATAGGCTAATGAACTAAGGTCCAAGTAACTGATACAATGAAGAGTCTTTGTTATAATGGGACTGGACTGAAACATCTGTTAATACCCTTTCCCTCAAAACTGATACTTCATTACTCTTACTGAACATATGGGTTACCCCCTACAATACTTGGCTGATACCATGCCTGGTTTCTGGACACAAGTCCTACATGTCTAGCCACGATCTCCATTAAATAGTTGGTTCATTATGTTGCTGTGTAGCCGGAGATTAGGACCTATAATACTCAATTGAATCCTAGGACTGCACAACATTAATATTCAGTGTCAAAGCTAAGGGATTGAATGGAATAGGGGACAGGTCATGGATGTGCAGGACTACACTATCAAAGGAAAATTTTGTATAAGATGCAGGACCTCAACTGACCTCTAGGAGCTGATGTTCTCCATGCTGGGATCTAATATCAACACCCTGGAAAGGACAGGACAATTAGGGTGGTCTGCTACTGTTACTGATACTCGACCACTGCTGGCACATATCCTCTAACAGGAATAAAATAAGAGTATAGGAAACAAGCATTACAAGAATTACTGCAACAGGTTTTGACTGCTGGCACAACCATTGATACACAACCCCTACTCCTCACTGCTCAACATCTGACATCTTTTACTCCTAAAGTCCCACACAGGTGAACCCCTCTATAACACAGGACTGAATACCCCCTATGAACTCGGTCATATTTGTACTTCATACATCCGCATCCCTTTTTCAAGACTTGCCATCCTTACCTAAACTGACTGCTGCGCATAAATCCTGCATATAGGAAATCTACAAACTCTTGTGTCTGGTATAATACATCGCCTCGATTCCTTTATCTGCCACAGCACACTTGACCTTACAAAATTATGATGCTAATATCTAGTATCAGTATAGTCCTACTTATCTGTCACCAACTTGTGGTTCTTCAACCTAGAAGCAAATCCCCAAGTTGAATGGTTTAGCTATGTACTGTAGTAAACCTGGAATTGGACCTAAGGAATGAGTGGGCGCTACAGGGTACTCTAAGGGGCAGTGGCACTTGAGTAAAAGAAGGAAAGGGAAAGAACAATTTAACCCCTAAAAATCCTACTCAGGATACTCCCAGTAACCTTTGTGATATGCCCCGATGTATCAAGTGTTACTGAACCTGTATGCTCAAAGCAGTGAATCATTGCATTTACAATTCATATGTGAACTGGTCCTATGATAACAGTGGACAGGTCAATTTATGATGAGTGGTTTGATAACTACAATGTGGAGGGCAGAACATTACATGTCTGAACACTCAAATATCTGACAGAGAATGTGACCCTAACCTGGGAACTAAGGGCATGGCTTGTACATTAAATGTCAAAGGGGAATTCGTATGCTAATATCAAATTTGAGAAGTCAGGATGGTATACATTCATTGCAATGTTCCTGGGTCTCTCTCTCTCTCTGTATGAGAACAACCCATCACACCATATATTCTTTCCCTAATAATTCTTAACCTCTGCACTCGAACCCGGGTACACTTGGGTGATCTCTGTTACACGAGTGCTCATAGGAATTATCACAAACATATAGACTACCCTTGGTTTACAGAAACGAACTTTATTCAAGAATTTTGCAATTGATTGAAGGGTGAGGAAATACCTGTTGAGTCGAGGCTGGACTACTACTCTTCCTTAGCTATTCTTGCGGTAGGGAAGAAGTAGATGGTTAGGGTTTTGTTTTTTGAGTGCAAGGTCGGCTGCTATTCCTATATGTATATATATATATATACCCAATTGCTAAATCTGAGATGAAAAGGAGATGGGATGAAAAGGATATCTTCAATTTGAATTCAAATTGAATTCGTTGAAGGGTTCTGTTGGAAGGATATTTGAATTGGGGACTTTTGCTATAAAGTCCCTGCCAGTTCCTATATTACCAATTGGTCCCTGCTGATATTAAAAGTAAACAACTAATATAAAGCATTATTTTTATATGTGAGACAAATACTAAAAAAAAAATATAGGAGAAAATTTGGTCAAGGGGTTGACAGTAACTCAAGGTGGGCATTGATCACACTATCTATAAAATTCTCCATTCCCTGAATAGTATACGGATCCGGACATAGCACGTCATGGCACGAGATTCCCTAAGAAGGTAGCTACTCCTTCTCAGGAATCGGTGTCAATACAAGTACAAGAACAAGATCGAGCAAGTACCAGTATCCCAAGAAAACCCAAAAATGACATCTCATGACAGGAATCCGGTATATACTAGTCCGTGTACCATCGTGACGAGAGTCAAGTAAAACACTATAACTGAATCGGATACAGAAAATATCAAGACAAGGAACTACTATCAGAGAATGTACTCGTCTGCGGTCCTGAGCTGTCAAATGGGGTCGATGCTCAGAGTGATGCCACAGACCTAAAGATAAGATATACATAAGCTAATTATGGTTCAATAGTGTTAGGCTTGATCTATAGTATAAGCTACGTAATCTAGGTCAGTCTCAGTCAACTAAGTCAAACTAGGTCACACTGAGTCACACTAGGTCACAAGAAGTCAACCCAAGTCAAACTAGGTCAAACTGGGTCAAGGGTTGACTTACAGTTGACTTTGGTCAACTGATCAACTCTAGTCAACTCTGGTCAACTCTAGGTCAAAGTAGGCTAATGTTGACTAACAGTTGACCTTTGGTCAACTGGTCAACTTCGGTCAAGTTCCAGTCAATTTCTAGGCCAAGTGTTGACTGATAGTTGACTTTTGGTCAAAGCAGTCAAACTTGGTCAACCGAGGTCAAAACTAGCCTAAGCACACTATTCCTAATATTTACCTACCAAGATACCATATATCTTGGTCAAACAGGATCACTCTAATTTAAGAATTAAAATATCAAGTTGTACCTCGTTATACGTACATCGAAACCTACGACACGCAAATCGAAATAAGATAATCAACAGTAAGGTTAAAAATTTTATCACAGTGATCCACATGATCATCTTGCCAATTTCAGCGATGTGAGATCACTGGAATCGACTGATCTCAGTTTCGTTGTACAAATTCTGAAATACGAACTAAATAAGAATTAATTATAATAAAAGGAAATACACAGAAAAATATCTACAAACATTGTCGGATGATAAAACAAACATCACCAACGTGTCCAGAATGGTCAAATCGGCTAGGATAGCCTATCCATAAGTCCAATTTGGACACACGGGCAAAAAGATAATTTCGGGTCAAAACGGTATCAGTGTCGGACCCGCTTTGCACCGAAAAACGTGCAAGAAAACTAGTCTACCAAACCTAACAAATTATATGTTTACGAATCCAGAATGACGATACGAACCCAACGGTATATCCAGAATTGGATTCCGTTGACCCGATTTCAAATTGGTCCGTTGACCCGGATATTGGAATCTGATTTGCACGGAAAAGCGTGTCGGAGCCAATGTCCTTAAACTCAGCAAATTATATGTTAACGAGTCCAGAATGACGATATGAACTCAATGGTATATCCGGAATTGGATTCCGATGAGTCGGTGTCAAAAAGTCCCATTGACCTAGACTGTGGGGTCCACTTTGCACCGAAATACGTGCCAGGGCCCACATCCTCCAAATCTAACAAACTTTATATAAAAACGTGCCATAACGACATCACAAGTCTACTGGTGGTGTCAGAAATCGAATTCGGAGTCCCGAGTTCAAAAATAGAATTTAACAACTTGGAAATTACGAATTCGAACGGCCAACTTTGGCGTCGAATTCAACCAACCAAACGTGCTCACAATGAAACGAAACTTAAGGGGTAGGAAGAGGGTTATACCAGCTACGAACAGGAACTGGTGGCACGCCAGACGGAGCTGCGATGGAGGAGATACGAGCTGTCGAAGTCGGCTCCACAAAACTGTCCAAAAACAGTACAAATTAAAACGTCAACTTGGTGGCCGGTTTTGATCTATCAAACGACGAAATTAACGGATGAAATTTGAGAGGGATGAAGGGGTATATACCGAGATTGAGACAGAGTAAGGAAGTCGCCGATCCAACGGTCGGATTTTTCAGAAAATCTGCACGAAGTCGCTGTCCCGGAGCGAACTTTTAGCCTTTATCCCGCGCGCGTCACACCGGGATTTCGTGCAAAATGCACGAATAGCCTACGTGTCGCGTCGGAGAGGAGGGAGGTGGCCCTGGGGAGTTCGCCGGAGTTGCCCGAAGCTAGGGGCCGGCCACGGCGTCGCGCGGTGGCCGTCGGCGCAGCTGCGGCCGCTGCTATGGCAGCTGCTGCTGCCGCTCACGCTGCTGCCACTGCTCGCTGCAACTGATGCTGCTGCACGCGGCTGCGGTGCACGCAGCCTGGGCGGCGGCGACGCGACGCAGCGGCGGCGGCCCATCGGAGCATGGCAGCGACGAGCAGCGCGATGGTGGTGCACAGGTGGTTATGGTGGTGGTCGTGCTTCTCGGCTAAGGAGGAAGAGGAGTTGGGGAGATGGATGATGATGAAGGTGATGGTGAGTAGTGGTGATGGTTTGATGATGAAGGTGATGGTGAGTAGTGGTGATGGTTTGATGATGAGGAAACAAGGAGTGAGGAAGAAGAAGAAAGGAGGGGGGAGTTTATGTTCGGCTGGGAGTGGGGGAGCTGTTGTGGGAGAGTGAGAGAGTGTGATGAGAGTGTGTCTAAGTATAGAAAGAGAGGGAGAGAGTGTGTGATATTATGTAAAGAGAAAGAGAGAGAGAGAAAGTTAAGAGAGAGAGATGGATATTTAGAGAGAGGGGGGTTGAGCTAGTACTGTCGGCTATATATATATATATATATATATATATATATATATATATATATATATATATATATATATATATATATATATATATATATAGTACTGTCCCCGTGGCCGTAGCCCGTTGGGAACGGTGGAGCACCCCGGCGCAGTGACGCGGGTTCGAGCCCCCTTGGAGGCATGCCTCCAAGCACCATTAAGAAGTGGACACCCTCAAAAAAATATATATATATATATATATATATATATATATAAGATAAAGAAAAAGAGATATTTATATATATAGAGATATTTTTAGTAGAGGAAAAAGAAAAAAATATCAGTGAGCTGTATGGGCAGTCATGACAGGGGTTACACCAAATTAGATCGGGTGTTGGGCCAAGTTTGGACAAGCTTGGGGCCAAAATTTAATTAAAATAATAAATTAAACCAATTAAAATCACGGATGGAATGGGAGCACAAGAGAGATCCAATCGGTGGCATGCAAGTGCCACGTGCATAGTAGACTCAAAACAGGCCAGGGTCATATATTGGGTCGACTGGATTGGACCGATGTCGGGCCCAGAAATTAAGTTGGAAATTAAATCACAAATTACGACAGACGATAAATTGGTCTAAATTGACCTGAAAGTTGCGCAAAGTAAATGGAGCACAAGGGGACAAGTTCGAGTGGGACACGAAATATCAACATGAAGATAATCTTGTCTACTACAAACTTCAAGAAGGAAGCTTTTAGAGACTGGCATCCCTGATGCTCTAGAATTCCAAGTCACGGTAAAGAGCATTTAATGATCAAAATTAATTAAATAAAATAAATTATCGAGAATAAATTATTTAGAAAATTCGAAAATAAATTCCAAAAATTCAAGAGGCTTACAGACGCCCCATGACTGTCGTCCGAACCCAGCTTCGTGCTGCGTAACTTCGAGAGGAACTCCCTTCTCAAGAGGGGTTAACTCAACTATAGGTGATTGTCGCCCCCGTCCTCCGCCAGATTAGCTTTGTGCCCTCCAGAATAATTTTCTCTTCTACCAGCATAACCGTCTCTACCACCTCGACGTCCTCCGCGGCCCCGTCCACGATCACTCGACGGACTTTGCAGGAGTTTTGGACAAAATCTGATATAATGCCCCGAGTCACCACAGTTGTGGCAAACACCGGCCACAGAGGGAGGCTGATTGAAGGCGGCAAGGGCAGACTTGTCAACAACGGCTTGCCCTCCCTAGAAATAGCCCTTGTTGGGCATCAATTTCAATCGAGCCTCTTCTTGTGCCATGACAGCTATGGCTTCTTCTAAGGTTGGAAGCATGGGCTGTGCGAGGAGGACATTCATTCTATGCTCAAACACAGGATTAAGACCCTTCAAGAACTTCATCATTCGTTGTCGCGAAATATAATCCAATAACTTTTGAAAATGTTTCGCAAATGCTGGTTCGACTTGTGCATCTTCCTTTCCAAGAGGATCATAGTGATCCAGATCAGACCAATACTTCTTCAACAGTGCTGCATACTCAGAGATGGTACGGTCGTCCTGGGTCACCCTATCAAGTTCATCCTATAGTTGGAAGACCCGCATAGGATTGCCTGAGCCTGAGTACATATCCTTCAAAGTCTGCCATATATCAGCAGCAGCCTCCATCGCCTTGACATTGCCCGACACATGGTCGGTTAAGGAGGCTGTCAACCATCCAGCCACAACATTGTTGACAATTTTTCAAATAGCAAACTCCTTTGAGGAGGGATCATCTGGCGCCTTGGTTTGGCCATTGACGTAGCCAACCAAGCCTCGTCCCTTCAGTGTCCGTATTGCCTGCCGTGACCATTTCAAGTAGTTGGACGTTCCCTCCAACTTTATCTCCAGCTTGTCCAGCTTCCCCATTTTGTAGGATGACTGATCTACATCAGTATGGATCATACGTGGGGTTGCCTCGGTTAATCTCTTTGATAAAATATCATCAACCAAGGCCTTCATCTCTTCTGTAGTCAGTTTACCACTGATCGAATCTATGGCGTCGTCAACTGTGATTCGTCATCGTCGTCGTCTTCGTCGGCTTCGTTGGCGTCGTCGGCTTCGTCGTCTTCGTCGGCTTCGTCGTCGTCGTCTTTATGTAAAGTCTTCAACAGAGACCTTACGAATGCGCGGTTAACGTGGCCAACATCGGCGCGTGCATATAGATCCTAATTTGTCGATCGAGAACGGAAAAACAAAAAAGTATTTTATAATTTTGGAGGGCGTAATCTAGGAACAGATGGTGCAAATAAAGCATTTGACGTCCATCCGTCTTCGAATAACAGCCCACATAATCTCTCACGCAAATTAGGGTTTTTTTTCTTGAAAAAAGGGGGGCGGCAGCAGTTGGGTCGGAAAAGGGTGTGGGAGGGGGGGGGGGGGCGTCGGGGGGGGGGGGGGTGGGCAGGGGGGGCGTCGGGGGCAGCATGGGCGGGGGGGGGGGGGGGGGCGTCGGGGCAGCAAGGGGGGTCGCCGGGGGGGGGAGGGCAGGAGGGGCGTCGGGGGGAGGGGGGAGGGCAGGAGGGGTGTCGGGGGGGGCAGAGAGGGGGGGGCCGTCGGGGGGGGGGGGGCAGGGAGGGGGGGTCGGGGGGGACAGGGAGGGGGGTCGGGGGGGGGGGGGGCAGGGAGGGGGGGAGGCGTCGGCGGCAGGGGGGAGGTTTGCTGGGTTGGGGAAGGGGTGAATTTTTTTTTTTTGTGGTTATGGCTCTGATACCATGTAGAGAATAATTGTTGTGTTTTTATTGATTTGTTACTCCACTACTTATAGGGAGTTTAGCTCCTCTTCATACTACATTTTCCAATGTGGGACTAAATCCCTTATTAGTTCTCAACGGTATGCTTATGCGTCCATACGCGCCGGCCAACCAAATCCAGATCTTAGCCGTCCACACAGCGGCATGTCTCACGCCGACAGCGCCGCCCACGCCGCATGCCGACAGCGCCGAAAGCAACCACGCTAATGCATCTAGCGTTTAGACGCATGGCACCAGGAGCAACCGTGCATGCAAGTTGCGCATAAAAGGAGCGCATGAACGCCATGCTGAAGTGCAAAGTGCGTCATCAAGCGCCACTTTACGTCCTTCGTCCGAGGCTCCTATGGGGCCCAAAGGTGGTGACAAAACAAATGTGTGTTCTTAGTGATTTATACTTAACCCTCTAGAAAAATTAACTCACATGGACCACCACACTCTATGTGCATGCTTCAACACAAATATAGCTATATATTGAGGTATACACTTTGGTGGTTTTTCAATGTGGTAATAAAAGTTTCCAAAGGAAAGTAGAAAACACAAACAGCTTGTCCCCTTAAAAGTGAGTACACGATTTTTCGTAAGCGATTAAGTCCCTTGCAGAATTAACACTTGCATTTCTGTTGGCGACTCCTCTTGCAAATGAGTACCAACTCCCATTAAGTGACTCATGCTCCTCATCGACTAGTGAATATGTATGTTCTCGTTGGCGAGTTGGCGACTCGTCCCCTCGTAAATTATTCATTGTATCTGAACTTAGGTCTCCTATCTGACATGTTAGTATCATAACCAACTAAACTACACCTATTGAATACAAATAGTGTGTTTACTCTATTTAACCACATGAATTTTACATTTCGGATACATGTATATTACTAGTGTTTGTACTATTTGACCACTTCCATGCAGTCAGGGACGGACGTACACGAGGACAAATAGGGGCAAATGGGTTGTATATAGTTATAAGATTTCATGGCAGGTCTACTCAAAGCGAAGAAGGATCATGACAACAATGAGTTAAGTCGGTCTAAGACACTGACGCCAAAAAATATTAAAATAAATTTGTTTGGCGCTAGTAACATTGACGTCGGATTTAAAATAAAATAAATAAAATAAAAGGTTTCGGCGGACTTGACTTAGGAATTGGAGGATTTGTGAAAGCCAACGGTAAAACATTCATCAATGTAGACCACGTCTTCTTAAATCACATCACTAAGAAGTAAATTGGGTAGGCATTTGCGGTAAAAGGAGCATCCAAAAATTGGCTTGTGCGTCCTGGTAGCTGCATTTAAAAAAATGTACTTTTTTTAAAAAAATTCCGAAGCCAGTATTATTGTCGCAAAATAAATTTTATTTTAAATTTTTTGGCACAAGTAATTTATTTTTATTTTTTTGGCGCCAGTATTACCGTCGTCAAATAAATTTATTTTAATAGTGAAGCGTCGGAATTTTTTTTCTTTTTGTAAATTCTTAGAACTCCACATATTCTGCGCAATTTAAGAGAATTTTGTTTGGATGAAATTTTCTCTAATATTTATCAATTTTATGTTTTGTCCCCCTAAGAACTTTATTCAATAAATTAATTAAGGTTGACCCCTCTCTTTTCGGTCTCAGTAACCAAATGGCCGGTACTCATCAATTCCGTGGATTTTTTTCTCAAAACTATTTGTGTCCTCATTCGAAACGACTGATGATAAAAAGGACCTCTATCCATTACATTACATACGCAACCACCCGCATATTTCTTCTTTTGTCATTTTCCTCTCTACAGGGGCTAAAACGTAAAAATCCCCTCTTTCTTCTTCTTCTTCTTCAATTGAACTACTGAAAACATAAGCAGCAGCAGTTGATATTCTCACCCCCCCCCCCCCCCCCCCCCCCCCCCGCCGCCGATGTCGACTCCGTCTTCTCCCGACGGGAACCCCAAAGCCCCAGGTGATATTCTCACTCCCCAATCGCCTATTTCCACCCAAACCCTAATTTCGACCCATGTAAATTCTTGTTGAAAGTTTGCTTCTTTGGTGCCTGTCGTCGAAAAATTTCTTCTCTGGACATGTCGATTAACGTTCTTTTCTGCCATTTTTTCAACAACCCATGTGAATTCTTGTAGAAAGTTGGTTCTGTATGATGCTAGTGGTTGAAACCTCTTCTTCGGACAGCTCGATCGAGACTCTTTGATCCGTGGTTTGCAGGAAAGAAAAAGAATCAAGTAAAAAAAAGATGATATTTGGTGTTTTAGGAAGCAATTTGTTGGGGTTCTTCCTTTGTTAGGTCAGTGATGAAAGGGGGATTGAGTTTTTAGGGGTTTTCTTAGTCGGGTATTGGTTACATGTGGAAAAAGGTGAGAACTTGTTGACGATTTTGCACCGGGAGGGTTTCGATGATCGATTTGAGCGTCTTTGTTATCATATATGGATAGTCTAGATTTGAATTTTTGGTGTTATGTTATTTATCAAAATAAGGAGATTGTGTACTTATCTTCGGGAATTCTGTGCTTATATTCTCGCCGCTGGTCCAAAGCCCGGAGAAAGGAGGGTTGTGTTAGGTAGCTAATAGCTTTCGTAACCTTCGTAAAACATTGTCGGATTTATGAATCCCTACAGAGTATGTGTTGGGGCCGAAGATGAATAGAAGGAAAATGATTTAAATAGCAAACCCCTAAAGTGCGGGGATAAATACTTTGTTGTTGTTGTTGTTGTTGTTGTTGTTGTTGTTGTTGTAAGGGGTATGTGTAGTTGAGTTCGAGATGCCGATCTTCAGTAATGGAAAACAATATTTTATGTTATTGACAATATCTGGAAATATTGAAACTTGAAAGACAATGTTAAGTAATAATATAATATTGCTTTTTTTTTTTTTTAATTTTAACTGTGTAGACAATAGTAACACGTTATAGAACCGGCTAAGGCTGGGCTTAGGATTGCTTTTTGGAGGTTGGTTATGATTTTTTTTAATCTTGGAAAGTGGTCCAAGGCTGTTTGGTAACAACATCTTATAAAAAAAATCAAAAGTTAGTTAAATTTGGGGATGCTTTTTGGAACAGCCTCCCACCTGCTGTCAAAAGCAGCTTCTGCTGTGGGCTTTTGAAAACAGCAGCAATCCCAAACCAAGCCTAAGTGGCATTGGCATGTACCGCCACTGAAGAAATCCTTGGCGAACCAGGTGAAGGTCAGAGAAACAGTCATAAGGTGATACAAAAGAGGAAGGACTAGGAAATCAATGTTCAACTTTGGTGAGAGTTGGAGGGATACTACAAATTAAGTCATAAATCATCATGCTTCTTCTTTAATTAGTAAATATGTTCCATATGCAGCTTGTTAACCCTAGGTTGGGGAAGCCTTCAGTAAATTAGTGTCCAAAAAGGAAGCCAGATGTGCATATGGTGTAGTACTAAACATATCTATTTATTGTTATTTTTGTTAGCTATTAAAAACTGAATGTTTTATTGTGACTCGTATATATTTAGTTTAGTCTTTGCTTTCTACTAGGTACACTAGTAATTATATCAGAATAAGAAGACATCAACAATTTGTATACATGTTAGAGCAATTTAGCATAAATTAAGGTTCAAGATAGATGGTTTATGAATTTCCTCATGGTTGGCTTGTTTCCAATGTGTCATTCCCTGCACTGTTGTAGCTTCTTAAAATGGGATTATTTTCCTCAATGGATAATAGTATTTTATCATGCTATTGTATGTGTGGAAATGCTATCAGATATAATTTTCTCTGGAGATGCAAAACATAGATATTGATGGATTTTTTTCTCTACTATTGCTGAACTAAAATTTATTATATACGCTACTTACATTGTTTACCATGCTCAACGAATCTGTCAAAGCAGTGGATGAGAATAGCCAAGATGTTAAAGCTGAGGCTGTCAATGATACTTCTGATAGGCCTTTCTCTGTACCCTCACAACCCTTGAGAGAGGACCAAGTGCAAAATGCGGTCAACTTTCTGTCACATCCAAGGGTCAAGGGCTCCCCTGTCATTTACAGACGTTCTTTTCTTGAAAAGAAAGGCCTAACAAGGGAGGAAATAGATGAAGCCTTCCGTCGTGTTCCTGTAAGCTACAACTTCCTGTGCCTTTTACTTTACAAACACCTAATTCTCCTAGATAATCAGTTCCTTGTGGAAACTCACTCTCATTCTGTGGGCATGATATGTATCTTTTTGTATATTACAGGATCCTCCTTCAAACGCTACAACTGTTGAAGCTGCCACCACAAATCAGGGTAAGTAGTGTGTAGTGCTTTGCGAATGTAATCGTAGCAGTTCATAGCAGCAACTTCGACATATCTGTTACATGATTATTGCAAGAAAGGAAAATAAAAAATAAAAATAAAAAAGGTTATATACTTAAATATCAGGCTTTTACGTTGTTCTGTTGACTTCTTACTTATTTGATTTCATTATAATTTTTACTTATTCAAGTTAAGGTATTTTGTCTTTATTACATATGAAGAATGTATGTCTGCTACGAGTATGGACTATGAAATACTATTAAGAGAAGATGCAAATTCTGGGGGCATATCACACATGCTACCTTTTAAGAAAGGATTGCACTCGAGATTATAATAGTATATAATTGGTGTTACCTTAAGTTAATGGGGCAAAAAGATTTTTAAGTTTGGACACGTTAGAAATGTCTAGGAGTTCAGATTTTTTTTTTTTTTAATTTAGAATCTGAGTTTTGGTATTGAGGATTGATACTTGTTTTGTTTTAAACTTGCCCCATATACACTTTGGATTAATACTCTACCAATGGGTCTAATGACTCTAATCTTCCTACATAAAATTAAAATTTAAAAGTTTCTATTCGTTTATTAACTCACTATCTTGGCTACTCTGTTAACGTCAAAATCAATATTGTAAACTGTAAGGGTAAGACTAATTTCTTTTCTCTATCCTGAAATAGGCTCAAACCATAAGTTCTAAGGAAATTCCTCCTGCCTGTAGTACTCCATTTTATTATATTCTGGAACTTTCTCAAGAATCTACTATGCAAGACCACTATTGCTGCATGACTCTCCAACTCTATGGCTTTCTTTTGAAGCATTTAAGTTAATTTCCAACAAAAACAGCATGAACTATGTATAAAATTGAACATCAACTTTATCTGCAACTATGTTGTTACGGGCGACGCCTAGGCGCGCCCGAGTAAATTGCTGATGTAAAATTGCTGATGTTGGCTGCCTTCTGCTACTGCTATTGTTGCCTTTTGCTACTGCTACTGTTGTCTTCTCCCTCTTATTGCAATTTGCTACTGCTGCTGCAGCCTTCTGCTACTACTGTTGCGGCCTTATGCTACTGTTGCTGCTGACTTTTGCTACTGCTGCTGCCTACAATGTTTACACATGTTTAGAGACCCAAAAATCTGGGCGGGCGCCTAGGCGAGGCGGGCATGGTCTCGCCTCGTCTCGCCTAGCGCCCAATACAACATAGATCTGCAAAATTCATACAGGAGCAAAGCTTTTGTCTCAAATCTTTGAAAGTATTATTTAGTGTAAATGTAACAATACATGGGTCTAAACCGCGCAGTGAGGTTTACTTACATCAACCAAATTCTCTGTTCTTTGATCCTGAGTTTCTGATGTTCTATGGCCTTATAATGTTTTTGTAACAAGTTTCTCTAGTGTAAGAATTTTGTTTCCTTCAGATGCAACAGTTTATGATTTCTTTGATTTCTAGCAGCCATCCAGCCAAAATCGTCTACCAGTGTGCAGGCCCAGGCTCCCATTCAAACTCCACAAACTGCAGCTGCTCCTGTTAGCATTGCTTCCGTGGTTCCAAGTTCACAGCAATACAAGTTTCAATGGTCCCATGCTTTAATTGCTGTAGGTGTTCTTGCTGCTTCTGGAGCTGGAAGTGCTGTATTTTTTAAGGTATTATTTATTTATTGGCACTCCTAATTGCCCATTGTTTGATCTATTCATAGGCTGCATCTATTTGCTGTTACCAGTGATTATAGTGTTCTGATTGCTAATTTTTCCATTTATTATTTGTACATAGAATGTGGTTGTTCCTAGATTAAAAACCTGGATTCGCAAAGTTGTAGCTGAAAAAAATGAATCTGAGGAGGAGGATAAACCAGGTTCAGTTCTTGCTGAACAAACTGCAGAAGCTGCAAAAGCAGCTGCAACAGCAGCTGCAGCAGCTGCTGCTATTGCTGCTAAAGCAAGTGAAGATCTGTTGAACTCAAAAACTGAAGGTTGTCAACTGCTAACTGCATTTTATTCATAGACCTGAAAAACCTTTCTTAGTATCTTGGAGGTTCTAATTTTATGGTTCTTTTTTCTGTTAGAGAAAAAGTACTTTGAGGCTTTTATGGGCATGATGGATGTCCAATTGAAGGAGATGAAGACCATGGGAGAAACTATCCGTAAGTTGGAAAGCACAAAGGAAAATAGCTCTTATCAAGACAAGCTGATACAAGAATACATCCAATCTACAATAGGGAATGGTAAGTTGGTCATATAAATGAACTATGTTATTGATTATTAGATGATAATATAATAATATTATTATATAGTATACTCTTCATGAACATAAGTGGACGAGCTGTGATCATGGCATGCTCTTCATTTTGTAAAGACTTGTGCCTGTTACAGTGTTTTAAAAACCGGACCGGTGGTTGACCCGGCCAAGGCACTGGGTCGGGTCAAATTGGTTCAACCAGTTGGTTCAACCACTGGGTTAACCTAAGTGGTCCAAATTAATCCCTTATGGACATTAATTTTTCTACAAAAATACTATTTTTTTAAAAACACCGGGTCAAGACTGAACCGGACCGGAAAAAACAACCGGTTCACGGGTGAACCGGTTGAACCGGCCGGTCCGGTCCGGTTTTTAAAACACTGCCTGTTAAGTATCTTAGACTAAAAGTATTTTTAAAAATCAAGCGAATAGTCAGGACTGAAAGTAGGAAGGATCTGCCTTGATACAAAAATGCATAGAAAGGGAGAAAAATGGATCAGTTGTCTACTGAACTGTGAACATAAAAAGTAAATAGAGAGGGAGAACTTTTTAGTCCTGCCATTTTGAACGCGCCATTGTACCAATGATCTGATGAATTTCCTTGATTTCCTCTAGCTAACCAGGTGTTTAGAGGTAGATGGATAATACATATTTAGGAGGGGAGATGAAGAGTAATAAGATCATTTACAGTGGAAGGTAGGACTTTTTTCTTGAAATTGTCATCATCACCCAGGCCTTCTACCATCAGAATGGGCTTGGCTATGGAGCACGAGCAAGCTCCACAAAAGCATTTGCAAAAAAGTTTTTTTTGTCACTTTCTGTCAGGCTGACTACAACCCTCTATGTTGGTGCCAAATTCCTAGCTAAGGGCACTTCAACAAGAGAAGGCCCTGTCATGAAACCTAGAAGACCAGTTGGTATGTAAAGTACCTTTTTGGTTGTGCACTAGAAGCTCATGCAACCAAAGAGCTCCCTCTAAGTTCCCATGTACTTGGAAAGAGTCTAGCCGAAGAGGTGATACGGCAGTTTATTACAGAAAAATGGCATTCATCTCTATGATACAAGCCAAAGAGCGCAGATGAATGACTTTTTTCTTCAAATGCAATGTGAAATGTCTCAACACAATAGTCAACTTCTAGTATATTTTGAATAAACCCTTTTTACTTAAAGACGGGAATTCACTGGCTTGAATATTAGAGATAAGCGATACCTGCTGAAAGAGGAAATGAAGTAGGTTTCTTTATGGCCAGCTGAACATGATCCTTTTAGGTGACTCCTGCTCTAATTCAACTGTGGTTTTTAAAAAAATTGTAGCATCTGTAGTCTTTGATCCTCCATGCTTTGATCTTAGTCGAATTTTAGCGATTCTTCCTAATCGCTAATGCACAAAGCATGAGAGACACACCCTATGCTTTTCATGAATTGGGAACTCAACTAGTCGAAGAACCAGTTGAAAACAAGATCAATTAGAAATTAAGAAAGTATAGACTAGTTAAGAAGGAAAGATTTGGAAAAGACGATAAAGGAGCAAACTGACCATGTTACTGTGACACAACAAACAATTTAAACAGGTATAAGTAAAAAAAAATATTGTTGAAGAAAAGAATGCTGATGAAAGAAAGGTAGTTCTCTCTTTTATTTTTTTTGGATTAAGACGAGGTAAATTATCTTAGTCCGTGAACTTGGTGTAGTGATTCCCTTGATATCGTTAGCTTTTTCTTGGTGCATAAAGGTACTGTCATGCCCTCTCTACCCACTGTCATTATTACACTGCTAGATGTGGAAGTTTATTTTCAATCTGCATCATTTGATCATGCTCCACAATTTTATTATTCCATATTGGTTCCTGGCATAAAGTAATATGAAAGATCCTCTGGTGTGTGTGTGTCTACGTGCATGCATGTTTGACTTCGGTGTACGCCTCATTTGTTTGGCAACATCCACCAACCTTTATTGCTAATCATATTTCTCCTTTTGATTTAAAGCGCTAAGCTCTGTACTTTAAGTTTCCTGCAATATTTCTTAATTTTATTATTTCAGGCGACACACCCATGTGCGAACAAGTGACTCGATAATTTGTTGCCATTAGTATCTCTCACATTTTTGAAGAGTAAATGCTTTTATGGTGTAGCAAAATTATGGTTCTGTTGAGATCATTTCCATTTAAGTAACACTTTACACACAGAACTTTGTTATTTATTTTTTCGGCTTATTTCTTTAAAACTACCATGACTTTTCTTATAATAACTTCAATACCACAATTTTTTTTACATCGGCACCTTGAACTTTTTAAGTAATTGCATTTTGCTACATTCCATTAGTCCATAATCGTACTTACCGGTTTATGACAATCTTGTCCCTAATGAAAATATTTCCTCATTCTTTTTGTTCCACCTCTGTCCATCTGTCTCCTCCACCACCTCATCCATCTCCACCTCCATCCCCATTTCCTCCTCTGCCACTTCCAAAACCCACTTCCTATGTCTTTACCTCCACCATTTCAACCCCATCTTTTACTTCTCCAGCTCCACCACCTTATCTGCTTTTATCTTCATCCCCTCCACAACTCCACCACCTCAAAAGGTCACTTCCTTCTTGTCCTTCTCCTTTCCATATCCACCATTTCAACACCTCACCCTCTATCTCCAGTTCCACCACCTCCAAAATCCACTTCTCCTTCACCTCCCTTTTCCATCACAACCACCAATCCACTGACTACCCCTCCCACACCTCATCCCGACTTCTTCCTTTGTCGGTGACAGCTTACACGATTCATAACCTGACCCAAAGTTATTTCCGTTTTCAAAACTGAAGGACGATGTTTAGTTGTTTTTTCAATATTTGGTCTAAGACTCTAAACACCATCATAGGGAGGTGATTTTTGAGGAGGCGGTGGAGAATAATGAGATGAGGTGGTGGAGAAGGGAAAAGAGGACAGAAAGGAGTATGCGGTGGTAGTTTGGGGGGGGGGGGGGGTGTATAACCTTCTTTTTATCTTTTCCGTAAATATTGTCATGGTTGATAAAAAGTTTTAAGGTATCGATGTAAACAAAATAAAGGTTGATCATGGTGAGTAGAAAAATGTTCATGGTATTTTGATGCAAATTAGCCTTATTTTTCTATAGAACGTAAATAATAATTACCCATAGATACTCCTTTCTTAGAGCATTAGCATTTTTGAGTAAGAAAAACAGGATATTTTGTTATGGCTTTGTCGCTGTCTGTTACATTCTGTTTCATTTTGATCTGCAGGTAACAACTCATGGGGAACGTCTCAGGTAGGCCAGTCATATGCTAGTCTCTCCTATATGGTTCCAACACTATCTATAGTTTAAGTTATGCTTTTGAATATTATTTTCAAATAGATCCATGATTTATACTATTTGGCGGTGTTCTTGTTTTTCGGTTTTTCTTTTCAGCAAGAAAAAGTGAATGGCACACCAAATGCTGACAACGGGGCAGGTTGCCTTACAAATATTCAAGTTTCTCTTTTAGTTTGCTCATGGTATCATAACTCAAAACTTTTGTTGATATATCTAATTTTATATTAATGGATAGTGAGGCCTTCATCAGCACCAGTAAATGCGGAGCCTACAACTGCACCACACCCGAAGTCATACATGGAGGTTTGTAGTCTTTACGAACTTCCTGGGATCATTCTTGCACTAAATTCCACCCATTTGTGCATTAATTTTCATCTGGAAGAACCTAGGTAGTCCTTAACTTGATGAAAAATAATGCCTATTACTGCCATGTCGTTCATATGACTACTTCTGGACTGTCTTTATAACCACCTATGTTGCACGGACACGGAAATATGATGCCCATATCCTTATCGTGTCCGTACCCCCTGCCCATATCCGTACTCATGCAACATAGATAAATTACCTCTGTACATAATACATATATGAAAATGCCCGTATCCCGTTTCTGTACTGTGTCCATATCCATGCCCATAACCATAACCATATTTGTGCAACGTAGATAACCACATCACAGACCGTCTTGGACTTCTCACCTGAATATCCAAGATTGAATATTAACTACATAATGTACAATTCTTGGATGTTGGGAGAAAGTGCATTATTAGAATATCATCAAAAGATGAGAAAAAGGGTTTGTAGAATATATCATATTTCACTGTGGTCACTGTTTGAAAAGTTATGCTTTCTTTTACGAATACTTGCTTGTCAACTGGAGCTTCTTCATTGTGTTTGAACACACCTGGAAAATTGTTCTAGAAAAGCTACTAGTTTTACATGTAACTGTGTTTACAATTATGAACTTATGGTCCTTGGTGTTCGGAATCATGAAACACTTCATGTATAATCTGTGGTATGCTTAATGGTACAGGTAACCTGTCTTTCGATGATATTCAAATGATGCACAAGGTTCATCATCATGTCCATCCAATCTTTTCTCTCATTAAAGTGGGGTCTGCGATGAGATGGACTTAATGTTTAGAAAATTCCACAAAAGAACTATTGCAGGCTGTCAATCTTGACCTTCCTTTAGTTGGGGATATGGAAAAGCTACAACTAGAATATGTTACGGAACATAATCTGAACTTAATTATCGTCTTGATGTAGTTTTGTCCCCATTTCACCTTCTTGTACTGCCATATCTGCCATACCATTCATGCTTCATGGATCAGGATTTTAGGCAATTAAGAAACATGTCAAAAAGATAGTGTAGATGAAAAGTGCAACAGATTGAAAGATAGGATAAGGAAATAGGTGTCTTCATGGAAGTTGTGGTTTTGACATATGCAACAGCCAAATATATTCACCAGGTAGGAGTTATAGGACATTCGTTAAAGGAGGGGCCAGACCAGGAATAGACCTCAATGAACTTGGATCGAAGAATTGGCCATTTCAGCGATCATAAAGAAAAGGGTTAAGTATGATTGACAAATGTGCTTTAAAACTTGAGAAGCCATAGAGCACTGAATAAAAAGATGAATATATGAGTATTCGTGTTCATAGCACAGATAATATCCGAGGTCCTCCTTTTCAGAGGTTGTGAAGTGCAACTAGTTTTGCCTTTATGGCAACTACATTAGTATATTGACTTTGATAGGAAGTTGTTTCCAAAGAGAACTTGCAGGAACTGTACGTTGTTTAACTTCTTCATATGCGAGTACAAGAACTAGAGGAATGTTAAAAATCTTGTGTCCATTCAGAAATCCAAGTTTACATGTCCCTTCAAGTCACTTTTGTTTGTACAAGTGCTTCTGTAAACTACAGATAACAAAGCGTATTTTAGTCTAACCGTTGGATAGATACGAATGAGACAATATAATGTCACAACAAAGTAAAAAAGTTTCAATATAAAAGTTGCCATGTTTTAAAATATGGATAACAAATATGAATTTGAAGAACTATGGAGCTCAAGATAAACTAAGAGCTTTTCAGTACGAAAGACAATGTAAAAACTTAATGGATCTCCATCAAATGAATCAAGTATAGCTTGTGCTATCCTGCATTAATCTGAATAATAGAGAGAAATGGAAGAAAAAAAGTAGTTGTGAACCTGACCCAGAGGCCTGGGATAGAGAATGTATAGATTCTCTTCTTGTTGTCGCAGTTCACTTGTACTAATCAGTCATATCCAAGAAACACTGTTAGAGGTCATATCTGGCAAATAGAGCTCTCCCAGGAAGCACGTACAATCCAAACATGGTATCGTGTCCATGTCGTGTGCATTGGACACGTATTGGATGTGACATGCACTCCAAAATACACTGGGACGCGTCAAAATCAATGCAAGTGCCCATGTTTTCATGTCCGTATATGTCGTGTTTGTTTGCATGCAACTTTGGAGTTTTCTGTATCTGGATGGCCGCTCAAGCCAAAATGGCAAACATTATGCTTAGCTATCTCACTGAGGCCACCAAAGAATTACTGAGATACAGGTGTCGCGAGTATTATGACACAGTAGTATTTTATTATTGATGTTGTTAGATTTTAGATTCTGATTTGAGCCAGTTTTTCTGAAAGAATTTTTTTTAGCAATTAGTTGTTTTCATCAGTTTACAACTACTAGAAAACTGACAAGTGTTCCAATTTCGACTTGGCAGATCATGGCTATGGTGCAAAGAGGGGAGAAACCACCTAATGTCAGGGTAAATTCTGCTTGTTTTGCTCCATGAATCTACATTTTTTTTTTTTTTTTTTTTGCTTTTTAATAACAATTCTAACCTTTCAACGTTCTGGTGACCAGGACATCGATGACATGCCTCCCAATCCTAATCAGCAAATAGCAAAACCTCTTCTAGCACCTAGACCAAAGGTGGGGCACAATGATTTCGAAAGATGCTTCATAGATATATACATATGTTCATTTATGCGTGCAGATGTATATATATATACACAAACATGTGCAGTTAATCAACAAGGGATCTGCTAATAAAACATCACAAGTGTTCAATGACTTTTCACAACTATTTCCAATCAACATTTGCTAATAAATTACTCAGTAGCCAAATACTTTCAGGCAAGTGATTTTTTTTTTCGTTGCTAATTTCATGGTTTGTGCTTCTTGCCGTGATGCTAAATAGCCATGGGAGGTTCCTCAACAAAAGCCAAGCTACAGTCTGCAATCCCAGCCAAGTGCGGAAAGCCTCGGGTCTGAATCTTTGGAGAATGGTCTCTCGTCCCACTCCAATGGAAAAGCTGGAAATGTTGAAGATGCTTCAGAGCCCTGGTGGAGAAAGAAGACGGTTAAGATAACAGAAATAGAACCTGAAGCCGAGGAAACGAGGCAGCAGCAGCCGCAGAAGTTCCCCTACAACATTGGAGGGGCCGATGGTCGGCCTAGCCAACGGGGATGGGTTCCCCCTCAGCCGCCAACAGTTGCCATCCCAGAATCCGCAGCTGCCATTCGTCAGCCAAAGTCATCATCCATTCAGAAGCAGGCGTCGAGCGAAATGACCCCCTCTGACAGCAGGGAGGAGGCAGCCGCTAGTTCCTCGGCCCCTCAGGACTTGGGGGTCGAGCCAGAGGCTTCTGGTAGCGCCGTCACAGAATCAAATATAAGCGAGATAGAAGAAGAACGGGAGGGTGGTGTCGAAGTATACTAAGAGATGTTTTATTGTTTGATACTCTTTTGCTATAATGGGAGATGTTTGGGATATTCAAAATAAATTCTTCTCCTTTATGTGATATTCAAAATAAATTCTTCAACACCCCTAGACCACCCCCCCCCCCCCCCCCCCCCCCCCCCCCCCCCCCCCATACCTTAATAAGTTATCGCCAATGTGCCAGTGTCTGTTACTGCTACTATAACTATTGTAGTTACATCAATAATAGGAAGCTTTTGCCATTTCTGCAGGCTTGATGATGATTTTCCAGTAGCTCTGACTTGTGTATTATTTTGTTGTTCAGTCTTATTGCTTGGTAGGGTTTGGATGTGTGCAATCCTGCACAATGATTACTTGTGTACATTATCTTGTTCTTCTTGTTGAATTATGTTGTGTGACAATCAGGGGCAGCATTATAGCTCAAGTGGTAGCTCCCCCTCCCCCCCTCCCCCCTTCCCCCGCCCCCTCCCCTACTATAGCCACCCCCCCCCCCCTTCCCCCCCCCCCCCCTACTATAGTGTTGCATCTCCCCGTCTTTTTCGAGATTTCTGCTGTGAATTTGTTGAACTATATTTGAGTCTAATTATTAAAATGTCAAAATTGTCCTCTCTTTTTTCGAAATTTATCATGGTTGACAGCTTGGTCAAAATGGAGTCACTCGCCGTTACGTTCTCCAAATCAAAATCAGGCGATCAAAACGGGTTGGGGACAGCGGTTGGGGACGGCGATTTTGAAAGGATCGACTGATTCGGAGAACATTGTGGTCGGCCACTCTATTTTGACCATAAAATTTGAGAAAATAAAAACAAAAAACAAAATGACAATATTACAATAGAAGTATTGTTTGAATACTTTATTAAGATCGACCCAAAAAATAGGACTTATATATTATTATTTTTGTTTTATAAAGCAACTCAAATGAAGAAAACTTGCATGTATCTGTATCATCTGTCATAAGAAAATTCAAGATTATCCGAAATTGCACCTTGAGATATAGTTTGAGCTAGGAAGAGGGCAAGTCTGGAGGGTTGGTTGTCCTATCCTGAAGTTAATTTTGGTTACACGTTGATCCTTATTGTCAGCCAGTTCTATGGTCATCCGTGATCCTGACCTTTAGTGCGATCATGCTGAGTCTAGAAGGTTTTCTTAAAAAAGAGGGTTGTCTAAGTCCTTACTTTTGTCCGGCTTACCCCAAGGCCGATCCCGATAATCTAATTTCTTTTTCCCATGCTCAACATGTATCGGACACAATACAAATAGTTGTGCTCATATTGGCTACAAGCTTATCTATTTTAGTGCTGAGAGATTATTCCATAATAACAACTTACAATTAGGAAAGTCAATTGATGGGAGGTGATGTTAACCCCCAAAATTTGAGATTGTGACCCATGAGAAGCACAAACACATGTAATAAGTCCATGGAAGTGGGACCTGGGGAGGAAGTGGTAATTGAAGTCAGTGATGTCACACCTCAAGCAAGTTTCACATGGCTTTTATTTATGTATTGCAAATCTACAACACATTATGAAGCCGTACGCACATATTTTTAAAATATGCAAGCGAGCTTCACGTGGCTTAGATAGCTGAACACATAAAATAAAATAAAGAGAAATTTTGAATCGCACCCTACTTAATTTACCAAAATTTAAGGTGCACTCCACTACTTTATCATAATGCAAGGCACCTCCCACTTTTGACGGTTTTCGTCCGTAACTGACAGTCAAAGGGTTTGACTATTTTTTTGGGACCAAAATATCCCCGTCTTTCCAAGCCCTCCCCCTTTCCAAGCCTATCCCCCACCCTCCGCCACCACCGGCCCCTCCCCGACCGCCGCCCCCTCCCCCGACCGCCGCAACCCCCCTCTCCGCTCCCCCTCCTCTCCCCTCCCCGTCACCACCACCACCATCACCAACACCCCCCCCCACCCGATCTCGCCGCCCCCCCCTCCTCGACCGCCGCCGACCCCCCTACCTCCCACCACCGCCGCCGCCCCCCCCTCCCCGACCTCGTCCCCCCTTCCCGACCGCCGCCCCCCACCCACAGCAGCAACAGTCGGGGAGGGGGGGGGGCGAGGTCGGGGAGGGGGCGGCGGCGGCGGTGGTGGGGGGTAGGGGGGTCGGCGGCGGTCGAGGAGGGGGGGGCGGCGAGGTCGGGTAGGGGGGGTGTTGGTGATGGTGGTGGTGGTGATGGGGAGGGGAGAGGAGGGGGAGCGGAGAGGGGGGTTGCGGCGGTCGGGGGAGGGGGCGGCGGTCGGGGAGGGGCCGGTGGTGGCGGAGGGTGGGGGATAGGCTTGGGAAGGGGGAGGGCTTGGAAAGACGGGGGTATTTTGGTCCCAAAAAAATAGTCAAACTCTTTGACTGTCAGTTACGGACGGAAACCGTCAAAAGTGGGGGGTGCCTTGCATTATGGTAAAGCAGTGGGGTGCACCTTAAAATTTGGTAAATTAAGTAGGGTGCGACTCAAAATTTTTCTAAATTAATAAAATTATTATTTATTTTTGTTCTGATTTCAGCCGCCACACAATCCTACAAACAATTTGATTTGGCTCTATATCAACTCTTAAGCATATCCATGGAAAAACTTACTATTATGATCTAAATCTCTTATCAAAAACATAGCAAGGGCGAACAATATGGTTTGGTTTGGTTCGAATTTTAAGTCAATTTTGGATCGACTTTTAGGTCAATTTCGAACTGATCGTTATTTTTTGGTTCTCTAACATTAAGAACCCGAGCAAGACCGTCTAACCTTTGGAACCGTAACAATCCAATCCTTAAGTTTATCTTTTTGTCCAGTTATGTACATTAAATAAAGAAGTAAATACATTAACCCTCCTATCTTTTATGGACATTATATGGACTACTCCTATTTTGAAAATAATTATGCGGGACACCCCTCTCCTTTAGGAAAAAAAAAAAGGCTGATTAGAGTTTAGACCATGGTCCATGAATTTTATATCAACTTAGGGTCTGCTTGGCAATTGTAGGGGTAGCGGTTATGAGGTATTTTTAGAGTACCGGTTATGAGCGGTTATGAGGTGTCCGGTTTTGGATGGTTTTTAAGTAGCGGCTTTTAAATCAGTCCAATCCATGCTTGGTAATTCACTAATGAGCGGTTCTGAAAGTTTTTTACATGAATAGATTAAATAGGGAAGGGTATCAGTAGTTATAATTATATATATTTTGTGAGGATATAAATGGAATAAAAAAATAGAGCCGCTCAAAACCCACCGATTTGGGGTGTTTATAAAGCCACCCAAAAATACATTACACCGGTTTTGGGAGGTTTTTGAGCCGACCAAAACCAGTGCCTCAAAAAAATTAACAAGCAGGGGTTTTCATAAACAGTCGGTTCAAAAACACTTCAAAACCGGTGAAAACACCGTTACCAAGCAGACCCTTAGGGTTTGCTTGACAATTGTAAGGGTAGCGGTTATGAGGTGTTTTTAGAGTATCGGTTATGAGGGGTCCGGTTTTAGATGGTTTTTAAGTAACGACTTTTAAACCAGTCAAATCCATGCTTGGTAATTTACTAACGATCGGCTCTGAATTTTTTTTACATGAATAAAATTATATAGGGAAGGGTATTAGTAGTTATAATTATATATTTTTGGTGAGAATATAAATGGAATAAAATAATAGAACTGCTAAAATCCACCGATTTGGGGTATTTATAAAGCCACCCAAAATTGCACCGATTTTAGAGAATTTTTTAGCCGATCAAAACCAGTACCTCAAAAAAATAAACAGGGTTTTCATAAACGGTCGGTTCAAAAATATCCCATAATCGGTGAAAACACCGTTACCAAGCAGACCCTTAGAGTTTAAATCCTGTCATGTAGGAATAGTTAACACAAAATGCTCTTAAATGTTAGTTGATCAATGATCAATTATAATTATGATTTCATAGACTTAATTTAGTAGAAATGGTATATCAATTCTAAATGTTTTTTTTTATATTTCTTATCACTGAAACAGACAGTAAAATAAAGAGCTTAGAAAACCAAACAAATCCATAGGTTTTTTTTTTCAGTTTAATTCTGTTCTTTTGGTTTTCATTTGAACACCCCTAACTACTAGGTAATGTTATTTAAAAAAAGCCTATACTTCTACTATTATAAAGAAATTTCAATACGGTTCAAAATGAATAATCTAAGTCATTAAAATAATATTAGTTTTTTTTTTTTTTTTGAGAAGGAAAGGCATTTATTAAATCAAATAGCAGTGTTTACATCCAAAGAGCAGTCCTCAATTAGAGACTGGATAATACAGGAAGGAGGGGAAGAAAACTTCTCAGAAGTATGAGTAATCCGGGCTTGCCCAGCAAGAATGTGGACGACATTATTACCCCTTCTTCTAACAAATGAATGCTTGATGGAATGAATAGCAGCTAATTCCTTTTGGATGCCTTTAACCAAGTCCGAAAGTCTCCATGGGATGAGCCGAGTTTCCCCTTTGAAAATCCTGAAAGCCACCATAGAGTCTCCTTCAATGAAGATATTACTTTCAGTCATATTTCGAGCTAAGCCAATCCCAACCTTGATAGCCTCCAACTCAGCTTGGAGACTCTGATCAGTCGGGTTATGACAAACAAAATGCTTCGTCTCAGCCACAATAAAAGAACCCATAGCATCCCTAGCAACCGCAGCTGCAGCACAACCTGTCGGGGATGTTTATCTCATTAAACCTTAACAAACATTGTATTAAATTATAAAATTCTAGATTATCTCATTATCTAGTATTATCTAACAGAACATATATCCAAATTCCTAAAAATATATCTATAACAAATTCTAATTAAAATATATTGAAATCATAATTGACCTGTTTTAGTATTATCTAATTAAACACGTATCCAAATTCCTTAAAATATACCTATAACAAATTAGATGTGTTCAAAACATATTTCAGTAATTTTAATATAATTTAAATTTCTAACAATTTTTTAACAACATCAGAGTGTTTTTTTTTTTTTTTTTTTGCAATCATGCTGTCTTTAAATAAGAATTTTTTGACAAAAAAAATACTTACATAATGAACACGTGCGTGACTAGTTGTTTTTTAATTATGGTATGTTAATTTTAGATGAATCATACATTTTTTGGTGGTTGGTGTATCACATGCACATCTTGACAAATTTATGAAAGTTTACATGAACCTCAACCAAATATGCAACTAAATTTATTCATTTTGTGTGTATAATTCCTTTTAATGAGCACTATAATATGACAAGTTTCTTTGTCACAAAGATTTGGATGATTAGTGCACTCTTAGACAAATTTCTTAAGAAAACGTCTGTACATATATGAAAACTCTTAATTCTTTTGGCAGTTGAATGTTGATAGTGACAATTTTTGAAAAAAAAAAAAGGAAAATGCAAATTCAAAAGAAGACAATTCCAAGTTTTAGCATTGCTGCTGTACTCTCTCTCTCTCTCTCTCTCTCTCTCTCTCTCTCTCTTTTCTTTTGCAGAAAGGCCATTCCAGAAATAGCAGTCTCATCCTATTGGCCAAATTTCATATTTTCAGTAAAAAGAGGTCTCCACTATTAAGCATTATATGTAGATAATTTTGTAAATTTATTCTTTTACTCACGTAGTTTGATTAAGTGACACGTATTTAATGTCTTTAACATAGTATTAGAATAATCTAAATTCAAATTTTACTTGCGTGTATTTTAAGTGTCACCTTTAAAATGGGTGTTCAATCTATTAGAACGAGTGTGACATGATCCTCAACACTACATAAATTCTATTTTTTAGATGTTCGACGTTACGCACACTCCCATCATTTTTATAAATAGAAGGAATAATCTCCGTAGCTCGATCCACTGATTTTTTTGCCACCTAGCCATGGTCTTATATTATTATTTTTTTCGGTAATCACAAGGATCATCGAATTCGGCACATAAATTCTGTTTTCGAAATAGCTCATTCACACCAAATATTTAATTTTCTATTATAATCGATCCTTGTGCCTACAATTTCCCTTGAAAGTGACCAATTTTTCAAAAAAATATCATAGTAAATGGTCAAATATCAGTTTCATTCTCTCATTTTATTTTGTGGCCTGTCTAATAGTTGAGTTCAAATTCTTTGAACTTATAGATTCAATGAACTGAAAATTATAAATTGTAATTCTAAAATCCATATATGCGGTTGATATATTACCATTCAATTTAAAATCCTACCACGTGTCGGCCGATACATACTTTACAAATAAAATTAATAATTTACATTAGACAGCACAACATCCCAAATATGCAAATATAATAGTTCCTATCAATTTATCTATTCTATATTTATTGGTAAAACAAATTAATTATAGTATATAGAAGTCAAATATGGCTTTCCGTACTGATTTCTAATTCTCAAATTCATATAAAATTCTTCAATTGAGATAATAATTTACATGATTTTTTGAGGTCTTTGAGGTAATAAAGTGATTTTAGTAAGAATTTTTACTAAACCATGCATGTTACCTAATTATTGTCATATCTTCCACTATATAATGAGACTTCAAAACGGTTCAAAAGTGAGCCGTCTAAGTCGTCATTATATCACAGTCTATTTTATTTTAAAAAAATTAATTATTAAAAAATTGTTGAAAAAAGTAAAATTTTGTAAAAATGGAGAATCGAACTCAACCAAACAAGAAAAATACTTTGCTCCTTAACCAAATTATTAAACCATGCATGTTAGAAGCGTATTTAACTATAATTTGATAAAATTTTTATTATACGTTTTTATACGTGCAAAGCATGTACATTTACTAGTAATAAAAATAAGGCTTTCCATACCCCCCAAAAAAAAAAAAATTCTGCAACAATCTCAAAATAGATTTCCAGAAAGCCAGGGTGGGTGCAGTATGCAAAAAGGGCCCTTTCTAATTATGAATTTGCATGCTCATACTTAAATCCACTGAACAAAAAAAAGATGCTCCAAAGCTCCAATCCATTAATTCCTGGATTCCTCTCTTGTTCTCCCTCTCCTCTTTTCCTTTTGACCCCTCCTATTTTCACAAAATTCATATTAATCCCCCAAAAGAACACACACACACACTCTCTCTCTCTCTAGAAATGGCTCTGAAGCTTTCTCTGCACTCAGATATCAGAGGAATTTCCTTGTTTGATTCCACAAGAGGAAGTTTTCACCAACAAAGAGGTTATATTTCTTTTCTTTTTTAGCAATTTTTTTCAGTAGGAACTGTTGTTGTTTGGATTGGGTTCACTCATCACTGTAGGTTCATGTTAGGTGGCAAAAAGTTTTGATCTTTATACGGAATTCTGGATTTCTGGGGATTTTTGATAGGTGTCCGTATGAATTTTCAGTAGGAAGCGTACTCATTTGGATTGAGTTCCCTCTAGTTCATGTTGACTGGCAAAAAGTTTTGATTTTTATATGAAATTTGGAATCTTGGGGGGAGTTTTGATAGGTGCCCATGTGATTAGCCTTTGAATTGGTTGTTGTTTTATGATTAATTTGGGATTAGTTGCATATTTAGCTCAAGTTTTTATATAGTTGATTTTTATTTTTCAGTTCACTGTAAGTATGTAACTTCTTGTTGCAAAAAAGTGTTGATTTTTATGTGAAGAAATTTGATTAGTCTTTGGAATGGTTAGTGTTATCATGATTCATTTGGAATCAATAGTTTCAATTCCCAAATTGTTGAAAGTTCATACTTTTATTCAAAGAGCTAATCCCTCTTCTTCTTCTTCTTTTTTTCTTTTTATTTTTCAGTAGAAACTGTCCTTATTTGGATTAGGTTCATTGTAACTTCTTGTTTGTAGCAAAAGACTTGCTTTTATGTGAAATTAGGAATTTTTTGTTTATGGGTAGTTTCATATGCTACATGGAAACGGATACGCCACAACACGATTCGAGAACTGGCAACACCGACACGGACTGATTTTTTTTTAAGTCCTAGTATATTTTGGAGTGTCCGAACTGTGTCAGACATGATGCGACATGGACACGAGTGTCGGTGCTTCCTAGGTGGCTAGTATTCTCATAATTAATTTGGAATTAATTGCAATTTTAGTTAAATTCTTATATAATTCAAGCTCTTGATTAGCGTAGAACATATACTTTTTGATTCATAGAGTAAGTTCCAATTCCAAAAATTGGTGTACAAATTTTACATTTATTAATTAAGTTTGTTTATACTGTTAGTGGTTGATTCTAAGAGAAGGATTTTTCTTTATTTTAAGATTCTGACAAAGATTTAGAAGCCTACTTCTTATCAATTGCTTATTGACAACCATCATTTACTTTAGGCTGTTATAATTCATACTTATATCTCTAGTAGTTGTTTTGTTTTTCTAATTTTAATTTTAATTTTTTTTGTTCAATTGAATAAGAAAGATATTAATGTAAGATCTACCAATTCCATGCTTATGATTATTTGGTTAAGAAATCAAAGTACAGGATTTCATACGAAGACTCTAGCCGCTTCTCGAATTTCTCTATATTTTGCTCCAATTTCATCGAGTATGTTTGTTGAGCTTGTGTATATACTTTGAAAGGCTCGAATACATAAAGAAAGTATATTGTTCAGCTAGGGTGACCTTGTGCTAATAGGCTACCTGTTTCTTGCATTTTCAGGGGGGATCATTTCGAGCAGGAAGGAGAAGAGAAGGAGTTATTTCAGGGGAGCGTGTTGCTCGGTTCAGCAGGGTCCTCCTCCAGCATGGCCAGGACGAGCTGTTGCCGAAGAAGGACGCAGGTCCTGGGAAGGTCCCAAGCCTATCTCAATCGTCGGATCAACTGGTTCAATTGGAACTCAGGTAAAGCTAATCAAAGACAGGAACATAAGCACCTATAGTTATTATTTTATTTTTTTTACTAAAAGTGATTTTAAATCCATTCTAAAAGTTGGGTTTTAATTGTCCACCGGCATCTTTATGAAGAACCCATTTCATTTTTTCTGTGGAGAAATCCAGTTAAAGTGATATCGTTATTTCTTTGATAATATGGAGCCAAGGATATGTTTTTCCTAAACATGTTGGCGCCTCATCCTTTCAGACTCTGGACATAGTGGCTGAGCATCCAGACAAATTCAGAGTTGTTGCACTGGCAGCTGGGTCCAATGTGACTCTTCTAGCTGATCAGGTTAGCATTGAAATTGAACATCTTACCTAGCATCTTTGAGGAGAATGAAAATGCTGGAGTTTCTTCTTCTTCTTTTTCTGAAAATGACTTGTGATGTTCTAACTGCTTTTTCTTGACCAGGTCAAAACTTTCAAGCCTCAGTTGGTTGCTGTAAGAAATGAATCATTGGTTGATGAACTGAAAGAAGCTCTAAGGGATCTTGAATACAAGCCCGAAATAATTCCTGGGGAACAAGGAGTCATAGAGGTCGGTCCTCTTCTTGCATCCCAAAAAGGTGGTTGGGTCCTTTTTACTCGGTGTATCTTGTAATGTTTGTTGGAGCAAAATTTTCAGGTTGCTCGCCACCCAGATGCCGTCTCAGTTGTTACTGGAATAGTAGGTTGTGCTGGTTTAAAGGTAAATGAGAAACCTTCTGCTTGAAAACTTAAGCTATTGATTTACATGATCCTCAATAGGATTATAGCGCATGTGTTTATTGCTTGCTAAGCTCTTATATACTTTAGGAACTAGGAAGAATTTAGGTGACGGTAGTTGGAATGGTTTATGGAAAGTAGTAGGTAAGAGGGTCGCTGAAATCCTTATAAGATACAAGTCTATGAGAAATAAGAAACATGAGAAGAAAATGAGCTTAGATGAAATGAGAACGCTAAGATGGATCAAATTACACTAAAAGATAGGACAAGACATGAGTGCATCTATCAAAAATGAGTCGATAGGAAATTGTCAGATGAGCGTGTGCAATGAAGGCCAATAGAAGCATTAGTTATACTAGTTACAGATACAGTATATTGCTAGGACTAGGGATAGAAGGGGTAGAATCAAACAATCTTGGACTGAGGCTGTGAAGAAAGATATGCTGTTTGATAATGTTTGAGTGGAGATGGTCCTTTAAAAAGAGGTCAATGGAAGATAAGGATTCATGTTGCCGACCCCAAAAACTTGCGATAAAGGCTTTTTGTTTTTTGTAATCTTTGCACTTCATTTTAATTGGTATAAATTCCTAGCTGAATGAAAGAGGCTTTTGGATAACTACCATTAAAACAATAGTGTTACCATTTTGTGAGCTGATTTGGCATGGCCTATGCATGATCTTCCAGAATGGATTTCATGCAGTGTGAGTGCATCTTTTAGTTGTAGAATAATTTAAATTTCTGTTTTATCCCTCAATTTTATCTCTTGAAATGTTGACAATTTTCTCTGTTTTTAGTATTGAACGCTACTTGGTTTTACATCTTCAGCCTACTGTAGCAGCAATTGAAGCCGGAAAAGACATAGCCCTGGCAAACAAAGAGACCCTTATTGCAGGAGGTCCCTTTGTCCTTCCTCTTGCACAAAAACACAAAGTTAAAATACTTCCAGCTGATTCCGAACATTCTGCCATATTTCAGGTGTAGAATCTTATTAATGACTTGAGCTATTATCCACCCAATACCTTTATTATATTATAGCATCAAGTTTCCTGCTAACCACACCATGGATTATGTTAACATTAGTTTATTTATTCACCACTTAAGTTCAGTAATGATGACTAGGGAGAGGTTGTGGTCTCTGCAGTGTATACAGGGTTTGCCAGAGGGTGCATTGCGGCGCATTATTTTGACGGCATCTGGAGGGGCCTTCAGGTGTGGCATCACTAAACTGGTAGATTTAGCATCTTAAGTATACATGCATTTATACTCCATGGTAGAAGAAACTTGAAAGAAATTTCTGCAGAACTACATAAATGCTTAGGGGTTGCAGCATCGCAGCTCCATCATTTAAGCATAAAGCTATAATGTGTTTAGGGTCTTTTTATTTATAAAGGTATTGTGTAGGGTCTTTTTATTTATAAAGGTATTTATAAGGTGAAAGAAAAATGTCGCCACTAAAACAGTATGTGTAGGGTCTTTTTATTTAGTCAAAACTCATAAGCAGTTCATTTTAGCAGTGAACTTAATCTAGTAAGATTGGCGTTTTTTTGTCTTAAAACATTCGTACAAAATAAAGATCTTGTTGCCAGTTTGTTCCAGCGGAAGTTGTTATGCAAGAGTCCCTTCAGTTTCATCAAAGCAGGGCCTAACTGTACTCTATGGAGAGATTGGATTCAATATTGTTTTTTTTAAGACGATTGGATTCAATATTGTTAAATTGCAATGTTGAGTGTTGAGACGGGGTTGGGTTACATCAGCTTGGGTGGGGATCGGCTACAATGGATCCAAAGTGGTTCTTCCTGTGTGTATCATTTAGTTCATATTTTCTTTTCGTCCTTGAACTGATAGAGAGAATTCCTATTGGGCCGGAAAGTGGAGCACTTTTACTTAGTACGGAAACTAATTTCATGAATTCTATCACGGGAAGACGCAGGTGAACTTGTGCCCTATTGCAGCCATGTTTTCCAGACTTTAAGAACTACGTAGATTTTTCTTTAAAATAAGCAAGTGATTTTTTTCCTAAGCCCCAAGTTCCTGTGTGATAAATTGGCCACATGAACATACTAGTGCTTATTTTTCTTTTGTGCTTGGCATATCGTGTACCTCTCGTCTCTGAGCTCTCGTATTCTAAAGATTGCTTTGTTGGTTGCGAAGCAAAATAAAAATCAAATAGACCCAACTTTTCTCCTCTACTAACAAAGTTACATTTTTGTTATACGAATAATGCTACCTTGTTGTAAAGTCGAACATCTTTTCATCCTTGCCCTTACATACATACATGGTGCTCGTGATAGGGATTGGCCAGTTGAAAAGCTAAAAGAAGTTAAAGTTGCTGATGCTTTGAAACATCCTAACTGGAATATGGGGAAGAAGATTACAGTAGATTCTGCTACCCTTTTCAATAAGGTATAATGACAGTATTCATTTTCCGTATATAACATGAAAATGAACTTTAGTATCGTCAAATTAAGCAGTTTGCCTATTGGTAGGGTCTTGAAGTTATTGAAGCTCACTATCTATACGGAGCTGACTACGATGATATTGAGATTGTGATTCACCCACAATCAATTATACACTCGATGATTGAAACACAGGTCGGGATATGTTTTCTGTTTAACTTGTAAATCAAAAATCATTTATACAGCTTCCAACTACCATAATGGTATTTTTTAAAAAAAATCTGAGTTTCTCTAAAAATTTACTCATCATGAATCTGGTTTTCTCAGGATTCCTCGGTTCTGGCTCAGCTGGGGTGGGCTGACATGCGTCTTCCAATTCTTTACACAATGTCTTGGCCTGAAAGAATTTATTGCTCCGAGATCACGTGGCCTAGACTTGATCTTTGCAAGTAAGACTTGTTAGTATCGTGGGCGATGCTATTACCATGACTACATGTACTAATCATTGCTTCTTCTTTTTTACATTCAATGTCTTATCACAAATACATCGAACACAAGGATTCATGTTTTCTACTTGGTATACAATAATTTGACGATATATACTATGCAGCACACCTAAAGAAATCTTATATTTTACCAATATGCTTCAGACTACATACATAGTTACATACACCTGACACTGTGTTAATTGCTCATCCATTTCTTTTTCATATTTGCTAGACTGGTAAAAAAGCGCAATCATTCACACAAATTCTCAATTTACTATGCCCAGAGTTACACCCAGAGGATGAAGGCATTGCTTAAATATTTCCAAAATACTAACCGTAATTAGGCTTTCCTCCAAATGACAATGCAGGCTAGGTTCCTTGACATTTAAAGCTCCAGATAATGTCAAATACCCATCAATGGATCTTGCCTATTCTGCAGGAAGGGCTGGAGGCACCATGACAGGAGTACTTAGTGCTGCTAATGAAAAGGCAGTGGAGTTATTTATCGATGAGAAGTATGCACCTTCTTCCATTCTTTCATCACTTCTTCTATAGTACTATCTTCTTACTATAAAACATCCTCGAAAATTCTAAAATGCATAATCTTTTGCCAAGAATCGGATAACCTCCTTGATCTTCTAGAAGATATATATTCGCTGATCAAATGTTTCGTTTACTACAAATTATATTTTCGATGGCATATAAGTTGTTTATCTTGATAAAATTTCTTGTTCAAGATATCATGATGATCGATTCTACAGTCCAAAGTACTAGAACTGTTACACATAAAAATAAGGCTTAATTGCAACTTGATACCCTCAACTATTCATGTTTTTCGACTTGATACCCTCAACTTTTTACTCGACAACTTGATACCATCAACTATTTAATATTTTCAATTTGATACCCAAATTTTCAAAAAAGCCAAAATAACCCCTCTCATTCACCTCCCAACCGAACTCAACCCTCTCTCGCGTCCCTCCTCACCACTCCCTGCCCTCACCCCCAGCCCCCCCCCCCCCCCCCTTCCCCCGCCCGCCCTCACCATGCCCCCTCCAGCCACCCTCAACACCCCCCACCCCCGCCGTCCCCGCTCCCCCCCCCCCACCCCGACTGCACCAACCCCCCCCCCCCCCCTCTCTCTCAGGGCGCGCACGGTGGCTAGAGGGGGAAGGGGGGACAGGTGGCCAGAGGGGGAAGGGGGAGGGGTGGGGGCGGGCGGTGGCAAGAGAAGAGGGAGGGGGGGGGGGGGGGAAGTGGCGCGCGGACGGGTGGCCGGAGAGGGGCGACCAGGGCCGGCCCTGAGTTCATGGGGGCCCTAGGAAATTTTTTAAAATGAGGCCCATATACATAAAAAAAAATTGAACTAAAAGTAAAATTTTAAAAATGCTACAACAAAGAATTGAACCTAGAACCTCTTGTGTGGAAGTTTAACATACTAACATTACACCACATTTGTTTTGTGACAAGGAAGGATCATGTTACATATTAGTTATATTTTCGATACAAGATTACTAATATATATATATATATTTAAATTAATTTTTTGGGTCCCTAAATTTCATGGGGCCCTGGGCGGTCGTCCTGGCCGCCCTGGGCCAGGGCCGGCCTTGGGGGCGACGAGGGGGTGGGGGGAGAGGTGTAGTTTTAAGTTTAGATTATGGATATTTTTGTCCAATTTTTTTTCATGATATCAAGTTGTTCCCAAAAAAAAAAAAAGTTTAGGGGATCAAGTTGAAAAACTGAAATAGTTAAGGGTAGTTGCAATTAAGCCTAAAAATAATATCGAGAAAGCTCCAACCGACAAGTAGATGACTAAACTTCTTTGTAACATTGCAGAATCAGCTACCTGGACATTTTCAAGGTGGTGGAGCTTACCTGCGATGCTCACAGGAAGGACCTCGTGACCAGCCCGTCGCTTGAAGAGATCATACACTACGACTTGTGGGCTCGGAAGTTCGCCTCTGGTTTACAACTGGCATCCGGATTGAGTCCCGTCTCTGTATAGGCAACCGCAGCTTGTCCAACTCGATGTCGCCATGATTTTGTCCAAACTTACAAGTCAAGGCTACTGGTTGGTGCAGATGTAATAGTTGTTGTGGAGAGGGGGATGCTTTTATTACTTCATAGTCAATGAATAATAGTGTCAGCTTGATAATGTATCCATTGTCTTTGTCATGAAGGAATAAGAATGTGGGGATGTAAGAAAAAGGTTGTTAGGAAAAATGTGAACATTTTCTTCATTGGTTTGCTAACTTGGAGGGGGCTATGAACTGCCCAGAGGAAAATATAGGGGAAATTAAAAGATGCTCAAGCTGACATGGTCAGTGTCAGAATCTTCTCTTGTCAGTTTTAATACATACAGGTTTGAAGGGGGAAAAAAAGAACATACATCTTGTTTATTTTTAACAATTCCATTGCTAAGATGTTGAATGCATAGTGATTATAGGCCTCGTTTGGTTGGCGGAATCATCGGATTGGGAAAGGAAAGTGATTACTTTTCAATGTTTGGGTGCAAAAGGAATTGGGAAGGAAAGGAAAGTGATTCCCAATGAAAGGAAAATTAAGAGGGCGAGTAATTACATCCATCCAAGGAAGGAGTCATTTTTCCACATTGAAATATTCACTTTACTTTTCAAATTCTTTGGCATTTCCAAACACCGGAAAGAAAAATTAAGGGGAATTGTAATTTCCCAAAGGAAAGGAAATGCCAAGGAATTGATTTTTTTTCCCTTCCATTCCGCGACCCAAACGAGGCCCTAGTGTATGCACGCCTTGTGCGAGTTTTCTTGGACCACTTCAATAACTGAACTTAGGCTGTGTTTGATTGGGCTTTTTTCCATGGAAAATATTTTCATCACAAACTTTCCACCAATTGTAGTGTTTGATAGCTTATATTTTTCACGGAATTATTTTCCAAAAACTATCATTTTTCATATTTTCATCTAAAATGGTGGAAAATGAAACTTGTCCAACCCATAGGAAAATACTATTTTTCATGGAAAATAATGGCAATCAAACAGCCAAATTAAGTTTTCCATGTATTTTTTTTTATTTCATATAAATTTTTTTCCTAGAAAAAATAATTCCATGGAATTAATTTCTTTTCCACATATTTTCTACCTTGCAATCAAACGCACCCTTAATATAAATATACCAAGGAAAAATCAGGGTATTTACAAGTTTCCTTCCCTTTAATATCAATTTGTCATGGGACATGCGGAAGCTTTAAGGTGACGAGAATAACACGACAAATTAGTTGAACAATAGCAACCAATAAGAAACACGGCAAACAAGCAATATTAACTTGGTTCGGTCAAGCGAAATCTACTCCATGAGACAAGAAAAGAAATAACTTTAGAAATAAAATTTTACAAAAATTACACACACAATACCGTAATGTGAAATCCTTCCTTATGAAATCTCCAAAAAAAAGCAGCTCTCCTTTTTCTCTAGATTAATTATCTTGAAGAAATGTCAAAAAATGGAATCATGACCATTTTTTACTTTGACCATATATTTGATTGAATTTTCATGTATTGGATTTCCATATATGGATTTCTAAGATATGATAAGCCTACATAAGATTGGATTTTCATATATGAACACATGACATGCTATATAAAGGGGTCTATAGGTTCTATTTGAGATATCTTATTGTGCTCAATGAAAGTTGTTGAATAAGTTCAACACAAGAGAGCTAAAGTTATTGAATAATTAGTTCAACGCAAAAATTGAGAGAGTTTTGTCTTCGTCTTTATCTTTGTGGTTGAGAGTTCTTGAGAGTAAGGAGAGGAATGTTGACATAACTATTGTAATTTTTTTTTCTTTTTCATAGTGGAACTGAATCACCATCGTCCGTGAAAATATGCATATCGGCCGAACCACGTAAATTCGTGTCTTTGCAGTTGTGAATTTTCTCTAAGGTATTCTCTAATTTCTTGAATTTATTTCCGATGTGCCCCGTTGTGCCCCAACATCCCTCAATGGCTTCCAAGAACTCTCTTATCAAAGCCTCCTTAAAGCTCAAGCCAACCAAAGTTAGGACATGGAGAGATCCTTAAATAGAATGTCCTCTCAATTCCTTAAGTCGGGAGCAATCTGGACCGTCAATTAACATTACTTTAGATCATGCCCGTTTTCATATCCAACATGAACACAACGCACTTGGTATACCAGCGCCCAGCGATATACCACCACTGTACATTTGGAATATCGTGTGAAGTAATTTTTGGATCCCAAAACTTGTCGAAACGAACTCACCATATATGGGGGTATGCCGTCGGTACTGTCAGTACTGTCGATCGTTATACTTTGTCTTCTTTGAGTTCCGTATCGTTGTTTTGACTCTTCTTAAACTTTTCGAATTATTGAACGACGCACGTAACTCTTCCTAGTTGAACACGAGTCATATACAACGTGGCACACTAGACAGCCATGTTAAACCATTACACCATAATTTCTTCTTGAATGCTTGATATGCATATTCAGTTATTATGGATTTTCATCATTTCTATCTCGAAGTATGATTAGAGGGGCATAGGCTATGTTGCATGGATACATACTCAAGGACACTATACGGATACACAATACACAATTTGTATATATATGTATATTAGTATAATTAATTTATGTTGTACGGATACGGATAGATATGATTTATATGTGGACACTATTTTTTTCCGATGTCCATGTAAGAGAGACCATAGGTCTCGAGTGTTCCCTGTGTAAATTAAGTCTCAAATTCAATTAGCCATTTTAGAAGCATTCAGGAGTATATTCAGAATATTAAAATTGTTATTGAAGAGAAGAGATAAAACAAAGATGATTAGCAGTGGAGAGGAGTATCTTCAGAATATTGATTTTGTTATTAAAGCGAAGGAGATGAGACAAAGAGAATTAATAAAAAAATAAAAATAAAAAAATTGCGTCTGCCGGGAGTCGAACCCGGGTCTATTGCTTGGAAGGCAATTATCCTAACCGTTGGACTACAAACGCATATTGAACACCATTCTGATACAATCCTTCATGTCTCATGAGAGCGTAATTTTAACTACTCTCAGGAAACAAGATAATTGTGCATTTTTTGTGCTACAAATCGTTCTATCACAAGCATACAATTTTCGAATGAGAAGCCAAAAGGAAATTGGATATCCATTCATAGTATTATGATTATCAGTGGCGGATCTTGACTAAAAAAATTAGAAGGACAAGTTATATTTTTAGAAGGGCAAATTATATATTTAAAGATGCCAAATTGCGTTTTTTAAGGTGTTAATATCTAAAATTTAAATTTTATATATATATATATATATATATATATATATATATATATATATATATATATAGAGAGAGAGAGAGAGGAAGCGGATCAAAAGTTTTCATTAGAAAATTCCTAAAAACTCCCTCACTCTCAGCCGTAATTTAATGTTAATATTAATGTTAATGTTAATATTAATGTTAATATTAACATTAAATACTAAAATTAACATTAAACTTAACATTAAAATTAATATTAACATTAATATTAACATTAACATTAACATTAATATAAAAATAAAAATAAATATTAATATTAACATTAACATTAATATTAACATTAAATTGCGGATGAGAGTGAGAGAGTTTTCTAAGGAAAACTTTTGATCCGCTTCCTCTCTCTCTCTCTCTCTCTCTCTCTCTCTCTATATATATATATATATATATATATATATATATATATATATATATATATACTCCCTTAGTTTTTATTAAACTCAGCCAGTGATGATTATATTAATAGGCACCGGTAGGACCCGGTCCTGGCCTAAGATAGATTTGACAACATTTAAGAGGCAAAATTTGAGAGAGACCAAAAAAAAAAAAAAAAAGAGTTCTCTTTTTATGTGCCACGACTAGGGGTGGCGATTTTGCCCTCATACCCTCTACTCTAGCCGGGTACCCTGCACCCTCAGGTGCCCACGGGTACCCTCTACCCTTCAAGGGCAGGTCCTACCCTTATCCTCTTAGAATTAGGGTAGGGTAAGGGTTTTATTCTGATACCCTAGTGTAATTACCCGGGTACCCGTCCTACCCGCTGCCCTGTAACCCTACCCTGAACCCTACCCTACCCTACCCTGAATCACTACCCTACCCTACCCTGAATCACTACCCTACCTACTACCCGTTAACCCTAACCCTTTAAAAGCCTCGACCCTACCCTTCTCCCCACCCTGAACTGAACGGCTAGTGCAATTACCCTAGTGCAATTACCCGGATACCTTGTATTTTTTGTAATTAGTACTTAGGATTAGGAGAACTACATGGTGCTTGATCCTAAGGAGTCAGGTCTAGTCCCTTCCTTGGGTATGTAGGCAGCTCAGGTTCTACTATATAACTGGGTTCAGCGCCTTTAGTAAAAAAAATATTCTTCCTATTATTTCTTGTTAAGTTGTTATGATTTTTGAATGCTGTCAAAATCTGAAAAAAATGAAATGGAAAGAAAAAAATATTCCCCCCTGTTTAGTAGCAAAAAATTTGATTTTCAAAGTTAAAAAAATGAAATGGCAAGGGTAATACCCTTACCCTCCCTACCCTGACCCTCAGCTATCCTGTGAGGGTAAAGGGTAAGGACGGGTAATGGGTATTGGTTTTTTGGAAGAGGGCTACCCTACCCTACCCTCATGACTCCCCTAGGGTATCAAAAAAAGGTCAATACCCTACCCTACCCTGCCCTCTTCCTACCCTTACCCTACCCTACCCTACCCATCGCCAGCCCTAGCCACGACCACCACATTAATGTTATCAATACATAAACTCAGGGCCGGCCCTGAGCTGATGGGGGCCCAAGGCAAAAGTTCCAAAATAGGCTCCCATACATAATGTAAAAAAAAAAGTATAAATAAAACAAAAAATTGTTGTAGTCAAGATTTGAACCAAAGACCTCTTAAATATAAGTGTAGCAATATAACCAATACACCACATTATTCTTTTGTTAAGAAAGACACATGATACATAATAGTTCTATTGTAGATAGTTTCATGATGGTGCCCCCTTTCGTCAGGGGGCCCTGGGCCGTCGCCCGGTCTGCCCTGGACCCGGGCCGCCCCGCCCCTGCATAAACTGCCACATTATAGTCAGATTTTAGTGTCGTAGTTAAAGGAATATTAAAGCATATAGGTACATGGATGGATTGATGGAAGGGTTAACAAGATTAATTAGTCATGTAGTTTGTCCCAATTTTCTGACACATCCTATGTCGGAATGTATTCTTCTCCCTAATTTCCTAAAGTTTTATGTTTTACCTAATTTTATGCAATTTTCTATTGGTACAGTAAATTTTCCGTTAATGTTATCAATACATAAACTGCTACATTATAGTCAGATTTTAGTGTCGTAGTTAAAGGAATATTAAAGCATAGGTACATGGATGGATTGATGGAAGGGTTTAGTCATGTAGTTTGTCCATATGCAAAAAGAATTAGTTAATTCCCTTGTCTATGTCAATATATCATGGATACTTTTATTCCATGCTGCACTATGGAGTTTAGGTAATGTTTAAAACTAATACCATAAACGTTAATATGGTGAGGGGCAACTAGTTCTAGAATTGATATTCATTCTTTAATTGTATGGAAGAAAACATATTAGCAAGTGACAAATCAAAGTCTATCAACATCTTAATCGCAATTTTGATTAAGACATAATCCAACACTATTTGGAGTGCATGACAATACTTACTAATATGGATTTTAGCATTTGTAATATATATATATATATATATATATATATATATATATATATATATATATATATATATATATATATATAAAAGTTCGGAAATATTTAGTGTAAGCCTTAAGGTTTAGTATAAGACATTTTGAGAAACTCATGAGTTCTTAATTTTTGAAATCCGCCATTAATATCTGTTGGATTACATACATCTTAGTCTTTAATTTTTTTAAAGGATCTAAACAAAAAAGTTAATGGTCTAAATAGAAAAATAATACCACGTGTCATCACCATATTGTAAGTTTCTATTTGAGTTTCTGTAGTCGAACGATTTTCGATGTACTATGACTATGTCCTAGGGAAGAGGGGTACATCATGCAATCTCTTATTTTATATATGGATGGTATCGAACAATACTAATATTGGCTACAGTGAATTCAAATTCATGTCGAACACTTTACAGAAAGGGCCCAAGAAAATTTAGTACCTTGTGAGAAATAATTTATCTTGATCTCATCTATTTTTGGATGTTCGAGATAATTGGTTAAATAGGTAAGTGGATAAAGAAGTTATTTTTAAGTATTTCAACATAAGAGGCAAAATAATCTTTTACCTAATAATAATTATGGTTACTCGCACTGCATAGCAAACTATTTTTCATCTACACTAATGTATTGTCACCTCTCGTTTGGTTTGCAGAATCAGGATTTTAGGATGTGTTTGGATGTTAAAAAAATAATTCCCAAGGGCAAAAAAAAATCTAGAGGTGAAGAAATGGTTCCACCCACCTATTCCAAGAATTCACTTTTTTGCTTCAAGGATTCATTTTTTCTCCAATTTTTCTAGTCTTTCCAAATATCGGAAAAAAAATGATAACAATTATAATTTTCTAAAATAAATAAAAGAAAACATAATTAATTTTCTTTCATTTACTTTAGTAAAAAGCATACAAAAGTTACAAACAATATAAATTACTATATTCGTTTTTTGGTAAAAGATTCACTTGATACTCAAAGTTAATAAAAATGGTATATTTGTAGGAGGTAAAATTTCCATAATTCAACTATGAGATACTTCAAGTAAATCAAAATGTGTGTAAAACAATTGCAACCATGTACATATATACTATTTTTATTGAATTGAAGTACCATGTGGTTGTCCTTTAAATCCACACAACTAGCTAGGAGGATAAATCAATCATCCATTGTGTGTCAATTTGGATGTAGATTTCTCACTTGCTTTCGACATTCACGACTTAGACTTAAGATAATACTGCATATTTAACTCGTGAACTATATATATTGTACATTTGGTGTATTGTTTCAACTAACAAATTTTAATAGCAAACTTTTATTACTTTGTTGTAATATATATTTTTCACATAAATAAATATTACATAATAATAAAGTGAGAAGGAACAAAAAAAACGAAATTATTATTACTCTAGAAAAGGAAACTTGGTCCGGCTGAGCCCATTTCCGTTGGCAAACAGACCGACCGAACCGGGCCGGTGGGGCACGTAGGCCCGGCCCCCCTTGACCCCCTTCTCCCCGCCGTAGAATAACCGGTGGGCGGTGAGCAGATCCATCTCCCCCGGCTTCACGTCCTTCGTCTCCCTCCTCAAATTAGGGTTAGGGTTAGGGTTCGGTTTCACGAACGCGAACCTATCCTTCCCGTCGCTGCGGCTCCGGCCGCTCACCAGGTCCCTCAGCCGGAACCGCCGCGCCGACGACGACCCGGTCGACGAGCTCTTCTGGCACCGGTCCGACGAGTCGGGGCCCCACGCGCAGTAGTCGTCCGCCGCCGATGAGGAGGAGGAGGAGGAGGAGCTGTTGGATCCGGATCGGAGATCCGCTAGCGGCCGCGCCACCGGGTGCGGGTAGAGGAGGAGGCTCCGGTCGAAGACCGGGTAGACCGCCGCCGGCGGCTCGGGGTGGGCGTCGTCGCCGCCGGCGACGGTGAACTCGAACTCGTCGTCGTCGCTGTCGGAGTGGATTGCGCCGCCGGAGTAAAGGTTCGGGTCCTGTTCGCTCATTTTCTTCAACAAATTATTCGTCTATTTTGCACGAACTATTGGATGTCGGCGAATTGTATTGATTCGGTTTAGTTCGGGGAAGGGGAGTTGGGAGGAGTATATATATAGATGGATTAATGACGCATGTGGGGGAGGAGTGGAGAGTAAGACTGTGGTGGGTCCCACCGGATGCTGGGTGGGTCCGGCATTGTCACTTGCTTAGAGCTCAAGGAGGCTCGGCTTGGCGTGGCGTGGCGTGGCTTGGCTTGGTTTGGCTTGGCTTGGCTTGGATCCCGGTAGGGCCTTTCTGGACGTCCGAGACAAAAATTAAAGTAATGTTCCATATATATATATATATATATATATATATATATATATATATATATATATATATATATTCTACTATATAATAGAAAAACTTAGATGGTGAAACTTTTGAATTCCGAAAATACCCTTACATACTTATATTAATTAAAAATAGTTCATTAATTTTAATAAGGACAACTTAGTAATTAGGAAGACTACTTTTTGGTCTTCCTAAAGAGTCTTTCTAAACTAATTAATAAATGTTAAAATACGTGCAAGGCACGTGCACATATGCTAGTATATATATATGGGGGAGTCACATCATCTTCGATCGTTGGATCGAAAAAATACATGCCTGGGCTCTCTGTGGGCCCCTCATATCCGATGGTGTAAGGTAGATGGAGCTCCGCGGACGGAACTTTTTGATCCGTGTCATATATATATGATTTTGGTGGTGAAACTTTTGAATTTCTAAAATACCTTTGAATATTTTATAAACATGATATTATTATGTCAACTTGCATGTCATTTATGTTTAAGAGTCAAAACAATAAAATTTACATGCAAGTTTCCTATTTTCATAACTCTTCATGTTCCAATGCTAATAAATGTTTCTGTCATTACCATTTTTCAAATATTGTTATTCTAAATAGAAAATTAAAAAATAAAATAAAATTTATACTTCGAATCTCTTGGTATTGTAAAAAGAAAGCACACACGTGAATAATCACCTGGAAAAGACGAAAACACGATAATCGACTTTATGATATTCTAATTAAAATACGTGCAAAACACGTACATGTAGACTACTATATATAAAGAATATCACTAAGTTTTGAGGTCATATTTTTTAGGACAATAATCACTCCTATATTCTTTATAATACCATTTTACCTTTATATATATTTCATATTTTAAAGGAGAGGGATGGTCGGTATATTCAGAATAGAGGTCGTCCCTGTAATACTCATGAAACATGGAAGGTCAGTGTATTTATTTCTATCTTTTTATATAGAAGGCATAAGGTACAAGGGCGGATCAAGGTATCTCCTAGGGTAGCCCACCCATTTTTTTTTCCTTTTTTCATATAGTTTTATTTTTTTTTGATTTTTTTTGTGGAAGTTAGCCCACACCTAGCCCACCTGACCCACTCTAGTCCACCCATACATATTTCTGGATCCGCCCTGATAAGGTTCAATTTTGTTTTGCTAAATAAGTCACTGTGTTATGTTATATGATCACTAATGTTTATATATATATATATATATATATATATATATATATATATATATAAGGTGGGGATCAGGTAACACATACAATTTGACATCTAAAAAAATACGCAATCTCAACCGCACATCATTTGAAATGAATGGTTCAGATTTAAATGCATGACAAATTTATATGCATGGAAGTCAAATTTGACATGCATGCTAATTAATAGTAGGTTGTATTAATTAGTGGGATATTCAATTTGACATCCATGCTAATTATTACAATTAATCTATCAAATCTGAACCATTTAATTTCAAATTATGTGCGGTTGAGATTGCGTATTTTTTTAGATGTCAAATTATATGTGTCAACTGATCCCCACCCTATATATATATATAAATATATATATATATATATATATATATATATATATATATATATATATATATATATATATATATATATATATATATATATATAATCTTAATTTCTTGATGTTCTTTAAATTTTGGGTTCCGGTCGGTTGTTCGGTCTGTCCCGGGTCAGGGACCATCGTGATCTTTGATTCGAGTTGGATTTTTGGTTAAAAATATTGTTGTTTTCTAGAAAGACAATATATAAATTATGACTATGGCAAGCTTTGTTATTGTCGGGGCACAATTTTTCGATGGAAAACTGAGAAGATGAAACAATTGTAAAAACAATGTTCCAACACAACACTTCTAGGAAGGTTGCGCAAGTATAACGAAGATCTAAAAAGATCTCGTTTTAGTATTACGAGAATCTAAAAAGATTTCGTAATCCACAGCAATCGATCGTAGTACTTCTAAAAAGAAGATACAATCAGAATTACTGACAGCAATGAAGAAGATGACTGGCGAAATATGGAAGAACTCCTGCTGGGGTGAATAATCATCGTTGCTCAAAGCTTTATTCGTCCTACACGAACAGCTTCTAGGAACCAGCAAGTTCGTCGGAGAACTTGGAACACTCCTGCTCTTCTGACTCCTCGGATGGACACGAACTCCCGTGCAAAAGCAACACTGGTGCGGCGCCTTTCCTCTCTCTCTAAGGCTGCTGGAATTCGCAAGCAAATTCCGATCAGAACTGTGTTAAAGAACACTTCTGAATTCTCTGTTTACTTGTGTTAAAAAATACTTCGCAAACTTTCTGTGGTGGCTTCTATTACTTGTATATCTGTCGTCTTGTGAGAAAGAGGATGCCTTATATAGACCCTGCAGCAACTGCTCGGTTGCCACAAAGTTAGGATCATGGTAAAAATCATCCCGAACATGTAGCAACCGCCCAGAACGTGCAAACGCACGTTCTGCTGCAAGTTGCGCCAACTGCGCGCACCCTGCGCTCCTTGCACTTCGCGCGACAGAGCGCGCACTGTGCGCAACCTGTGCGCGCACCTGGGCAGCGCAACGTGCATGGCGGCGCAAGTGGCTCGCGCAACGAGCGCCTAGCGACGATGCTAACGTGCTAAGTGCGCCAACAAAACGTCACATTACGTCTCATGAGCCCATGAGCCCGAGTCCGAGTCCGAGTCGCTAAGTCCATGGAAATAAATTTTCCAAGAGCAAAAAGCATGAATGCTTTCAATTGTTGATTTAGCCTTTTTTCCTTTAGAAAAATAATCCCACATGGCACACCCATGTGCACCTCAATACCACATGTGCATCTCTAAACTAGCAAAGCTAATATATAGAGATACAAGTGCTTTGGTCTAGCCGATGTGGGACTAAAAATCACTTTGAAAAAGACCAAAACCCAACAAGCTTTGATTCGAAATTATCATCTTTTTCTTCCTTTAGGTCGCATTGTTAGCATGGCAGGTCATACGTGCTCCCTATTCTACTTTCTTCTCTCGAAACGCAATCTTAAAAATTGTTTGGTAACAATAACTTAGATAAAGAGTTTTGAGAAGGAACTGGAGCTCTTAAAAGGGGGACGAGATTGTATCAATTCCAAATCCAGTCTTACTTTCCAGCCTTAAGGACCTGTTTGGCATATGAATATAGTTTTTAGAAATATAAGAAATTCGTTTTCAAACGAAATAAAATGTTTGTTAATTTATGAAATGCCCAAAAAACGAAAAAGTTTTATGAAAAACCCACCGCACAATAACATTTCATCGCGTGCCCAGAATTAGCAAAAGAGGGTTCCGAATGACCTTTTTGCCCTTCCTTCTAATTTATTGAAAACACCCACGAAACTACTTTTAAAAAAAACGTTTCGATACTTCATCTTCTTCCATACGCTGCTCACTTTCGAATCTAGGTTTTCTCCCAAAAAATCTTCAAAAACTCGTCAGAAAATTTCGGAAAGACCGAGACAAACGACAAAAGTGCTAAAACGGAGGTCCAAATATCATTTTTTTGCGATTCTAAAATTTCAGAAGGCCGTCTAACGGAGAAGCGGTTACTTTCAGCCTCCTCGAAGATACGCTCGTTTTGGGACAAACCGGGCCTCGTTTTGACCTCCCAGTCAAAAGTTATAGCCCTTCAAAGTTTCGACTGACCATAAAATGCAGGAGAATGGTCATTCTCCGTATTAGAACACGAAAAATGTTAATTTCGCATGAGGGTGGCCATTCTCCGTGTTAGTAACACGGAGAATGTCATTCTCCGTCTTAATTTACACGGAGAATAGTCATTCTCTGTGTTAGTAACACGGAGAATGGCATTCTCCGTCTTAATTTACACGGAGAATGGTCATTCTCCGTGCTAAATTACACGGAGAATGGTCATTCTCCGTCTTAATTTACACGAAGAATGGTCATTCTCCGTATAATTTAGCACGGAGAATGGTCATTACAGTGTTAAAATGCATGAGAATGGACATTCTCCGTATTTCTAATACGGAGAATGGCCATTCTCCGTGTTAAATAAAACGGAGAATGTCATTCTCCGTGCTAAATAAAACGGAGAATGGTCATTTTCCGTGTAATTTAGCACGAAGAATGGTCATTCCAGTGTTAAAACGCAGGAGAATGGCCATTCTCCGTGTTAGAAAAACGGAGAATGTTATTCTCCGTGTAAATTAACACGGAGAATGTCATTCTCCGTGTTAAATAAAACGGAAAATGGCATTCTCCGTCTTAATTAAAACGGAGAATGACATTCTCCGTGTTAATTTACACGGAGAATGGTTATTCCTAGTGTTAAAACGTAGGAGAATGACCATTCTCCGTGTAATTTAGTACGGAGAATGGCATTCTTCGTTTCTAAATTACACGGAGAATGGCCATTCTCCGTGCTAAATAACACGGAGAATGACATTCTCCGTGTTAAATGACACGGAGAATGGTCATTCAAATGTTAAAACACAGGAGAATGGCCATTCTCCGTGTTAGAAACACGGAGAATGCCATTCAACACGGTGAATGGCATTCTCCTTGTTAAAAATGTAGGAGAATGACTATTCTTCGTGTGATATCGACGGAGAACAGTTGACAGAAACCTAATTTTTTTTGTTTTTTTGTTTTGTGGAAAGAAATTTGACATGAATAAAGATTCAAGAGTTTTCGTTCTTCTTTCAAAACGATGCTAACTCTTATGGAAAAGAAGAAGAAGATCTTCTCTCCATAATTGATCTAATTGTCGGAGAAGAAGAAGAAGAAGATGAGCGATGATCGGAGTTCGACTGAAAAAAAAAAAGCATGGTGAACTATGAACGATCTTTACGATCTCTGCTGAAGATGAGAGCAATGGAATTCAGATCTCTCGTGAAGAAGAAGAAGAGAATCGCAATCCAGATCTGAGTTTGTGCGGAGGGATAGTTATGGTATTAATTTTGTAAATACAGAGCATCTAAAGGGAATATTTGAATATTTGACGTGGAATTATATAATTCTGGACATTTCATAAAACCCATCCTGCGGGTGGATTTTTCATATAACCCAACCCCGAAATTGGGTTTCTCAGCAATTTCCAGTAAAAATTTTGGGTGCTAGATCTCTATTTGGTAGGGATCCGGCAAAATAGAAAAATGGACCCGACCCGCTAAGACGGAGCATAGAAGCTTCATAGCTACGAGCCTACGAGGACAATATTAATTGACACTTCCCACCGGTTTCTTGCTGAGGAGGGTGCTTCGGTCGTACTCCTCCGCTTCTAGAAACGTGGTCAACATTTAAACATTATTTTATTTCTGCTGCGTTGGCGCGGAAAAAAGTGCTCATTAATAGTAGACTCGTGAACATGAACATACCGTTATTTTTCTCTGTTCCGACCTTTCTCTGCAAAAACTGAACTTTTGTTCAATTTTCTTTTGTCTCGTCCGTTTATATCTCACTTTGTATATATATATATATATATATATATATATATATATATATATATATATATATATATATATGTGCACTAAAATATATAATTATTCTAATATTTATTAAAACTACTTAGAAAAGCTAAGAAACAACCGTCTTAATTATTCTAAATTTATGATTTCAAAAAAATAATATTATTATATTATTACTAGTATTTATGCGTGTGCGTTACACGTATGTCATATATTATTATTAGAAAGACTAAAAGATAGTTGTATCAATTATTCCAATCTTTATATAAAAAGACCTGCCTTAATTATTATAAATTTATTATTTATATATTATTGTATAACCGTCTACAAAACTATTTAAGAATACCAACCAAAGATAGCTCCGTAATTACCTAGCTGTCTTTATTAATTTTAATTGGTAAATATATGCAAGGATATATTTGGAAAGTGAAGTTTTACGGTGAAGCTGAACTTTTCTCATTATATAATAGTATAGTATATATAATTATATACTTGTCGTAAGACTATTTAAGAAGACCAGAAGACAACTCTAGTAATTATATAGTTGTCCCTATTAACTTTAATAAATAATGTTAATTTGTAAACATTTGCCAAGCTGACACTTATTATTGATAAAATTCTTGGGAACAGAAAATAATCGATCCTAATCATTGACAAGAAATGGATCAAACTAAGACCACATTTGGTTCATTGTAATGTAATCGTAATTTTAATATAATCAAATAAAAAAATTATTTATTTTATTTGATTATATTGCGATTACAATACATTAGAGTGTACCAAACGAGACCTAAATGTGTAAATTACCACTATGATAATATGATTGCATTGCTTTGAATCACAATGTAAATGTAAGCTTTGATTTTAAACTGGTGTTCGCATAAGAAAACAAAGTTCTCGTTGAGGGATGTAAACAAAATTGATTACAGACTGCAGAATTGTTATGATCGTGTCGCATATTTCTATTCATTTTCTCTAGACCAATATGAACAGAATGGCTGAAATTTGTTCACACATCAAATATTTGATATCCATATTCGTTATGAATAATATGTCCTCGAATATATAACTTTTAGAGAAATAAAATATCCAACTTTAACTTTGACCTGGTTAATGCTAAATAAGAATAATAGCCATCTCCTTTCATTTACTAGGGACACTACAATATTTCATGATAGGAGTATCACATTTTTATTTTATTTTAGTTTTAGGACTGGTAAAATTTTGGCATTCATAATTATGTAGAGGACTGTCAAAATTCTGAAACAAAAAATAAGAGTAATGTCAAAAAAAAAAAAATGACAGTTCGGTACATATTCAAACTTGTCAAAAATTTGACAATTCTAGATTTCTTTTTCTACATAACTGTCAAGTGATATCCTATCAAAAAAATGTAGTGTGTCTAGTAATTCATTTTATATATATAGTTTACAACACAATATCCGATACTGTGTTGGAGTATATATTCTCCCGTATCTAGAAAAACACAAGTATGAACCGATAGCAATGGAGTTGCATATATAGTAGACGGAAATCTTCTCTCGATCCCTAATCCATTAAGGCTAACCTGTTAGCCTAGTCTTGACTCTTGATATTCAAACGTCAACACACAGCTAATTCTGATCACACGTAATTTTATTATCCTACATATTTATAAGAAGTAATATTTGACTGCCAAATGTTTGTTATTATCCATTTCTTAATTCATGCATTGACATGACTTAGGAACTCAACCACAAGCATGCATGTGGCTGGCTTATTTAGTGCAAGCATGACTTCACATATTTTCTTTCTTTTTGTCCTCTATTACTTTTATAATATCTTCCCTTTTATATATATAATGATTCTGGAGATTTGGTAGAACCATATTTTTTTGACAAGTTGGCCACATTAAAAGATCCAATGCCATCTCTCTCATCTAGAAAATGAAATCTTTATCATTAAACTATGTATCATAACTACCAAGAAGAATACACCTATGCGAGTAATGTTATTCGTCCTTCCAAAGTGTTCTTCCAAACTATTCTTTCAAAAAATTAATGACCCGAATTTTTTAAATATTAATAATTATATTAATATTAATTTTAATTTTAATTTTAATTTTAATTTTAAAATTTGTCATATCAAGTATCAACTGCTATGTCAAATGTTACGTCAGCTGTCATGTAAGGATAACATCTTGGAGGAATATACTTTGGAGGGATGAACAACAATTTTTTTCAGTTGAATATATAAATGACAAGATTCCTTGATTGTAGGCAAGTAGTGATCCTGTCAATCTTTCAATTGGGAGCATGACCATCCACTACAATCTTATAGCATACATGATGATCATTCTTGGCCTTTGTGGATCTGTCTGCCCAACATTCACAAACTTGTAGTGATCCTCACATCCTTGCTTCATATCACAATGATTAGAAAGAGATTATGTTGGTGTTTTTGCCTTTGGACTAGAAAAGATAGTCCCACATCGGCTACACCAAATGGTGAGTATCTCAATATAATGCATTGCTTGTGTTGAGGTGTGCACATGAGGTGTAGTGGGGCACAAGTTTGTGCCATGTGGAAGTATTTTCCTAGAAGGAAAAAGGATTAAATCCAACAAGGATGCAAGTTAATTTTTGTTGTGCGGACTCGGACTCGGACGCGGACTCCAAGATGTCTCGTGCATGCACGGGAGGGTTCGGGGGGTAGGCGTGGACTGGCACACTTCTATGCTGATTGTGGGATGATCTAAAATATCAAACTCTATTTTTGAGTATTGGTATTTTAGTCCCACATCGGATAGGAGAAGAGGTGAAGTCTCAACTCCACTCTATAAATAGAGCCCCTTGGCCTCCTTTGAAAGAAGCACCAAGAAGAGAGTTGAGGGAGTCTGTTAAGTCCAGGAAGCCCGTTCAAGTCTCAAATATTGACTTACGAGCGTTCCAGAAGTTCTCCTGAACTTGCTGGTTCCTGGGAGCTTATCCGTACTGCGGGTATAGCTTTGAGCGCCGGTGTTCAACACCCCAGCGAGATCCGCTCTTCTTCTTCCTTCCTCTTTCTGTTGCCTTCGAGAATCTGAGACTCAACTGTTGTTGATCATCTCTTGTTGCCTTCGAGAAACCGCTATTGCAAACGTGATTCGATTTTTTTTTAATCGTTTAGGCTACGCAATCAGCATTATTTGCATCTCTTTTTTAGGGATTGCAACTGCATTATTTGCATCTCTTTTTTAGGGATTGCAACTGCATTCTTTGCATCTCTTCTTAGGGATTGCAACTGAGTTTTTCCATCGATTGTTTGCAAATAGACTAACAATCTCAAAGCTATACGATTCGATGGAAAACACTCGTGCTTCGCTTGTCGATACCGGCTTTAACAAGTTGGAGAAATTCGACGGCAAACACTTCCAGATCTGGAAGCGAAAGGTGACTCTGAACCTTCAACTCGTGGATGTTGATCACGTGTTGGATGAGGAAGAACCAATCGTTCCAGCAACAGGATCTGCTGCTGTTCTGGCCGCTGCTACGAGCAAGCAGACGAAGTGGAAAAAGGATAACAGCATATGCAGGCTGCTGATCCTGAATTCCATGGAAGACTCTCTGGCCGAGTCCTACACAAAGAGGACTTCTGCCAAAGAGATCTGGGAGTCCGTGGGGAAGCTGTATGACGACGACGAGGCCCGGTCGAAGATGTTCATGGTTGAAAAATACCACAAATGGGTCTTTGAAGACGAGAAGACCATGCTGCCCCAAGTGAAAGAGTTCCTGAAGCTGCGCCAGAAACTGGAGGACGATAGCATGCCCCTCGTCAACAAGTTCGTCGTTGGAGGGATCGTGGCAAAACTTCCTCCAGGATGGAGCAACATCTATGCAAGGATGCATAGGAAGAAGATGGAGATTAGCCTGGATAATCTCCTCAGCGAGATTCATGTTGAGGACGAGATGCGCTCTCAACAGAAGTTGGACACCCTGTCCAAGAAACTAGCAACGGCGAATCTGGTTCAAGCCACCAGAGAGAACAAAGGGAAGCAGGCGGCTTCTCACCACAAGAAGAAGGACTTCTCGAATCTGAAAGTGAAGGGTCCAGGATTCAAGCAACAGAAGTCCAAGTCCCATGTGACTTGCTTCAACTGTGGCAAGAAGGGTCACTATAAAAGTGAATGCAAGTCCAAGCCCAAAGAGCAAGGTGAGCCTAACAAGGTTTCTTTGGTTACTAATCAGGTTGCCATGATAGCACAGGTTGCAACTGTGGGGGCAGACTTGGACTGGTGGATAGACACTGGCGCGATATGTCATGTCTGTTCAGACAAGGACTGGTTCGTCTCCTATGAGCCTACTTCCGAGAAAGTCATGATGGCGAACCAGGCACAAGCTGAAGTACTGGGGATCGGGACGGTGGAGCTGAAGCTTACATCGGGGAACATTCTGACGCTTCAAGGTGTGAAGCATGTTCCTGCAATCGCAAAGAACCTGATCTCTGGGAGCCTGCTCTGCAACGCAGGCTTGAGGATGGACATCAATGCTGGCCAAATGGTGATGTCCAAGAAGGGTACTTTCTTCGAGAAAGCTTTTCAGACTGAAGGAATGTACAAAATTCAGCTTGTTGTAACCCAGCATAATAATGTCAATGCTATCACTAGTTTGAATTACTCTCTTGAGTTGTGGCATAATAGACTAGGACATGTTCATTGTAAGCGAATAAACAAAATGTCTAGTCTAGGACTTATCTCCAAGTGTGGGGGTAAGGTAGAGAAATGTGAGATATGTGCTCAGACGAAGATCACTAGGAAACCCTTCCACAGGGTCCATCGAAGCACAGATCTTCTGGAGTTGGTTCACTCAGATATCTGTGACTTCAAACAATTCTCTACAAAGGCCGGGATGAAGTATTTCATTACTTTCATCGATGACTTCTCCAAGTATGCCTTCGTCTATTTACTCAAATCTAAAGACGAAGCATTCGAGAAGTTCAAGGAGTTCAGGGTCGAGGCTGAACGGCAAACTGGACAACAACTCAAGAGGCTGAGGAGTGATCGAGGTGGGGAATATAGGTCTCATGAATTCTCATCATTCTGCAAAGAACATGGAATCATCAACGAGACGACGGCTCCGTATTCTCCACAATCCAACGGAGTAGCAGAAAGGAAGAACAGAACGTTGACAGAGATGATGAATTCTATGCTGTTGACTGCGGGTCTCCCAAAGTGCTATTGGGGAGAAGCTGCATTAACGGCCACTTTCATTCTGAACAGAGTGCCGTATGCAACTTCCGACATAACTCCTCATGAACTCTGGTTCAAAGTCAGACCCAACCTGAATGTCATTCGAGTGTGGGGGTGCCTGGCTTATGTGAAGCTCCCGGATCTAAAGATTCAGAAGCTGGGGACAAGGACTACTAAGGCGATCTTCCTGGGGTATGCCGAGAAGAGTGATGCTCGGAGATTCCTTGATATCGAGTCAAATCATATCATCGAATCTCGCGATGCTGAATATTTTGAAGAAAAGTTTGCAAGGCACAAGAACATTGTTCTCGCGGACATTCCGGAGAATAATGAGGGTGCGGAGCAGACAGAGATCTTTATCGAACCAGTAGTCCAAGATGGCGTTGTTGTCGAGGAGACACCAGCTGAACCAGAACTCGCTGAGCCGTCAACTAAGCGAGCGAGGAGGCCGAAAGACTTCGGAGATGACTTCGTCACCTATCATGTGGAAGCAGATCCGCTTACCTATGATGAGGCGATGAAGACCAGAGATGCTATATTCTGGAAGGAGGCGATTGACAACGAGATTGACTCAATCACCTCCAATAACACATGGGTATTGGTCGACCTACCAGAAGGAGCAAGACCCATCGGATGCAAATGGATCTTCAAGAAGAAGATGAAAGCAGATGGAACCATTGACAAGTTCAAGGCCATGCTAGTGGCCAAGGGGTTTGCTCAGAAGCAGGGGATCGACTACTTTGACACTTATGCTCCAGTAGCTCGGATGACAACTATCAGATTGTTAATTGCTTTAGCAGCAATACACAAGCTGGTGATACATCAGATGGATGTGAAAACGGCATTCCTTAATGGCGAGCTGACCGAAGAGATCTACATGCAACAATCAGAAGGTTTTGTCGTCAGAGGTCTGGAAGACAAAGTCTGCAAGTTGATGAAGTCTCTGTATGGTTTGAAGCAAGCTCCCAAAATGTGGCATGAGAAGTTTGACAAGGTGATAAGGTCAAATGGCTACAGGGTCAGTGAAACAGACAAGTGTGTCTATACGAAGTTTGCTGACGGAAGAGGAGTAATCGTTTGTCTATACGTGGACGACATGCTAATCCTAGGTACGGATTTAAGCTGCGTCACAGAGACAAAGAAATTCCTCTCGACCAAGTTCAGTATGAAGGACTTAGGGGATGCCGACGTAATCTTGGGGCTCAAGATCATCCGGACAGGCACTGGAATAGCGCTGTCACAGTCTCATTACATTGAGAAGATGCTCTCTCGCTACGGGTATCAAGATCTTCCTATTATTGATACACCGTACAGGAGTGATCTGAAACTGGAGCCAAATTCGAAGGAGAGCGTCAGGCAGTTGGAGTACGCTAGCGTCATCGGAAGTTTGATGTACGCTACTACTGCCACAAGGCCTGACATAGCCTTTGCAGTGGGAATGTTGAGTCGATTTACGAGCAATCCAGGCGTAAAGCATTGGAAAGCTGTGAAGCGTGTTATGAGATACCTCAAGAAGACTCAGACATATGCACTATACTACAGCGGAGATCCGTCAGTAGTGGAAGGCTTCAGTGATGCTAGCTGGTGTTCAGAGGTGGAGAGCGAATATTCCACAGGTGGATATGTGTTCGCCATGGGTGGAGCTGCTATATCGTGGAAGTCGAAGAAGCAGACTATGTTATCTCGCTCCTCCATGGAATCTGAATTCTTTGCATTGGACGCTGCAGCAGATGAAGCAGAGTGGCTTCGGGAGCTCATGTATGACCTTCCAATGGTTGGGGCTCAGATACCGGCGATTCCGATATACTGTGACAACCAGGCGGCAGCAGCAGTGGCATCAAATGAACTCTTCAACGGGAAGAAGAGGACTGTGCGGTTGAAGCACAGAGCAGTGAACGATCTCATAAAAAGGGGCGTCATTGCAGTGATCGATGTTCGGAGTCAGGAAAACCTGGCGGATCCGTTCACGAAGGGTCTCAAGCGTCAGCTGGTCGAGGACACAGCAAGGAAGATGGGCTTGAAGGCATTCTAATATTGTGTCATTATAATCCTATCAATAAATTTTATATTATTGGTTCAAAGAGAAATCTACCAGATATCTAATTTTTTGATTCAAGGGAGGACTATTGACTGGAAAAATATTAGTTAACAGTGGGCACTTGTTCTGCGGAACATGTAAGGGTTTCGGACCCAGAACCACTGTTGTCTACTATGAATTTTCTACGGAAAATTGATCATGTGAGAAGGATGGCATAATGCCTTAATGAGTTCTCAGACTGAGTGAAGGTCTGTTATGCTTTACAGGAAGCATGGTGGCGCAACAACCACAAAGGAGTGTTACAACTCCATGCTACAGTGGGGTGACTCCACCATGAGGTTCCCAGGTAGGGGTAATGCCTCGGCTTTGTTAGCCAAGTTACAGGCGGCGTAGCACCGCATATAGGCAGGTAGCCTAATGTTGCATAATCGTAATAAAGAGATGTAGGCAGCACTACAAAGAGGCCGGTGTCCTCATGTTACAGTGGCATGACACCACGATGAGGTACCCAGGTAGGGGTAAAGCCTCGGCTTTGCAAGCCATGTCATAGTGGCGTAACACCACAAGGGAGCGCAAGGCTTCATGCTGGGTAGTTTGGCACTACAAAGAGGCTTGAGACCTCATGCTACAGTAGTATGACACTACGATGAGGTTCCCAGGTAGGGGTAATGTCTTGGCTTTGTCAGCCATGTCACAGCGGCGTAGCACCGCAAAGAAGCGCAATGCTTCATGCCAATGACTCTTTATATAGAACTCACCTATAGTGTATGGACAGAGATATCAGGCCGTCTCTTGAGGGTAAACTTGTAGACGCCCAAAAATTATACACTGAAACCAGGCTGGCACAAGGCCTTCAATGTGCAGCCAGAAGCACAGTTGATGTCACTATGTGAGTAGGAAGAATTGCAGTTATGGTGCAGAATTCAAGGCTTAGTCCATTCTTGTATCATGCTGTTATTTAACCTATGCGGGAAGATTCAAGTCGTAGCGACATCTCTCCTAATGCATGATGGACAATCACTGTGGGGAACGCTCAACCCATATATTGAGATATGTGGGGGATTGTTGGTGTTTTTGCCTTTGGACTAGAAAAGATAGTCCCACATCGGCTACACCAAATGGTGAGTATCTCAATATAATGCATTGCTTGTGTTGAGTTGTGCACATGAGGTGTAGTGGGGCACAAGTTTGTGCCATGTGGAAGTATTTTCCTAGAAGGAAAAAGGATTAAATCCAACAAGGATGCAAGTTAATTTTTGTTGTGCGGACTCGGACTCGGACGCGGACTCCAAGATGTCTCGTGCATGCACGGGAGGGTTCGGGGGGTAGGCGTGGACTGGCACACTTCTATGCTGATTGTGGGATGATCTAAAATATCAAACTCTATTTTTGAGTATTGGTATTTTAGTCCCACATCGGATAGGAGAAGAGGTGAAGTCTCAACTCCACTCTATAAATAGAGCCCCTTGGCCTCCTTTGAAAGAAGCACCAAGAAGAGAGTTGAGGGAGTCTGTTAAGTCCAGGAAGCCCGTTCAAGTCTCAAATATTGACTTACGAGCGTTCCAGAAGTTCTCCTGAACTTGCTGGTTCCTGGGAGCTTATCCGTACTGCGGGTATAGCTTTGAGCGCCGGTGTTCAACACCCCAGCGAGATCCGCTCTTCTTCTTCCTTCCTCTTTCTGTTGCCTTCGAGAATCTGAGACTCAACTGTTGTTGATCATCTCTTGTTGCCTTCGAGAAACCGCTATTGCAAACGTGATTCGATTTTTTTTTAATCGTTTAGGCTACGCAATCAGCATTATTTGCATCTCTTTTTTAGGGATTGCAACTGCATTATTTGCATCTCTTTTTTAGGGATTGTAACTGCATTCTTTGCATCTCTTCTTAGGGATTGCAACTGAGTTTTTCCATCGATTGTTTGCAAATAGACTAACAGATTATACGCCAAGCCAACCACAACTAATTCCAAGTTCTATTTCTCAACCCTTGTTAGCAATCACCCGAATAAAACGTGTATTATATGCAATTTTTTTCGTATCTTACAAAAACGTATAATACTTACGTTGAAAAATTCGAATTTGTACGCGAATTTTAAGCCTGTGGCGTTTTAAACGCGTACCGTACGAATTTTTAAAAAATTTGGCCAAAAAATGTGACCAAGAAACCTAACAGTTTTGACTTTCTTGACTCCTGCTATTAGATATTAAGACTGGCACAATTCTTAAAAAATTATCAAAAGAAAAAAAAAATCTCACAGTAACAAAAAAAAGAAACCCAAGAGTATTTGCACAGTAACCTTTACGTACCGACCCTACTCTCCCCGCCAATTACCAAAATCGACACCACAAATGTTGTCATCCAACATCTTCTTATTCTCACACTGAACCCTTGTTTATGAAGGAGTAGAGGTGGGTGGGCCCTATATATATGCCGAATTTTTAGTGCCGAATTGGTTCATATGAAACGTACTAAATACGAATTAAATCTAATCCGAATATTTTTCGTTTGACGAATTTTTGACCGTATTTTACTTATATTGTGTCGATTTATACTCGTACTTTCGTCGTTCCGAATTTTTTCCGTTTGCGGAATTGCTAACAAGGTTCTCAACTTGGAAACTAATCAAAGGTTAATTCTAGGCTTGTTTAGTTCGTGAAATCAGAGTCTTGCCAAAGAAATGTACAAAAAAAGGAAATTGATTTCCAACAGTAAGAAAAATAAGGAAGAAAATAGTTACCCCATGCCCCCAAGTATTCACTTTTTTTCCTGATTCAATTTTTCTTTCATTTCTTGGATTTTTCAAACATCGAAAAAAAAATTGATTGCAATTTCAATTTTCCAAAGAAATGAAAAAAACAAATTAAGAATCAATTTTCTTTCCTTTCCTTTCCGTGAACAAAACGAGGAACTAATCATCCGAAGATGAAGATTGAAGCTGACAGTCTCTAGAGAAATTAAGTCCATATGACTTTGCATCTAGGTTGCATACACATAAACATGGATCCAGATAAATACATGTTACAGTTTTGAAAAAAAATGATAAATTTTTTTTTAAAAAAAACTATGATAATATATGTATATATATTAAAAAAAAAACACACGTTAAAAACATATCTACATACATATTTTATACATAGGTTTTAATGATATATACTTATGTATTACCTTAATTTCTCCGGGTTTTCACTTAACCCCGCTTTTGGAGAACACCGTGGATTTTTTAGTGGGTTAAGGTCATGTTTGGTTCACGGATTTAAGATATCCGGAAAGAAAAAAAAAATTATTCTTTTTCTTTGTTTTGTAGCAACATGTTTTGTAGCAACGAACTTGGAAACTATTTTTCTGAGAGAGAAAAAAAAAATATGGAGGGAGATGGTTAATTCCTCTTAGAACCCATAAGATTGTTTTTTTCCTATCATTTTCTATCATTTATTACGAAAATTTAGGATGACAATAGCCCTACTCAAATATGTTGTTGCCTATTTTACCTATTACATTTTTGTTTCCATGATGCTATTTTTATTTTTAAATATAAGAATATTATTGGAATATATATATATATATATATATATATATATATATATATATATATATATATATATATTCAGTGGAACGGACTCACCACGTGACAGTGGTGAGCCATAAATCTCCTACAATAATATTATAATATATTATTCTCTGTTTTCTTCCTCTAATTTATCTTAGTTGTGTGTGATTATACTATTGGAGGAGGCTAAACTTACAGTGTGACGTGGTAAGCATGTCCTATTGAATAATTTCTCAACAAATAGAGCCGCTTCACAATGAAATAGAGCACAACCTTTTTAATACAATCATAAACCCTAGAAGAAGAAAAAAAAACACTGAAATTCTAGGCCTAGCTTCATGGGCTTTACATGTAGCTTGAAACTTGTGGGCCAGATCATTATATGAAGTTTATTTTGAAGTGCATGGGCCAAGTTTAGGCTGTGTTTAATTGGGCTTTTTTTCCATGGAAAATATTTCCATCACAAAATTTTCACCAATTGTAGTGTTTGATAGCTTTTCCATGAAATTATTTTCCAAAAAATAGCATTTTTTATATTTTCTTCTAAAATGGTGGAAAATGAAACTTGTCCTTCCCATAGAAAATATCATTTTTCATGGAAAATAATGAAAATCAAACACTCAAATTAAATTTTCCATGTAAATTTTTTAAATTTTCATGAAATTTTTTTCCGAGAAAAATAATTTCATAGAATTAATTTCTTTTCTATTTATTTTTCACGTTGCAATCGAACACACCGTAATGGTTTAAGCCCATGTTTTTTTTCACCATAGTTAATGCCATGGAGCACGTGAATTAATCAATATCTGCCATTTAATTTTTTTTAATTCGTGTAACTTATATCTCAAGCTTTGACTATATACACTTGAAAGAGTTAAGCAATGCAAAGTAGACAAAATTGTGTAACTTAAAATGATGTAAATGGAAATATGAGGAATTATATATTTAGTAATTCTATAGAGACACTTTTATTGACATACTTTGTTGACACACTTATGTGGCAGGTGATTTGGCATTCCATGTCATCCGAATTAATTGAGGGCTTATTATTATTATTTTTTTGGTATGTCCAATTTTGTATGTATGGAAGGTTTCCAATCTTTGGCATGTATTGCAATTTTGCATGGCCAATTAATTATTCACTTGCCAAAATTATCCATGTCCATTTAATTAGTTCATGTGTTACAATTTTGCATGACCAATTAATTATTCACTTGCCAAAATTGTCCATGTCAAATTAATTAGTGGAAGAAGGAAATGGAGATGAGCAGAAGAAAATAAAGAAGATAATAAGTGTGGCTATTAATTGGCCATGCAAAATTGTAACACATGTCAAAGATTGGAAACCTTCCATACATACAAAATTGGACATACCAAAAAAATAATTAGTAAGCTCTCAATTAATTGGGGTGACATGGAATGTCAAATCATCTGCCACATAAGTGTGTCAATAAAGTATATCAATAAAAGTGTGTCTCTATAGAATTATTCTTATATATTATATACATAGGTATGGGGAGAAAGATCCTCTATTAATTATCCCAATTATCCTAACCAATCATATATTACCTCTTCCTATATATATATATATATATATATATATATATATATATATATATATATATATATATATATATATATATATATAGGCATGTACCAGAGACAAAGATCCTCTATTAATTACCCGATCAATCTCTTCATGGCATCCTCCTCCTCCAAGAGAGCCAAGGTAGTCCCAAGAAGAAGAAGATGTCGTCTCTCTTCCGATATCATAACGTGGGAGATCCTCCCACGTCTTCCTGTGAAGACACTCTGCAAGTTCCGTTGTGTCTCCAAGTCATGGTACCATCTTCTTTCTTCCGATCCCGATTTCCTACGACTCCATCGGCGGAGGTCCGAACAAAAGCCTCCTAAACTCCTCGTAATAACTCCTCACTACTGCGGAAACCGTATTCCTTTCTTCACCATGAAGATGGACGACGGAGAAAGGAGGGTGGCGGGCTCGGCTGCCGACTTGGGGTTCGACATGAGGCATCTGCATGATAATGTGTCCACGTGCCACGGCCTCGTAATGGTGTATAATCAGTCCACGATGCGCGTCTGGAACCCTGCAACAGGAGAGCGGATCGACATCAAGGTTCCTGTACGCAGAAATAATTTTGGTCACATATTCGGTCAGGATTTCTTTGGGGAATATATCGCTGCAACAATAGGTTACGTCGAGTCCACCGGAGAGTACAAGGTGCTGATTTTCCACACGCGTTACGAGACGTCTTGCCAGGTCCTGACGATAGGCGGCTCCCGGGGGTGGAGGGCGACAAAGAACCCCCCGCCCTTCATATTCTTCTTTTCCAAGTATGGTGTGTACATTGCTGTTGTGAATGGATTCGTCCACGCGTTGCCGAAAACTTCTTCTGATCCTGGCATAGCCCGATTCGATCTCGAGAAAGAGGAATGGTCGGTGATCCCAGGTCGCATAGACCTGCGTCATCTCTCTCCTCGGTACGAACACGGCTATCATTTGTTGCTCAAGGAAGTGAGTGGGTTCTTGTGCTTGGTGCAGATTGCGTCTAGCGAACGTTGGTATCGTGCAGACATTTGGTTACTCAAGAACTACGACAATGGTATCTGGGTGAATGAATATACAATCGACATCCCCTACGACTCCTACTATATGAGGAGGGGGAGGAAGGTTGAACCCTTGACTATCGAGGAGGATGGAAGAATCATGTTTACAAGCTCCAACTTAATCTTTTATTATGATCCTAAAAGCAAAAGTTTTCAAGAAATTTTCAGGAATAAGGCTTACAATCAATTTAAAATCATGTTGTCAATTTTGTACACGGAAACCTTAGCATCCTTGAAGAGAGGTAAAGTTGGTCGTATAGGTAGATGTCCAGCTGTTTGAGTATGTATGCATGTTTTTTAATAAAATTATCCTCTTCAATATCTATTGGACCCACCTTTTTCTAATCAAATTTTATTTTTATTATTATTTCTAACCTTCCCTATATGGAATGGAAACATATTTCCAAACTTCTTGATGTATTGGAAACCATATCTATAATTAACTTCCCCATATTCATTCAGTAGAAAAAGGTATCATATTCATTCAGTTTAAAAATCTCTCTCAACTAAGCATAAATTATCAATAGGGTACTACATAGAAAATCATTGTAGTAATTAGCTTCCTATATTCATCTATTCTACTATATAATAGGAAAATTTGGTGGTAAAACTTTTGAATTCCTAAAATATCCTTAAGTATTTTATAAACATGATGTTATTATGTCAACTTGCATGTTATTTATGTTTAAGAGTCAAAACAATAAAGTTTGCATGCAAGTTTTCTTTTACCATACAACTTTTCATGTTCCAATAGTAAAAAAAAATTATCTTTACCATTTTTCAAAGATTATTATTCTCAATAGAAAATTTTAAAAAAAACAAAATTTGTACTTATCTCTTGGTATTGTAAAAAGAAAACATACACATGAATAATCATCTGAAAAAGACGAAAAGACGACAACTGATCTTATAATATTCTACTTAAAATACGTACAAAGTACGTACATGTAGACTAGTTCAATATAAAAAGGTATCATATTCATTCTCCACCAGCTACTATCTGAAGCTGAGTTACTTGTAAATCAAGGTGAATAATTGTATGAATAAAAGGTTCGCATTCACAAAAAAAAACCTATCTCTCCATTAGGGAAACGATTAGGGATGGATAATAAGCATGGCATCTAGTCAAATTGAAATTACAAGAAGTACCTACAAATAAATTATGTAAAAACAAATCAAATCAATAGGCAGGTCACACATCAATTGTCAATTGATATGACATCTATAAGCAAATTGATCCAATTAATAAGCTATTAACAAATAATACAAATCGTGTGCATTTGCATTTGTTGTCTCTAAAGTAAATACAGGTTTAGACAGTGATTTGTACATTTAGATTTATACAGAATATACTTTTTTAGTGTTAAAAAAAGTGGGTTATATTTTTTTTAGGTGTCCTTTTCTTCGGACTAACAAGCAACGTATAGGAAAGATTTGAACCGTGTCTATCCCCACGGGAGTTCCCGAAGTACCCAACGAACTACACCCCCACGAACAATGGTTAATCTTCTAAATAATCTCTTTCGCTATTTGATAGAGGTTAAAAAAAAAAAAACATTTTCGTTTAGCTTAAACCCAAGCGGCATACGGAGAGAAAAGAAAACTAACGAACACTCACGCTTAGGAGACCATTGTTTTTCTCCGCCGGTGTCACAGTGGTTGTGCACTATCATAGTCTGACAAAAACTAAATTGTCTCCTTGATTTAGAGAGTAAGAAATAGACTCCATTGTTGGTGGAACGGATTTGCTGTTTCCATTATTCTGTATCAATTATGTTATATGTTCTTAGCATGTGACACGTCTTCTCAGCTCCTATGAGAGTCGGCCCTGCCCAGGACGACCGTCCAGGGCCCACGGACCAGGAATGTCTAAAAAAATTATTTTAAACATAAATATATTAATAATTTTGTATCTAAAATAGAACTAGTATTTACCATGGATATTTCTTAACACAAAACAATTGTGGTGTAGTTGTTATTATGTTAGACTTGCATACTAGAGATCCTTAGACAATTTTTGGTGGCAATAGTTTTTTAATATTTTTTATATTATGTATGAGGGCCTCATTTTGTAAGTTCGCCTCGGCCCCTATGAGCTCAGAACCGGTCATGGTTTAAAAATTATGAATATCAAAAGTAGGATGTCACATGCTAATCATATCTCCACTTTCCCCCATTTTTATTTTAATTAGTGTTAAACCCCCCCCCCCCCCCCCCCCCCCCCCCCCAATCCTCCGGGTAAAGTACAAACAAACCCTTCTTAGATTTGAGCTTTTGCATTTAAAAACCCCTTGTTTTAAAAAATCCTCACGTTTTCATTTTTGCTTAGTTTGCACCCATGCCATTAACCGCCGTTAAAATACGTTTAAAAATACGATTTTACCCCTCCCCCCACTCTCTCCCCCCTCCCTCCTCTCTCTCTCTCTCCGATTGTGGAGGCGGGTCAAGCGGGGGCCGACCAGAGGAGAGGGGAGGGTGTCCGACCAGCGGAGGGAGGAGGGGACGGGTCGAGCATGGTCGGCCAGCAGAGGGATGAGAGGGGTCGGAGGGGCTGGCCAGCTGAGGGAGGAGGGGGGGGGGGGGGGGGGGGGGGGGGGGGGGCCAGAGGAGGGGGGGGTCGAGGGGGCCGACCGTCGGAGGGAGGAGGGGGCGGCGGATCAGGGGGCCGGACGACGGGGGGAAGAAGGGGCTGGCCACCACTGGTAGGGAAGGGAGGACATTTTGGATATTTTTTATTTTTTATTTTGTTAAAAAAGTGAACGGTCATTTCTAATGGCAGGGGTACAAACTGAACAAAAATAAAAATGTGAGAATTTTTTTTAATAAGGGATCTTTAAATGCAAAAACTCAAATCTAAGGAGGATTTGTTTGCACTTTACCCGAATGATTGGAGGTAACACTAATGGGGGGGGGGGGGGGGGGGGGGGGAGGGGGGGATTGGATATATGATTAGCAAATGGGTGTTGTAAATACAAATAACTCAAAATATGTAACAAAATTGGTACAAAATAATGAAAACACCTCCTATATTTATTAGTCTTCTGATACTAACTAATAAATATATCGTAAAAAAATAATTAGGAGACAATTTACGACTTACAAAGGAGAAAGGCATGTGAACTTTGGTACTGAAGAAAGCTCATTAGACAGCCAAAGTTATTGACCATTTTATTTTCTTGTTAAGTTTTTTGGTTTTTTTTTTTTGTGTGTGTGTGTTAGGAGGGGTTTGGTTAGTTTATGTGTCTTCTTGTATTTTTCAATAACTTTGCTTCTCTCAGTCTACCACACCTCAATATTTCTCGATCTCGTAGTCCTTTTCTCGATGTCAGGGAGGCATTGCACTGAGTATTAAAAGAGTACACTTTCTTTTGATCCTCAAATAATGATATATCCTTACTTAGGATATCTAGTTTTAAATAAACAATATCTTGTCGTTTGTATTATATGATAAATTTTTTTTTTTTTTTTTACAATAGATATCCTATAACAAGAGTAATCATATATCCTCCTCATCTTACGAGCGTAGGAGGAATACGTATGTTTTATAACGGCTACATGATTTCTCTTACAATAGCTTTGGCGTCAAGGAATAAATTAGCAAACTATACATGTCCTAATTAGGAACCTCCTCCTCTGCTTATATTTATCAAAAGCTATTTCCAGTTATCAAAACCCTCTTCTCTTCTCTTCTCTTCTCTAATGCTGAAGAGACAAATTAAGTAGGAACAACACATTGTCTGTGGCATCATTTTTTTTTTTAATTATATGTAATGTCTTTGGGCCAAATATCCTATACTTGGTATCCCAACATTTTTGTTTATGTAATATGGACTAATTCACAATCCAGTACTGATGAGTTCCACATATTGACTCATGTCGACATATGATAGCAAATTAGCACAGTAGTTAATTAAAAATTTATGAAATGTTCAAAAATCACAAAAGTTTTATGAAAAATCCACCGCAAAATAATATTTCATCGCTTTTCCAGAATTAGCGAAAAATATATAAAATGGTGCGGCATGACCTTTTTACCCTTCTAATTTATTGAAAACACCAACGAAACCTACTCTTCAAAACAAAAACGTTTGGATTCTTCCTCTTCTTCCATACGCTGTTCATTTTCGAATTTAGATTTTATTCTCCAAAATCTTCAAAATTTAACTTGAGTAAAATCGAAATTCGGGTTTTCAGAGGTCTAACTTGAGTAAAATCGAATTCTCTACAACATGGAACAATCAAAACATGAAAATAATGAAGTTTGAGATATCAAAATCCAAGAAAATTAAGTTTTGCATAAACTTATATCTACATAATTTAATCCTTCAAAACCAAAAATACCAAATACTAAATAGTCTTAGAATTATGTTGGAAAGATAATGGAACAATAAAAATATTATAAGATATATTATGTGGGAAGGAGAGGGGGCGATGATTGACATTTTATCAAACATCTCGACTGCAAATGATATATTATAAGATTCGAGCTTGATAAATTTTTTGTCGTTTTATATTTTTCGTTAACACTTAGATAAAAATTAAACTAAAAAGTTAAATAAAACTTTTGTACTGGAAAACACTTTAAAAAAATGTATACTTGTACTATGTGGTACTAATTTTTAAGACTACCATATACAACTCGAAGATACTCTTAATCTGATTTTTTTTTGTGATCTGTGGGGCGATGTACAACCTTCTTGGCAAGACGAATGGTCTCGAAATCGAACTGTTGGAAAGACGTGGGTGTGTTCGCGTGGACGGGGTCTAAATGACAAGCAATATAATGTACACAAAGTCCCAAGAGTTGCATTGCAAAATAAAAATAAAAAAGGCTTAATTGTACTTTGATACCCTCAACTATTTCGGTTTTTCAACTTGATATCCTAAACTTTTTTTGTAACAAGTTGATACCCGAAATTTTTTTGGATGAAAATACCCATGGTCAAACTTTAAAATTACCCCCCACTCACCTCCCTCCCCTCTCGCTTCCGGCCGCCTCCCCAGCCCTCTCCCGCTCCGGTCGCCTCTCCCCCTCCCCCTTCCGCTCCGGCCACCCGCCCCCGCCTCTCTCCCTAGGGCACGACAGCGTGGGAGGAGGGGGAGCTGGGGGAGGGTGGACGGAAGCGGGAGGGGGGGAGGCGGCCAGAAGCGGGATGGGCGGGGAGGCGGTCGGAAGCGGGGGGGTGGCCGGAGGGAGGGCGGGGCGGAAGGGAGTGTGGCTGGGGCTGTGCGGGAGAAGGGGGTGGCCGGAGTGGTGGGGGAGGGAAGAAGGGAAGAAGGAAGGGATAAGGACATTTTCGAAATTTTTAAAATTTTAGGTATGAAGTTGAAAAAAATAATAGTTGAGGTATTAAGTTGTTGAGTAAAAAAGTTTAGGCTAATTATAAGGGCACAGTTTTTTTTTATCAGGGCTGTCCAAGTGATAGTTTTCCATTATTTACAAGTTTGCCACTGAAAAAATTACTCAGAGCTATCCAAGTGGTAGGTATAAAAGATAATGAGGAATGCCAGAAATTGTGGCAGTCCTGAAAGTAATGAGGACTGCCACAATTTCTGGCAGTCCTAGAAGTAATGAGGACTGCCAGAAATTGTGGCAGTCCTGAAAGGGACATGCTCTACAACAGGACTGCCACAATTTCTGGCAGTCCTAGACATATTGAGGACTGCTAGAAATTGAGGCAGTCCTGAAAGATACTTGCTGTACAGCAAGTTCCTTTCAGGACTGCCACAATTTCTGGCAGTCCTAAAGTCGACATTCCCGAATGGAAAAAACATGTTAGGGTTTATTTCAATCTTGATAATAGAGTGAAATATACATTTTAGGATTTATTTCCATGCATTCTTTGTGAGGAAAGAAGTATTTAACCTTTATTTTCATACATTTTAGTGTTTATTTAATTTTTTGGGTGTCATCGAAATTGGGAAAGAGAAGAAAACTAGGATTTTGATGGAGATGGTGATGATGGAAATGGTGGAGAAGAAGAAGATGATGATGATGAGAAAAAAATTAGGATTTTGATGAAGATGTGAGAATGGAAATGGTGGAGAAGAAGAAGATGGAAAGAAGAAGAAGAAGAAGAAGAAGAAAGCTAGGGTTTGTGAAGAGAGAGAGTGAAAATTTGAAATGAGAGTGATTTTTCGGGTTTGGGGGGGTGTGGGTTTGGACAGCCCCTGAATGAAAATTTTGGACAGCCCGAGTAAAAGTTCCTCAAAGCCTGGCTAGCCCTAATCCTGGCTAGCCCCGAGTAAAAAAGGTTGTGCCCTTATAATTAGCCAAAGTTTAGGATATCAAGTTAAAAAATTGAAATAGTTGAGGATATCAAAGTATAATGAAGCCAAATAAAAATAATGAACTTATTATCTCTGGATTAGGAATGGCAGGTGATCTTATCACTGGATCAGCTATACCACATGAAACAAAATACACAGAAACATCCCAGTAAATTAAGTCCACGTCTCCTTCTCCATCCGTACTTTTTTTGGTACATTCGCTCTGTACGGAGACGTATGCTATATTGCTATGGACATCTTATATTCTTATTTCGGAGGGTGGACCCACCTTCCGCTCATATCCGCTGTGATCCAGCTATTTTTCTCTTGGTGTTTTTACAAATAAATTCCTGCATTATTTTTTATTATCACACTATGCTCTCCAAATTTTTTGCAAAATTAATAAGCAAAAGTGCAAGGAAAGCTGGGTTTGTCTTCCTTTGAAAAGATGAAAATACATATATAATATATTTTAACATTTCATAGACCAATATTTTGGAGACATGCTCATGTTTTTTTTAATTGTCCTTAATTGCTGTGCATATGCTATCTGGTCTCTTTTTATTATTTTTTCTAAAGAGACCACAAGTTTTTTTTTTTTTTTTTTCACTTTTCTCATTTGCCTTGTGGATAATACAAGAGCCACATGTTTCAACTATGCCTTCCTCAAACCCTACCAAGTGTTCTGTTAATTAAAAATTTTTACAAATTTTTGTGGGCAAAATTGACATATATCGATAACTTAATGAGAAATAACTTTTTTTTGGTCCTCATAATTCTATAAAAGAAAATTTATCAAATGTCCAAAAACCGCAAAAGTTTTATGAAAAATCCACCGCAAAATAACATTTTATCGCGTGTCCAGAATTAGCGAAAAATATATAAAAGGGTGCAGAATGACCTTTTTGCCCTTCTAATTTATTAAAAACACCCACGAAACCTACTATTAAAAAAAATATTTCAGTTCTTCCTCTTCTTCCATACGCTGTTCACTTTCGAATCTAGGTTTTCTCCTCCAAAATCTTCAAACATTACTTCAAAAACTCGTCAGTGACTCCATTCGCAATCTTCACACCATGTCGTCATCGTCAATTCTCACTTCATCATCATCAACATCAACTGGAACTCCAGTTAGAGAAGAGAGAGCTGATGTGAAGAGAATTAAGAGAGTTGCACATAAGCCAAAGGCTGGTAAGCAAAAAGAATGTATAACTTTAAGTTATGCTCGTGATTCTGTTAAAATACAAGAGAATGGTCATTCTCCTTGTTAAAATCACAAAAAATTGTCATTCTCCGTGTTAAAATGACGGAGAATGGCATTTTTTCGTGTTAAAATGCAGGAGAATAGTCACTTTCCGTGTTAAAATGCAGGAGAATGGTCATTCTCCGTGGTAAAATCACGGAGAATGGCCATTCTTCGTGTTAAAATGCAAGAGAATAGTCATTCTATGTGTTAAATGACGGAGAATGACCATTTTTCGTGTTAAAATATAGAAGAATAGTTCTCCGTGTTAAAATGACGGAGAATGGCCATTTTTCGTGTTAAAATGCAGGAGAATTGTCATTCTCCGTGTTCAAATCACGGAGAATTACCATTCTCCGTGTTAAAATGCAGGAGAATGGTCATTCTTCGTATTCAAATCACGGAGAATTACCATTCTCCATGTTAAAATCACGGAGAATGGCTATTCTCCGTGTAAAAATGCATGAAAATGGTCATTATTCGTGTTAAAATCACGAAAAAAATGTCAGTTTCCGTGTTAAAATGATGGAGAATGGCATTTCTCCGTGTTAAAATACAGAAGAATAGTCATTCTCCTTGTTAAAATTACGGAGAATGACCATTCTCCGTTGTTAAAATCACGAAAAATGACCATTTCCCGTGTTAAAATGCAGGAGAACGGTCATTCTTCGTGTTAAAATCACGATCATTCTCTGTCATGTGTAAAACGGAGAACGGTTGTTCTCTGTGAGAGGTGAACAGAGAATGATCTTTCTCTGTGACAAGTGAACGGATTCTACGTTTACTTCTCACGGAGAATGATCATTCTCCGTCCTACTATAACGAAGAATGACTATTCCTCATCATGTGTAAAACGGAGAACGGTTGTTCTCCGTGAGAGGTGAACGGAGAATGATATTTCTCTGTTACAAGTGAAAGGAGGATGGCCATGATCCCCGTCATATTAGCACGACAAATATCATTTGCTGTCATATTCACACGGAGAATATCAGGAAAAAGGTTGCATCACTTATGAAATCAGATTTTTGGGAAAAATAAACCAAAATAGAAGTTCTTTGGAGTTATTCAAGCTCAAATCAACACAAAAGAATCGGATTAAAGACCTCTCTAATCGTTTCTCAATTAAAATTCTTCATAACAAATTCAAATTCAGCAAAAAATTTAAAATATACGAAGATGATGAATGAATTTCTACATATCTGAACTCTCACTTTGTTTTAAGATCTACAAAAAAAGAAGAAGAAGCTATTCTCTCCACAATTGACCTAATCGTCGAAAAACTTCAAATCTCTCCACGAAGATGACGATGATGATGATGAGCGATGATCGGAGTTCGACTGAAGAAAAGCACAGTGAATTATGAACGATCTTTGCTGAAGATGAGAGCAATGGAATTCAGATTCTCGTGAAGAAATACGAAAATCGCAATCCAAATATGAGTTTGTGAATTCAAATACAAATATATGACCAAATTTGCGCGAAGGGATAGTTATGGTATTATCAAAATGACAATTTTGTAAATACAGAGCATCTAAAGGGAATTTTGGAATATTTAACGTGAAAATACATAATTTTGGGTATTTCATAAAACCCAACCTGCGGGTGAATTTTTCATAAACACCCATCCCGAAAGTGGGTATTTCAGCATTTTCCATATTCAGATTCTATGAATAATGAATATGGTATGATTTTGTGTTGGGCCTCTCAATTTGATGTTTGTTGTATTTATCTATATATTGCATCTATATAATGTTTTTGTTAAATTTTTTATGCCTTTTTTGATTCCATCAAATAACCTAATGTTATTCTTAACTAAAGGTTTATAAGTCCTACAGCAATAACTAAAACACAAACTAAATTTTGTCAAAGAACATGTATATGACATTATGGTATAAGATATCCCAATATAGTTACTAACATGTATTTTTTGGTAAATAAATATATGTTCAAGATACAAGATTATATCAATTCCACACTATCATGTCAAGTAGTTGAATTTAAAGCTTCATTCATTTATAAACCAAATAATCACAAGGTTGTATTATACATTAAATCCATCACCAAAAAATGTCATGAAGTATACATTATACATGTGTCATATTTAGCCACTATTTAACTTTGAAAAACCTTCGTACCAAATCAAACTAAGACAATCAATCAAAAATGCAGTAGGTCGAAACCTTGAACCATGACAACAAGAGGATGTAAGTAATATTATACCACTTTTTAAAAACTTTGCAGAAAAAATCCTATAGAATATACACTATATATGTATCATAGTTAAACACTTTTCTTAAAAAAATGACTTAGTCAAGAAAATCCTACACCCGGTCAAAATCAGACAACCAATAGAAGATGTGATATGTAGAAATCGTGAAACATTGAGACAAATTTGGAGGATGTAAGTCAAATCAAGAGAATACACTATGGCCATGTTTGGTTCACAGAATCATGACATTAGGAAAAGAAAATAATTTCTTTCCTACGTTTGGACGCCAAAGAAAATGTTTGGAAAAGGAAACTGGTTTCCAAGGATTTTTTTGTTGTTGGGATAAGTGGTTCCCTCCCCCCACCTAGGGAATTCACTTCCCCTCACAATTTTTTTGTCCGTTCCAAATACCAAAAAAGAAAATTAATGAAAATTATAATTTTTCAAAGGAAAGGAAATGAACAAGGATTCCGCGAACCAAACGAGGCATCTAGGTACCGAATCTAGCTGGTGCGACAGTTTTTATATACAACTTAAAAAATAGTAGGTCTTGTGATTATAAAATACAAAGATAAATAATTGAATTCTCATGTGAAAATCTACTTGTATATGACTGTTTTATCTATTTTTTTTTTTTTTTGACTTTTTGTCTCACTCTTTTAGCAACCATATTGTCCAAACGCAATTTGTAAAATAACAAGAAAATAGGACTTTGGGATACTTTACTAATTAGTAGGTAAAGCTGCAAACCGTAAAAAATTAACTTTATTTCTAAATAATTAAAGAACAAGGTGCTAAGTACAAAAAACGCAGCGAAAAATAGACAAAAAAGGGAGAAAAAAGGGGGTGTCCATTTTGATAACTGCAAGAAAAAAAAAATAGGGAGGGAGCGATCGATTAGAGAGAGAGAGAGAAACAAAGAAAGAGGAGAGAGAAAGCTCGAGATCCTCTTCTTCGGTGACGGGATCCGCGGCGGTGACGGGATCCTCGAAACCCTAGCCGAGCTGAGCTATCTCGAGCTTTCGCTCCGTCTCGGTATCGGAGTACTCGAACCGCCACCGAGAAGAAACCCTAGGTACTCCTCCAATGCCGACGGGTTCCGATTTATGGTTCCGATGTAATTTGATGATTTTTTTTTTTTGATTTTATTTCCGGCTTAATAATCAGCTCGTGTGGAAGAATATACGAGTCTAATTAGTATAGAAAGTTCGGTTCTTTGTAAGCTTGCTTCTAATACTTTTAGTTCCTTGAACTAGTAACAACGAAAGAACTGCAAGAGAAACATGGGATGATCAGTAATTTTTTTTTTTATAACTTTTTTAGTGTAGAAAGTTCGGTTCTTTGTACTTTGATAAGCTCACATTACCCATGTCCTTCGTCTCGAAGCTAGAAGACAACCACCCTCTGGTAGCGCCAATCATCTCCTTATTGTTGCGTATTAACACAATATGTCGTCCACGTATAATGATAATATCATGAAGCCATTGTCTGATAACTTTATATATACACAATGGTCTTCTTCGATCATGGTAAAATCATACGAAGTAATGACTTTGCCAAACCATATGTAATACTGTCCGGATGATTGTTTTAGGGCGTAGATGGACTCCTTCAGCATGCACACTTTGCGCTCAAGTCCCAGGGCCTCGAATCCAGTGGGATGATCCATATTGATCTCCTCATCCAACTCCCCATAGAGGAAAGCGATGTTAATGTCCATCTCAACAATATCTAGATCTAAATATGCAGCGATCGCTAGGATCAGATGAATGGACGTGATTCTCGCAGTCCACCCCCTCTCGCTGGGTGAACCCCTTGACTACCAAGCTTGCTTTCTAGCGCTCAATGCTACCATCTTCCTTTCGCTTAGTCTTAAAAATTTATTTGTTTTTAATGGCTTTACGATTTGATGTTGGATCCACCAAATCCCGGACTTGGTTATTCCTTATGGGCTCTAGTTCTTCATGCATTGCATCGATCCACCTTTTTTTGCATTTGGGCCGAAAGTAGCCTCTTGGACTGCCATGCGGTGCCACCATGCACACTTCCCCCTCTATCCTAAAACTGCGTCGAGGGATTGTTCCACGAGAACTTCTACGTGGTTCTTGAGATTCCGTTGGTGGCACCGAGCCATTGTCCCTAGGAGGTTGAGGAACAATTTATTCTTGCATCATTGGGGAGCTAGGGGCGCTCTCATCTACCTCGTAAAAGTTAAACTCTTGGCGTACTCGCATCTTTCGCTGAAAGTCCTTATCGAAGAAAGTGATATCTCATGACTCTTATCTTAATCACGATTCCATCATGATGATAGGCAAGGACCCTTAGGCCTCGTTTGGTTGGCGGAATCTTCCGGTTGGGAAAGGAAAGTGATTACTTTCCTATGTTTGGGCGCCCAAGAAATTGAGGAGGAAAGGAAAGTGATTTCCAATGGAAGGAAAATTAGGGGGGAAAGTGATTCCATCCATCCAAGGAAGGAATCACTTTCCCACATTGAAGTATTCACTTTCCTTTCCAAATTCCTTGGCATTGCCAAACATCGGAAAGGAAAATCAATAGGAATTAAAGTTTCCCAAAGGAAAGGAAATGACAAGGAATTGATTTCCTTCCCTTCCATTCCACGAACCAAACGAGGCCTTAGAGTGTTTGGAATAGCGTACGAAGATACAGTTCTTCCCCCTAGGACCAACTTTCCATGCAGACGAGAAGTGGTGTGTACGAATGCGAGTGCCCCAAGTTGGGTTTCTTGCCTATCCATCTTTTGTATAGGGTGGAATCAACCGTTTTAGAAGGTACACAGTTGAGTACGTGGGCAACAGTCAATATTGCTTCTTCCCAATATGAAATTGGAAGATTTATTTACCCCATCCTACTTCAAACCGTGTCTATTAGTGTCCCATTCCTCCTTTTCATAATACCATTTTGTTGCGGTGTGTAAGTAATGGTCAGCTGCCTGACAATACCTTTACTTTTACAGTATTTATGGAACTCTTCATATATAAGTATTTCATGCCTCGATTTATTCGCAAAGCCTTAATCTTTGCACTTGGTTGATTCTCCACTTTCTTCACATACCTCTTTAAACAATCCAACGCTCCGTAACAATGTGTTATCAAACGCACATGGTCGTATATAGAATTGTCATCTATAAATATGGGGATCATTTCCAGCCTTATGGTTTAACGATCCACAAATGCCAGAGCAAATTAAATGCAATGGTATGGTGGCCCGTTTGGCCTTACGAGTGTTTTTTTTTTTTTGGCTTTGCCTGCAAGGTAGTGCTCATAAGTAGATATCTCAACCTCATCTACTAAGCCTAATAACTCAATCTTGGCTAATCTTGTGAGCTTGCCTTTATCGATATGTCCTAATGTATTGTGCAAGAGTTACAATCCATATATTGAGAATTTAAGGCATAAGAAGAACATCGTTAATTATTAAACTATTGTTTAGAAAACTAGTACATTATAAAGTGGATTCAACATCAAATCATGCACTAAGAAGTGCACAAACAAAAAGTAGATTTTGACGAATTTCTGGAGCATGAATATGTCATGAAGAAATCAAGATTGTCTCTGACGAGTCGTTAACTGGTACTTTCTGATGCCCAAAATCTCCAAGTACGAGTGATTCCCCATGTGCACTTTCTTGCTCATGATACCTACCCGACGATACTCTATAGTCCATCTCGGTCCCTCGCTATATGGTCGCGGCGCTGGAATCTACAATCCATAAGACAGGAGAATCATTAGCTACTAAAGCTAGCCTACAAACCATAACGAGAGAAGGATTCAGGACCTCAGGCACACAGTTTTTGGTTTAGGACAATTCCAAGCATATTGGCCCTTCTGGTCACAATTAAAATAGTTCACTTGCTCTTCACTCTTCTTTTCACCTCTCTTGCCTCTGCTAGCAGGTCCTTCACTTGTTTCCACCTTCCCGTTCGAGTGTCTTTTGCGGCCATGTTTGCGGAGTGAGTACTAGACGTTCGCATTCAGAGCTACTGCAGCTTCGAACTTTTGCATCACGATGTGTTCAGCCTCTAGCTTCAGTTTCTCGTGAACGTCGTCGAACTTCTTCATGTCCAACAAATGGATCATCAATTGTTTCATACTATTCCATGATGCAGGCAGAGAACAAATGACATCTTGGACATGTTGTTCATCAGACACATTATACCTCGCTATCGCTAGATCCGGGATCATGGAGTACATCACACACATGTTGGTCTTCATGCCATGGTTGGACTTCATCTTATACCAATCGAACCACAAAGATAGGACGAACAACCTAGTCACTGAGGTATATCTGTGCCTCGACTTCAACGCTTTCCAAAGCTTCTTTGCAGAGGTGTGGCCCTTGAACGATCTCCAATAAGATCATCCTACATCGTTGCCAACATGATAAAGTGTGCGGATTTGTCCTTGGCAAACCACCTTTGGTATGCCTCAGTGTTGCTCCAGTGCCGGACTGTAGTGCCCTATTATGGTTCGACCATCTCTTGATTTATGGTTTTCAGGTTCTTAATCTCGCGAAGTAAGTATTCGATCTTGCGATGCCATATATCATAGTTATTACCGTGTCGCTTCAACCATTTGGTGAGTTCGGCGACCATTGATTTGACAACCATATGAAAGATACATAATGGATAGCGTTAACTAACACTTTTGAATGGGATTTTCCCTTCTACAATTGAACTATTTTCCAATATGAATCCATCTTTTAAGGGCATAAAACCAGAACCAAGTGCTTATACTTGGAACCAAATCTCACATCCTCAAAAATTCAAAAGCTTTGAGAAATCCTTCCTTTCTAAAAGGTTTTGACTCTTATATAGAGTCATCCATGTGTTCTAGCTACCAAATTTTATAAATATAATTAATACATAACTATTTCATCTTCTGCATTTAAAAGACCATGTGCATATTACACAAAGCGCTAAGGGCTATGCTGAAATGATTTACTGTTAAACTTATACTATGTTTGGACTTCACCATACATAGAATAGTCTCTCCGGCACTGTTCTAAAAGGTGGTCTAGGCGGCTGCCTAGGCGGCACCTAGGCGCTAGGCGCTTGGTGCCTGCCTAGACCCCTCGATACCTAGCTATACATGTTTTGGGGTTTTATGGTTTTTTTTCTGCAACTTTCAATAGGTTTTTTGGATTTTATTTATTTATTTTTGAACCGTCTAGATCTAGGTGGCCGCCTAGGCGGGTTAGGCGCTAGGCGGCGAGTGCCCGTCCGACTAGCACCTAGCGCTTTTCACAACCTTGCTCTCCGGATACTAAATACGACTCGGGTACTTAAAGCACATGTACCCTTTACATCGTGCCAATACATCGTGCCAATTTAAGGTTCATTATTTGGCTAAAGGATCCATGCAAAAGCTAGCCTATGTTTGAGTCTATCTGCCATATTATCACATGCATATTATAATCATGACAACAAATATACAAGTATTTGCTAATTTTTGGCATCTTTCACAATTCAGTACATGCAGAAGAGCGTTAGTCATCGATTTAGCCCGATAGGCCATCCTATCCACCGGTGTCCTCCGTATCTCAGCCAAACCATAAAGAATAACCAAAAATAGAAACCCATTGTCCATGTTACAACTTTCCATCATGCAGACCTTGAAAAACAAAATTAAAGGCCATTAAGAAATTACATAAGTGGTGACCCACGAACTAATCCTTGCCTTACAATGATACGACAATGGGGCCTACGAACTAATTGTACCTACTACTCTGTTTTCATACCTAGCACCCAAATCGTAATTTTTGAACTATAGTGAATTTGGGACGATTGTTGGGGACATATTCCTTCGTTACCAAATTTGCGATTCCCCCACCAAAATTAGGGGTAGGGTTAAGGCCTTTAATGGGCCCCCTTTGTAGGGCCCGTGGTTACAACTTACCATAAGAAAAAGTACAAATAGTTTGGGTCGCACACTGGACAAGATCCAATAGCCTTGCATGACCCATTTGAACCCCACCAAAGGGTCGGGATCATGTCACTGCACTGACCAATGTCCGAAACCCCCACAAATAGGGCCTGATCAGTGTTGTCACTACTTATCTTCTCCCCAAGATGCTCCCGAACTCCCTGTTGGTGTTGAGATCGTTCACCCCCCTCATTCGGACCCCCCCCCCCCCATGTGGTCGGAATCTGGTCACCACCCCTTACCGAACCCCCACGTGGGGTTGGGATTATCTTCACCACCACTGAAACCCCACGAAGGGGTCGGGCATAGCAGTTGGCAGCACCCAGTCACTGGAATTTTGGTTGGAACCGCTATCTGACAGCGCCTGAGACCCAAACGGAGTCAGTATGCTGCTGGCTGAAATCACCTTAGGAAGGTGAATAAGGTTCAACTAATAATTAAGCACAATTAGGAATGCTAATGGCAATTTAAAACGAGTCTATAAAATGAGACAAGAATAGAAACACCCGATGTATCCTGGTATCCTCCATGGAGTACTCAAGTCCCGGAACTCTCTTCGGCTTAAATCCACTATTATGAAATTATACTTGCGAGCTTTGATCCGGAGGCCTCATCAATTTCTTACACACGAGCTTTGATTCGAAGGGCTCGCTGAGTTCTATACAAGCTTTGATCTGAATGCTTGTGGACTTCAACCTTTTACAAGAAAGATTTTGATCTTCTCACAACAATTTGAAGATCCCACTTTACAACTCAATTAAACCCTATCTCAAATAGGTTGACAAATGAAAGTTCTTGTATATGTGGAAATGTTGTATATGATAGGTGAAAAATGTTAGGTTGTAAGAAGTAGGAACAAATGTGTTTATATATAACATGTAAAACAACCCAATCAAATAGAGCCGTTAATGTGCATGCAGTATACCGCTGGTCTACTACAAGCACAATAATGGCTATAAATATAGTCGTTTTTATAGCCGTTACAACATTTAATGCTGAACAAGCTGCTCATAGACAATATACCGTCGGTATATTGTTGTGGCAAATTTGTGAGATGCTGGAATTGGCAGAAACTTGCTGGAAAAACAGTTTGGCTCACAGAATATTGTCATTGCAGGGTAATATAGTGTGTGAAAAACAGAATGTTTCTGAATAAAATTTTGGGCTCATAGTGAACTGTCGATATATTGTTTTTTGGATTTTGGCTAATTGGTTATGGGTTTTGGAGCTTCCGTTTGCCAACACAACCTGTTGAGTTATAATCTTTCCTAGAGTATAAATATAAAGAAAAATTACACTAGACTCGAGGACTTGATGGCTTGACTTTTCTTCAACTTTATTCATCCCCATGAGATGAGTCATGGCACCAAAGGGGATTTAAGCGGAAGCAATATGAATTATATCTTTGGTGTGGAACTCATAGATGAGTCATGGCACCAAAGGGGATTTAAGCGGAAGCAATATGAATTATATCTTTGGTGCGTTTGAAAGTTGATCTTTACTTATTAGTGCCTTTTGTAATACATATTTCATGCTTCCTCACTTTGAAACAAAATTGATTGCAAACTTAGTTAAGGTCTTTAATGTTATGCTTCTAGTGCAGTTGATAAATTAATAATCTCAGTGAGAGGCCTCCATTTGATTAGTTTAACGTGAATAGTATTTTCGTTCTTTTTGTTTCAGGTGTTTGGTGAGGTTCGATATTCACTGGGTTTAGCTACTTAACCTTTCACTCACTTTATCCACAGACGGGTCACAACTTTGGGTGCTCGGTCAAACTCTAAAAAATTCCAGCTGGATATGGTTTTTTGTTTATGTCAAGTACCATATTTATGTGGTTTTTCAGTGTGCTGAGGGTTCTCTGTGGAACTTCCCAGTCTGTTATAATTATTTTGGACAGCAGCATTGTTTGAAGAACAGAGTGAGGTTGGTTACTATGATAAATATAGATATTCTGGAAAGGTTTTATTCAGGAAACCTCTATATGTCAATTATGTAAGTTGATTCTCCAAGGCTGATATCTGGGTGATCACCTTCATGGCATTGTTGCAGTCATGTATGGAATCTTGGATGCCATTCTAAAAGGGTCTGGGTTGCTACTAAATCAGAATAAACTTCATGGTGATTCAGGAATTATATACAGTTTTTCAGTTTGTTCATGCATCCTGGAGAAGTTTGAAGGTTGCTAATGATGTGTTATAAGTGAGAACCATGAATCATAAATCTGAGAGACGTTTTCCTACTGATCCTAAAGACTACAAGTTGTATGAGGAAGTTGGTGAAGGTGTCAGTGCTACTGTTTACAGGGCTCTTTGTATTCCATTTAATCAGGTTGTTGCTATTAAGGTCTTAGACCTCGAAAAATGCAATAATGACCTGGTATGTACATAGCCCTGTTGCTGTCAGAAATATTTGGGTTTTTTGCTTGCTTGTTATGTGCATTTCTCTTTCTTACTTCCGGTCCTTTACCTTGTATTTCATTATAATTATATCTACCTCTATTTCCCCCATTAGTCATGGATATGCACAACTTAAATTTCTCACTTCAAGTCATCTTTCCATCCACGGCAGTTGTTCTGGCCTTTTTGGCTGACAAAACTGTTCTTGTTTACTTGGTTTTAATAGTCTTTCTGCAGAACCTTGTTCTTACTTTTTACTATTGTCTAGTACATTTATCAAGATTTTCTAGCAAATTGTTAAATAAGAAATGGTGTTGTAATCCGAAGGTTGTAACCCTTTGTGATTTGATACTTCATAAGTTAGATACTGGGACCTTTGATGACATAATTTTGAATCATCCATAGTTATCTTTTTCTGACTGTCAGTATGCTAGTTGCTGAGTTAAAAGAAGCATAGTGTCCTCAACTATCATGGGTGTTCAATTTCAGGAGAATATGGACGATTGGCTCCATATAATTAAACACACAGACATTAGTTTCAATTGGATTAGAAGTTCCACATCACCTGAATCTAGCTTGATCTTAAGTGAATGCATTTTTGTTTTATGTCACACTCGTCTCAGGTTGAAGACATCTGAGACACATGAGCGCTACTCCATGTGATCCTTAGATGTCATTCTTGACCATTTTTACACAGAAGGTATAATGGTACCCTGTATCTAGTTTAGTACAACAATAACAAAGCCTCAAAAAAGAATTACACAACACCAATAACAACAACAACGAAGTGTCGCGTCCATGCTTTATTGCCAATAAGGTGTTTGTGGCTGCTATTCAGATAGACACATGAGAGCTATTCCCTGTGATCCTGAGATGTCATTTAACTTTACACATAGGAAAAAAAGCTATAATAGGGCCCTGTATCTGTTTTAGTACAACAACAACAAAGCCTCGAAAAGTAATTACACAGCAAAAACAATACCACCACCAAGAAGAAGAAGAAGCCTTGCGTCCATGCTTTATTGTCATTAAGGTGTTCAGACTATGTTATTCAGATATATTGTGTTGAACCAAGTCACTGAAAAAGAATTACAACAAAGAGTAGTAGGTAGTTAGAAATCCATCCAATCTTTACGTATGGTTTCATATCCAAACAAATTGATTTACTTCTTGATTGGTCTCTATGACATATTGCTGGCAGTCTTTATGTCATCTCTCAAGTAAAGCGTCAAATATCTTACACTCAATTGACACGATAAAACCCATAATTCTTATCAGTTTGTTGGTAGATTGTAAACTATTTCTTCTAACTAGTTGACTAAATGACTTGGTATTGCCTTTTCTGTCAAACAATTAATGTCGCATTTTTTTAATAGAACCTTCATTTCTGGTTTGGACATCTACATGAATTCTTTTCTTCCATTCAGCTCTATTAAGGGCCATGTCTGTACCATTAGCGATGGGTATATTCTTTTATATTGATTCCCTTGGTCCATGTCCTTAGTGGTCTAGCCCCTGGCTATGAAGCACAAACACTATTTTCATCTTCGTTTCCATGTCAGACATGTATGGGATACATGGACAGTGGACACGTGCCCGACACCTCATTTATTGGTGGCTTGTTTTGTTTTTTTAATGAAAAGAACACGGGGGACTTTTAGGGATACGTCAAAGACTCATAATGGGACATGAAAACAAAAATAGATTTCTTTTTCAAAATTACTGAGCTAAAAGAGAAAAAAAATTAAACATTACTTACCTCACCTTGTCTCTTTGCCTCCCCAAGGTATCAATTAAAGTTCTCTCCCTCTCTCTTTAAAAAAAAAATGTCAAAACAACTAGAAATCTATTGGTTTGGTTTTTCTTAAAGATGCATATATTTGATTATCTAAATGATTATGCTTGAAACTCGGATCTTAGATGGTCTCTTGTATAGATTATGCATTCAAATGTTATATATGTGTGTGTACACACACACTATGTTGTTAGTATCTTACAGTAAATAAGATATATTATGTTGTTAGTATCTTACACTACGATATGATGCACTACAATTATGTTATTTATTGATTTATCCGATACCATACATATAGGCCGATAGGTAGTATCGTTTTTTTTACTTGACTCTAGTAATATATTCTTGAAGAAGAATCTGGATTCTGATTTTTGCAACAATATATACCTGTAAAGATGAAACGAATCCAAAAATTTGAGAAAATCATATAAATGTTCCTATATGGATTTAGAGGTATAGAGCAACTCCTATAATTATTGTATCACACGTTGCTTGACACATACGTTGTACGACATGTGATACACAATATGATACGCAAGCAAATCGATACATGATACATATCGCGATTCACACACACACACACACACACACACACATATATATATATATATATATATATATATATATATATATATGTTCCTAAGGCACTAGCCTAGTGGTGGTGCGGGAGGCCGCCCGAGCATAGGTCTCGGGTTCGAATCCTCCCCCGTGCGGCTGGGTGGCTTTGGGTCACGGCTCGGCTTGGAGAAAGGACACCTCAAAAAAATATAAATATATATATACCTCATTTGGGGTAAGGGGATTATCCGTAAAATGCAACTATGTGCATACCGACTCCTACGGGGTAGACTGATGACGAGAGACAGACTCCTCCGATTTGGGATGCAGATTCCGAATGCCAAATGTGTGCTATGTAATGTGGAGGATGAATCTATGGGGCATCTCTTCTTTGTATGTCCGGTGACCTGGCACATTTGGACTGAGCAGTATGCGTATCTGAGAGGAGGAGTTGGGGTGGATAGAGACATCCGGAGCATTCTCAGCTGGATCCGAGATCACAGAGGCCGGGATCCGGGGTGGGCCAGAAGAGCCAGAGTTCGTCTCACCGCATCCGTTTGGCACATCTGGAAGGAACGGAACAGACGTATTTTCGAGGGCTTGACTACCCCCCTATTGGAATTCTACATAACATAGAATTCGATGTATCAGTAATGGCCCCATAATATTATCATTTGGGACATGGAAAGTTGTGATATTTATGTATTGTAATACCTTTTCCGCTATATGCGAGGAATAAATTCACCCTTATTCCCAAAAATATATATATATATATATATATATATATATTGGAAAAAGGGTAAATTTTATTCCACGCACATCACAGTAAAAGTATTACAGTACACAACCTCTCCCATCTCTCACACCCCGTTTAAGGTGCCATTACAGTTACATCGAATTCTAAATTATGCAGAATTCCTACATGTGGGGTTATCAGCCCCTCAAAGATACGCCTTTTGCGTTCCCTCCAAACGTGCCAAACCGACGCTGCAAGGCGAACTCTGGCTATCTTAGCCCATCCATGCTCCATGCCTCGACGTTCCCTGATCCAGGTGAGGATCCCCCGGATGTCTCTCGCACTGCCACCTCCTTCCAGCGACCTCCTACACTGCTCTGACCAAATATGTCAGGCCACAGGGCACTCAAAGAAAAGATGTCCCATGGACTCGTCTTCTACTCCACATAAAACACACTTCGGGTCAGGGATCTGCACCCTAAACCTGAGAGGTCTGTCCTTCGTCAGCAACTAGCCTAATAACAGCTTGTAGGAACGTAGCTGTATTTTGCGAGCAATCTTCTTACCCCAGATAAAGTCGTACTCCGCAATCCTATTATAAGAGGTCCGTATATATTTTGGAAAAATGGTAAATTTTATTCCAAAATCAGCTCAAACAATCATACAATCAGGGATGATCGTCCACCCTTCAGGTTGCTATAGCAGTTACATCGAAATCTATATTATGTAGAATTTTTATAGGAGGGGTGATTAGCCCCTCGAAAATGTGCCGATTCCGTTCCCTCCAGACATGCCAGACAGAAGCTACAAGCCGTACTCTGGCGGTCTTGAACCAAACCTGCACTCTCCTTCTGCGATCTCGGATCCCAGTGATGATATCACCAATCTCCCTGCTTGTGTCACATCCTCCCAGCGCTCTGTGGCATTGCTCAGTCCAGGTAAACCAGGACACCTCATATTCAAAGAACAAGTGTCACATAAACTCATTGTCCACTTCATAGAGTACACACTTCGGGTTGGACACCTGGATCCCAAAGGAGATGAGTCTGTCCCTCGTCAGCAGTCGACCAAGAAGCAACCGGTAGACACACAACTGCATCTTACGAGCCAGACCCTTGCACCAGATGAACTCATAGTCTACGCTAGGGGGGAAAGTACGACGCACAAGGTTGTAGCAGCTATGGAACTGAAACTTTCCAGTGCCCCCAGTAACCTCCGGTGGATTCAAGATCCAACAATCTGCTGGCTGAGTTGGATCTATCCCAACTGCGCGAATGGTCTCTCCAAGCTCCACCGTATGACGGTATACCTCCGGTCTCCACTCTCCATTTCTGATAATATGCTGGCAGGTCACCCCCTACCAGCCTCCCTGTGGGTTCGGTCTCCCAATATATCAATCAGAGATTGACGTTCTAACCATGGATCCCGCCAGAGGTCAGTTCCAGCTCCATCTCTCATAGTCCTCCGGATTGATGATTTGAGTACAGCTCTGTGGCGTAGAATATGCTTGAAAGTGACAAAGTGGTTGTTGTTTTGAGAGCAGGTCCAGAAGTTGTCCCGCTTCACATACCGACTGTACATCCAATCAGCCATATATATATATATTTGAAGCAATGGGTAATTGTGGCGAACTCGCCTCCACTGGGGCTCGAACTCCTGACCACTTGGGCCGCATGCATCTCTCGTAACCACTAGGCTAGAGATCATATATATATATATATATAAAATTATATAATTATATATATATAGTTAAAATATGTTTAATTATCTAATATTTATGGCTGAAACTTAGATGTTAGATGATTTATTTATGTAGATTATGCATTCATATGTTATATAACCATATAATGTGCACGTGTCGTATCCTAGTCTCTTAGAAAATAAGTGTCGCCTCTTCATTCATGTCCCGTTGCTGTGCAACATAGGCACCTGGTCCTAGCAATTCTTCCACTATTATCCTATTATTCCTCACCTGTGCATCTATTAGTCTTTGTTATCTGTCACATATGCCCAAATGATCTTGGCCAATTTCTTTCTTATCTTCGTCAAAGCCACCTCGTAACTTCCTGTGAATGCACTCATTTCTTTTTTCGTACTCTATTTTATTGCAACTTATTGATCTAGCATTCATATTTATGCTACTCTTCTAGTCACGGGATTAGCAATTCCAACGACAAATTGGTACTTTATACTCGTGCTTAATTACGATATGGTAGGAAGAGAATTTTTCTGATCTCTGTATCAATGTCAGCAAATAATAATTGATTGCTTCAGTTTGTTTCTAGCTTTTGTGAGCACTTATTAATTTCACTTGCTAAGCATAAACGGGCTTTCAATTATACAAGTTAATCAATTGTTTTGTACAAGATTATACTAATTATTGACAGACATAGCTACTCTATTACTTCCATTTTCTACTCTCTTTTCTCCTTTTGGTGCTTTTTTCTTTTCTTTACAGAGATGTTTTTTAACCTCAGTTTTTTTATGTTTCAATGATTTCACTGTAGTAAATATCTATTCTTGTGGTATCATCTGTTGTTTTCTTTGCACAACAAGTAATAAAGATGAAGTTTGCCACACAAGCATTTTGTAGGTATATGAAACATAAAATTATACTGTTAGACATTTTTGGATTCAAAATGCAAATGAATGCCAAAAGAGTATGCTACAGTATCATTTACTCAAATTAGTTTGCAATTTGAGCCTGTAGTGTTTGGTTCCATGTCTTTCTTAGTTTTTCTTCTTTTAACAGGATGGGATTAGACGTGAAGTACAGACTATGAGCTTCATTAATCATTCAAATTTACTTCATGCTCATTGCTCTTTTGCTGCTGACCACTGCCTTTGGGTTGTAATGCCATACATGGCTGGGGGATCTTGCCTTCACATAATGAAGTCTGCTTTCCCTGAAGGCTTTGAGGAGGCAGTTATTGCAACTCTGCTTCGCGAGGTTCTTAAAGCTCTTGCTTACCTCCATGGTCATGGACATATTCACAGAGATGTTAAGGTATCACTTGATACTTAAATATGTTAACACTTGGGTGTTCTGTCTATCTTTTAGTGACAAAATGTTTTACCTAGACCCCCCACCCCCACTCCTCTTTCCCCCCAAGAATTGCACCTCTGCAGTTTACCATGAAGCTAAGATCTATTTAGCTTAAGTGGTTGGCCTAATAGTTTATTACAAAGGTATAACTTCTGATACTTTAGTTTGATAAGGTAATAATTTATTTCAGGAGGTTGATTAGTTTCTATGCTTTTGTTTGTTATTCAATGCACCTTTCTTGAAGTCTCAGTGTTTTTCTTAAATATAGATATAATTTGCAGTGAAACATGTTTGAGTTTGATATTTTTGCTCAAAAAGGAAAATGCCTTTTTCTTTTCGAACTATTAGTTACAAGGAAACCTGCAAGAATTACTTTACTGCTAAGTTTCTTCATGTAATCAGATCTGAAAGACTGAAACAATAAGTTGAGTCCTCGAAGTGTACTTTCTTTGGGATATACACTTTTTTCCTCTTATTATGTAGCACCTTTTCTAGACTCTTAACTCTTTTATAGTTTAACGGAACTTGGCTGCATGAGCGTAAAATGACGAACAGATAGGACATATTAGCTACTGGTTACTTAATGTTACTAAATTCATGATGCATTTGTGTGCACGATTAGATACCTTAGTTTAACCGCTCAAAAATAGTACAGTAGGGGTAGATTTAGTAGGTGATGGGATATGAAGGGGTCCATTAGGAAGAGCTCATTGCAAGATCTAATGGAAAGGGTTATTAGTAGATGTCTTCTTTAACAACTCCTGATAATGGAACCATTTACTTTCAATGAGAGGTCAGAGACAGACAGATGGTAATAACTCTTCCATTCACGGTAAGTTCCCTTTCATTCTCTCGAGTTACAAATTTGTGGGACTCAAACCCCTGCATTTGCGACACACGGATTGGTTCATGAGCTCAGGGTTCAGAGAATCCGGTAACCCTTATCTACTGTTAGTTGCTCAGCTGCTTACCGAGAAATCTGGTAAGAACTCATAAATGGTTGTATCGGGTCAAAAGTTTTTCTAAGTATCTGGTCAATTGTTTTGTGAAGTTTTGTTGATGTAAAATTTGCTCCTAGATGAGGATTCATAAATCATCAGTAAAATGATAGAGCAAAAACTTTTGGTGAAAACTTCTGACTTAACCTACTTGGACTTGTAAGGATGGACTTGGGAAAAATCTGTTTAGCAACTGTGTAGGCAATAATATGCATGAATGTTGAACACAAAGTTGTACGCACCTTGTATGCATATTACTTCCTTTTTACATGAACATATTAATAAGACTTCCATTGGCACTAGGATGATTGTCAACTAGACAAACAACTAAACAAAGCTTGTATCATATAATTTTGTTTCAGCTTCATTAATACGTTTTCTCCTACGGGATACTAGGGTCTTTGTCCTTTATAAATGTGAGTTATTCATCTCAACTGGTGATGTTGGATATACTGGTTTTAGATATATCGTATATGTTAACGGATGCTGAGGGCTAACTGATTTTGTTTTTATGTATATTCTGGTTTTTATTTAATTATTTGCTTTCTTATAATTCAAAATGAGATCTGGAAGTGCTATGGTATCGGTTTCCATTTTTCCCAAGAGTCCCCATCTTGGCAGTTTCAGCAGTTTTGACTTGAACTTTCAGTTTAGTATTGTTAAGTGTGAAAACTGGTAAAAATAAACGCAAGTGAAGCTTTAGTGCAAAGTGTTAGTAGAAATTCTCAAACTCTGTATTTAGACTCTGAAATTAAAATATAAGTAAAATAAATAAAATGATACCGAGGCTTGAACTTGGTTCAATGTCCTTAAGACAATATTCGCCCCGCACTGGTGCTTACGGTTTAATGGCGATTAGTCTCCCAGGATACAACGGTTCTTTCCTTCGGTAGCAGCACTTCACACCGTAGGAACTCGTCGAAGCAACGTTGGTTGTCTCTCTCTCTCTTAGACTAACTAATGCAATATGGATGAATGCTTGAATGCTCCAAACACATGTGTATTTATAGAAATAAAGAGACACGATAGAAAGGGCACACCTTTCCAATAAATAGATTCGTACACCTTTTCCAATGAAAAGATTCGTACACCTTTTCATAGATTCGTTGATAGAAAAAATTTGATATTATTATTATAATAAATATACATTCACATTTTCCAACACAAAGTACAAACGTGGACGTCCCTCACTTGAGAGGGGGGCTAGCTACAAAAGAGTGGTAATAGAAAGGTTGGCTTACTGAACAATATATCCATCTCTGGTGACGGGCCTCTTTAATTTGGTTGCGTGCGAGTGGAGTGAAGCTTTAGTGCAGATAAACTCCCTTCTTTCCAAATATTTCTATATGTATTTTTTACAAATAGAAGTGGGAGACAGACGGAGATACAAATGGCGACTCCATGGAGCAGAAGTAAATCTATCTACTATTTATGGGGCACATTCTTCACTGCGATTTTTCCTGTTTTCAGAAAGGTGTAGCATTCCTGGTCTATTGCTATGCAGAAGCAAGCACTTCTCATGATAGCATTCCAGGAAAGTGCTCCCTCCGTCTGGAAAACCTATTATTATAGTGTTCCATGGAGCAAAAAGAAACCATCGGCCATTTATGGGATTTATCCTTCACCGCAATTTCCTGTTATAAACTTGAGAAAGACTAATATTCCTGGTCCACTGCCATGCTTGTGTATTATTATAGTGTTCCATGGAGCAGAACGAAAGTCAACGACCATTTATGGGACACGTCCTTCACTCTATTTCATACTATAAACTTGAGAAAGGTGCAGTGTTCCTGGTTCACTCCTGTGCAGATGCAAGCACTTTAAGTTTGAATGATACTGCCAACTATGCCTGGAAAGTGCTCCCCCATCCCCCCTCCCCCTCCTCCTCCTCCTCCTCTTCACACACAAACACACGGCACATGGAAAATCTGTAGAGGTATGTAGTATTATAGTTTTCAAGTGCTTTCTCCTATTAGTGTTTTATTTTCTCTATAACTGGATTTCATTTGTTGAACAACGTTAGTCGTTAGACTCGTTACTGATTCCCTAATATCACTTATAGTTCTTATTAATTTCCAGGATTTCCCACTGCATGTCTTGTATATAGCAATTTCGTATAAATGCTGTGTGCTAATTCATGGAGACGAGACATTAAGCATGTTGCATCATTAATGAGGTCTTCTTATTTTATACTTGTTTTTCTTCAGTTTATCTACTTCTTTCTCAGGCTGGGAATATCTTAGTTGATACAAGTGGAGCTGTTAAGCTTGCAGACTTTGGAGTCTCAGCTTGCATGTTTGATACTGGGGATCGTCAACGATCGAGAAATACATTCGTGGGGACTCCATGCTGGTGCTTTTTCCAAATATAGCATTTCGATGCTTACTCTTGTTTTGAGCTTAGGATGTCTGCTTATCTCATTCTTTCTGCGTTTATGCAGTAGACACGCTGACCGCTTATTTGATTCGTTAGAGCACATTTGTGCTAATTATGTTTTTTGTTTCTCAGGATGGCTCCTGAAGTTATGCAACAATTGCATGGATATGATTTCAAGTGAGTGCTGGACTTCGACCTGTGATAACTGTTAAGGAGCTGTTTATTCTATTATTGTGTCAGCTTTCTCCCTTTCTTGCAAGCAGGGCAGATATCTGGTCTTTTGGCATTACAGCACTAGAACTTGCCCATGGTCATGCACCGTTTTCTAAATATCCTCCTATGAAGGTCTTACTCTTTGAATTTAAGTAGGAAGCTATTTATCTTGATAGTGTTATTTTGTTTTTTAGAATTTTACTGAAGGCTAGATATCATTATTGTAGGTGTTGCTTATGACCTTGCAAAATGCGCCACCAGGTCTTGACTATGAAAGGGACAAGAGATTCTCAAAGGTATCTTCTTCTTTTTCTTCTTAATATTTTAAGACAAGAAGTTAATTAGATTGTTGTGAGATTGAAACTTTTGTCTATGTAGTCTTTCAAAGAATTGGTAGCCGCTTGCTTGGTGAAGGATCCAAAGAAACGCCCCACGACAGAAAAGCTTTTGAAACACCCTTTCTTCAAGCACGCTCGTTCAAATGAATATTTAATACGAACAATTCTTGATGGTCTTTCACCCCTTGAAGATCGTTATAGGACACTGAAGGTGGTTACTTACTCTTCTACCTGTGATGCTACTTCATATTATGCAGTCTGACGCTTCTTGTTTCTAGGGGAAAGAAGCTGCTTTGCTGCAGAGCAAGCATTTATCAGGAGATAAGGAGCAATTGTCACAGGTGAATTTCATTGATCTTGCGCAACACACACTTACGGAAAATGGTGCATAAGGCCCCCCTTAGGAAATTTACTAAGGGGGAATCCACGAGTTGAAATCTGGATAGCGTTGATATCCTCCCGTAACTATCTTTCGTCCCAATGTATTTAATTGGAATTTGGTGCAATACACAAGGGTTTACCAGATTTTGACACTATTTTAGAATTTCTTATGAAGCTGTGGTCGCTCACAGATGGGATAGCTGTGAACACGAACTTAAATGACGTGGCTTTCCTAATTATTGTTAGTCTGAACTCTAAAGCCTCTCCCTCACATGCTGAATCCTCTTAAAACACACATGTTGACCACGACCCTAACCCTAGCATGCACAATCCTGCCGCAAGATTTCTCTTCCTATGCTTCCCATAACCATTGAAAGAGGATGAGGTCCATAACTGCATGCTTTGTTTTCTTAATTTTCGTCCTATTGGTATGTTGCTTTCTTTTTCATCATTGTCTACTCCATAGCATGGATTGGACTTCTCCAACAGTAGAGGATGAGGTAGATCTTGACATATATTAATGGAGTCAATCTTGTTTTCAAATACTTGTAGTGGAGCTATATTGATTTGGGGAGATAAGAACAAACTACAGTCGCATGTAATGTTGTGTAAGAGCTTGGTGCTGAAGTAGGGGTGAGCAACGGTTCGGTTCGGTTCAAACCGAACCGGTCAAGTAAAAACCGAATTTACCTAAACCGAAAACCGAACCATTTTTATTAAAACCGAACCAAACCGAACCGAAATAAACCGGTTCTGTTTTCGGTCGGTTCGGTTTTATGGGCCCACGTGGGCTGGGCCATCTACAAAAAATTATACCAAAAATAGCAGTTAAATTTTATACCAAAAATTTATAATATTTCACTCTACAGAGTGGGTTGGGCATTCCATTCTAGTCAATTAGAAGCTCTACATTTACATCTCAAAATTTACATTACATTTAAACAAACAATTACAAATTTATAATATACATTCCAAACTGTATAGGGCAATTACAAATTGAAGCTATTATTAGTATTTTTGAATGATCATTCCTTCATTGTTGGCACTGCACCTGTACGTTCCCAAAAAATTTATAATTTCATACTACAGAGTAGGTTGGGCATTCCAACCTAGTCAATTAGAAACTCTACATTTAAATGACTCAAAATTTACATTACAAACAATTACAAATTTATAATATACATTCCAAACTGTATGCCAATTACAAATTTATTACAAATTAAAGCTATTATAGAACTCTGGCATTCCTTTAATCATTCCTTCATTGTTGGCACTGCACCTGTATATAAAAAACAGCCCAAAAAATTATAGCAAAATTTAAAACTATATAACAATAACAAGAGACTTAATCTTTGTGTGATGTTTCTTATAAACTAAACTATCAAGTATCAAGGCAAAAGAAAGTTAGAAACTGTACACTAATGTACACTATCTCAACCAAACTAAGGCAAGAAACACACACACACACACACCCCAGTAAATTAAAGAGAAACCAAACAGACTAGACAGACCTTTGGCTACATGTATAATTCACACTACTAAATTGGAGAGAAACCAACATAATAGACAGACCTTTGGCTACATGTTGTGAAAGAAAGATGGATAAAGTTTACCATTCATTTGAATTGAGATCACTTCCATTTTTAAGTCCATGGTTATCTACAATTGCAATGTACGTCAGAGCTCCATTTTCAAGTCCATGGTTATCTACAACTGCAACGAAGAAGCTCAAATGCTGATTTTGGTTTAATAGCATATTTAACTATAGTTAAAAAAAATATAGTTCATTTAAATTTCTAATGGAATAAGAAGAGTTCTCCTGAAAAGCCCATGATACTGAAAAATGGTACTTCAAACTGATATGTACTTTGGTAAAAATTACACCACTTGGTAAAATAAATTGCAACAATCAATAGCATGAGAGCTTTTTTTTTTATTATTTTTTTTCCAATTCTAGCTTAACCATTGGGATGACAAATATAAACGTTAAGCAACTTTCAGATATCAAAATCATGTACAGTTTTTTTTCCAGACTATTTAAGCAACTTCCAATATAGAAATCGATTGCTGAATCACCAGCAATTCTTCCAAATTGTAACAAGTACCAACATAAAAGCAGTGTGTATATAAACATGAAACATAGTAGAATTTTTGTGGGGACACATTTTCTGTTTTTTGTGTCCAAAAATACTTTCTTCAAACTTTGATAAGAAAGAAGCACATCCAAACTCTGTTTAAATCAGTATTATATATCTATGCTTACCTGAAACTTTGATAAACCTTTTTTTCATCATTATTTTGGCTGCGGTCTACAAAAGAAAACACATCAAAATCAAAATTGATTACATCAGGATTTGCAATTTTAACTGTAAAAATAATGCCAGTTGCAATCAAGAAAACTATATACCTGTTTGCAAATGAAGACTCTTCGTTCTCATTAGTAAAGTGTCTCTCTCTCTCTCTCTGATAATTCCTGGAAACATCCAAAACACGAGTAAAACAATGAGTTGTATAGATCGAGAGAGAGAGAGAGAGAGAGAGAGAGAGAGAGAGAGAGAGAGATGAGATTTAGGGATAGAGTTCCCGACCTCCCACAGAGTTCAGCCATGTATAGAGATAGAAGAGAAAGAGAGGCGGCATAAATCTAGAGAGAGTAGAGAGAGATCGAGAGAGAGTGGAGAGAGAGGCGGCATAAAAAGTTTTAGGATTTTTTTAGGGCTGCTGGAATGGAATGGGGATGGAAGAGAAAATATATAGGGGGCATCTGATCGGTTTTCGGTTCGGGTTGGGATCCGATTCCTAAACCCGAACCCCGAACCGAAAAACCAAAGTTTACATTTTTCACAACCGAAACCGACCCAAAATATTTAGAACCGATCCGAATTTGAAATTCGGTTCGGTTCGGTTATCGGTTTTAAACCGCAGTTTGCTCACCCCTATGTTGAAGTGGCCGTAGGTTGAAGTGAAACACCATGGAGAAGAAAACAACAAAACTGAAGTGGGCATGTAATGTATATATAGAGTTTAAACTTTGCAGGAGCTATCACCTTTAATTCATCGAAGTAATATAATAGACCGCTACAAGGCTAGATAGTCTTTTCGTTATGCCACACCAAGGTTGTAAAAGGCGCTAGTCGGACGAGCACCGGGTGCCTAGCACCTCGTCCGCCTCGGCGGCCGGTTTTAAAAAAACCCTGCTCAAAATTGTGGCAATTGTTCATAAAACCCCAAAACATGCATAGTCGGGAGTCGGGGGCACTAGGCGGGCGCATCGGGATGGCAACAGTCACCTAGTGCATAGGCGGCCGCCTAGGCCGATTTTTAGAATAGTGTGCCATACTAACAAAACAAGCTACTAATCATCTATGATATTAGAGGCTAAAATAAAGCAGGCATACCATCATTACTCACTCTTTTAATCTTAGTCAACGCCCTATATTACATGAAAGCATGTGATCACATTTTTTGTCAAAAGAATGTAATCATATGTAAGATAAGATAATTGGCTATAGCTTCATGGTCTTAATGAGTCATTTTTCCTTGGTAGCTGAAGTTTCTGCAAACTCTTTATGAAATTTGAACATTTTCTCTCAAACATAACTATACTACAAGTCAAAAGGATGTTGTTCATGACATGAATCTTTTAAGAACTCAATGTGCCTCTTTTCGTGTGGATTATATGAATGTAGACACTATGATAAGTCTTCTTGTTCTATTAACTTATCAATAATGCTAAGTCTACTACCAAATCTTTACAACCCTCTTACAACCACTCACCCATTTGCTGACATGTGGGCCATGGTCCACATGTCAGTAATGGGTGAAGGTTGTAAAAGGGTTGTAGGCATTTGGTTGTAACTGTAGCATTACTCTTAACTTATATACTTTTTATCTTTAACTTTGTATTTGCTCGTATCGATGTTCTGAAAAGCGTCTATCAGGACCCTTCAGACAAATCCTCTTTTCTTTCGCGTAGGCTCTGTCCTAGGTGGTCCAACCCGTTTTGGGTAATAGTCACCTACCGAGTCCCGTCTTAGCTTGACCACAAGACATTAAATACCCGGGCTTAGCTCTCTTAGGACCATCTGGGTCCATATTTATGAATGACGAGTAGTTATTTTTGTTAACACTGAGTATGATGTATCTCCTTTCATTCCTTCATTAAGTTGTCTCTTTTAGTCCCACATCAATTATTGTAATATGATGATCTCACTCATTATATAAAATGGGGGTACATGTCCTCTCAGTAAAAGCATGTCATTATTCTATCTCTATTCTTCTAGATAGTATCATAACACGGATTTTTCTAGATTTGAAGTCCAACCTTTCACCAAAAATATTCCCCACACCCTCTCTTAATAAAAACCCTAGCACTGTTCCCCACCATCACTCAAACCCTAATCGTTCCTCCCTCTCTGTAGCCCTCCTAGCACCACTTCCCATCCTCACGAGCACCCATCAACATGCCCCTTCCTCTCCTAAATCCTACCACCCCTACTCTCGTACTCCCCCGCCCCCCGCTCTCCAATGGCATTTGGCCCCTCCAAAACCAAAAAAAAAAAAAAAATCGTATTTTCCTAAATAGAGTACCTCTCCCCCCTACATTATGGGTGTTTTGCCTATGTAACCGACGTCTAGCCAGTCGTGTCCCGCTTTTTCATTACATAGTGATGTGATTGGTATTACATCATTCTAGTTTCTTTCGTTCGTCAACGCCTTTTCCCTCGATGACAGCCTCTACTACCTATTTGGAGTTTCTGAAGAGTATTATATATCTATGTTAAAAAAATTTATGATCTCTTTTACTCCCACATCAATTCATGTAAAATGGTGACCTCAATCCTCATCATATAAAGAGAATCCATAGCTCTCAATAAAACATCCCCATTATTCCCTTTTTTGTTTTCTACATCTTAAAAAAAATTATTTTAAGGTAAGTGAATGAGTGCTCAAAAAATTAAGTGGATATCGGTTTTATTGGATACTTTGTATATTTTCAGCTATAGTACTTTAAATTGCTTAAGATGGCCCTTCGATTACAAGATTCATAGTTTCTTAACTTAGAGTTAGAATCTTTTAGGTTTATCATTGTTGTATACTCCATTAAAATTCTCCAACATCTTTTTTGCCTTCATTATATATATATATATATATATATATATATATATATATATTTATTTTTTGGAAAAAAGGTAAATTTTATTCCAAAGGAAAAGCCATAATCTTACAACATACAATCTGAGTGGGACTCCCACTCATCAATTCTCCATAGCATTTACATCAAACTCGATGTTATGGAGAATGCCAACTGGAGGGGTGACCAGCCCCTCAAAGATCCGACGGTTTCGCTCCCGCCATACATGCCAAACCGAAGCAGCCAGACGAACTCTGGCTGTTCGGAACCAGTCCTGCCCTCGATCCCTGCTATCCCGGATCACCGTGATGATGTCCCCAATACATTTTCTGGAGGCGCACACTCCCAATACACGACTCTGCTCCGACCAGATCTGCCATGCCAGAGTGCACTCGAAGAAGATATGCTTTATAGATTCAGGCTCCGAACAGCAAAGCACACACTTGGGATCCGGAACCGGCACTCCAAATGAACTCAGGCGATCCCTAGTCAAGAGGCGTCCCAGTAGAAGCTTGTAAACACACAACTGCATCTTCCTGGCCAGACCCTTGCACCAAACGAACTCGTAATCAGAACTCAGAGGGAAAGTGCGCCGGATAAGGTTGTAGCAGCTACGGAATTGGAACTCCCAAGTTCCCAAGATGCTTCAGTCGGCTCCCAAATCCACCAATCCGCAGGCACAGCCGGATCAATGACTGTAGACATAATGATCCCACCCAGCTCCTCAGTGAACCGATAAGATTTCGGCCTCCACTTCCCATTTCGTATGATGCGACTACACGTCAGACTACGCCTGTCCTCCTGATGAGTCGGGGCTCCTCTGATGTCCATAAGCGAGCGCCGATCTATCCAAGGGTCCCGCCAGAGGTCCGTACCCGACCCATCCTTCATGACCCTCCGGATAGCAGACTTGAGCACTCCCCTGTGTCTCAAGACAGTCTTGAACGTGACTAAATGGTTGTTATCCGTAGAACACGTCCAAAAGTTGTCCTGCTTCACGTATCTGCTGTGCATCCAGTCCGCCCAGAGAGATCCCCCGCTGATGAATCTCCAGGCCAGCTTAAGCGCAGAAGCCTCCCTAATCTCCAGTAACGGCCTGAGCCCCACTCCTCCCTCCTTCCTGGGACGACAGAGCTGCTCCCAGGAGATCGCATGCATACCCCCCCTCCAAATGAAATCGGCACAGAGTCGCTCCACTCGCCGAATAGTGGCCACAGGGAGGAGGATGGACTGCAGCCAAAAATGGGCCACAATCGAGATCACCGATCTGACCAGCTCAATGTGTCCGTCAAATGACAGACCGGCTGCTTGCCAACCTTCTACTCTCCTCTGGACATACTCCACTAGTTGACTGTGAGAGGCACTCCTAAGTAACGCACCGGAAGATAACTCCTCGCGATACCCAGCACATCAGCCCGCTCCTCCTTCCGGGGACACAGGGAGCTGAAGTAGACCCTACTCTTATCTCTGTTCATCTGGAGACCCGAAAAGGACTTCAAATCTTCCATAATATCCGCAAGCGTCTGCAACCCCTCCGTCGAAGGCTGGATGAGACTAGCAGATCATCAGCATAAATAAGGTGGGTAACTGGGGGGTCCATCCTCCGAAACAGAGGGACCAGCCATCTACGGTGCACTGCCAGATCCATCAAACAAGTAAAGTACTCCATAACAAGCGTGAACAGGTAAGGGGACAATGGTCACCTTGCCTAAGCCCACGGTTGCTCTGGAAGTATCCATAAGGAACGTCCTGGATGAGAACAGAGAAAGTATGGGACGTAATGCACTCCCGGATCAACGCAACCCAGTGTTCCGCGAATCCCATGGCGGTCATCAGATGGCAGAGGAAGTCACGATTGACCATGTCATACGCCTTCCTCAGGTCCAGTTTAACACAAGCTTTCTTCCCTCCGGGTCTGCTAAATTCCCTCACCATCTCATGTGCCAGGAGGCTATGCTCTGCAATCGACCTCCCCTTGATGAACACAGTCTGATTCGGAGATACTAAGTCTTGCATGATCCCCTCCATCCGCCGGCATATAAGGTGCATAATTATCTTATAAAGATAATTACAACACGCAATAGATTTGAAATCCGTCAGTGCTGTCGCTCCCTCCTTCTTTGGCACCAAGGTCAGGAAAGTGTGATTCAGTTCTTTCAGAAGCTTCCCTTTGGTGAAGAATTCCTGCACCACCTCTACGACCTGATGCTTCAGAATGTCCCAATGGCGTTTGAAGAAACCACTGCTGAAGCCATCCGGACCAGGAGCCTTGTTGGGATCCGCCACCTTGACAATAGATTCTACCTCCTCCAATGTAACAGGGGCAAGAAGAATGCTATTCCCATATGGAGTCATCAATCTCTTCGTAACAACCTCTGGGAACACGGACAGGTAGTCAGTCTGGAAATATAACTCAGAATAGTACCTGACAGTCTCGTCCTGGATCTCAGTCGGCGTCCCCACCAGAGTGCCATCCGCATCAATTAGCTGGGAGATGTGATTCCTATTCTGTCTTGTCTGGATAACATCATAGAAGAATTTGGAGCAACGGTCGCCATCCTTTAGCCATGAACATTTGGCTCGCTGGGCCGAACTAATCTCCTTCTGCAGCCTCAGGATGTTGACTTCTCCGATCAGCTCCTCTCTAGCCGCCAGGTCCCCATTAAGCATGTCAACTTGCATATCCTGCTGCAAGGTCCGCAACTCCACCTCCTTATCTTCTAAGGTGGTTTTGGGCAACCCCTTCACCCAACTCCTGAGAGCTCTCTTCGTGGCCTTGAGGCGACGAACCAAACGGAATTGAGCCGTTCCCTCCTGACCGCTAGTAAGCCCCTCTGCGACAGCCTCTAGGTAGCCCTCCGAGAGATACGAACTGTTGTTATACCTGAACGGACGGGACTTCCCAAGAGACCGAGCAGTGAAGCCAACCCTGATGGAGGAATGATCGCTCGTCCCAGCTGCCAGGCCCTCAGCCGAAATGTTGGGGAAGTGACGGAACCACTCCCCATTGTCCAGAGCTCGATCAAGCTGACAAGCAACCCTGTTATGATTTGCTTTGTTGTGCCAAGTCCAGATGAAGTCTGAGCGAGACAATCTCCGAAGTCCCGCAAGCAGGAGGCATCTCTGGAAATCATAGAGAATAGAATCTGGAACCGGACGACCACCCAGCTTCTCCCCTTGGTGCAGAAGGGCATTGAAGTCCCCAATCAAGAGAAGAGGAAGGCACGACGAGTCAGCAACAGAGGAAACACGGGAGATGTCGCTCCATAGGGACTCCCGTCTCCTTCTGTCATTGTGGCCGTAGACAGCCCCCAGCAAGAATCGGAAGTCATCCTTGTTCACGAAGGAGATGGCAATCAACTGCTCCGTCATCAAGATCAAGTCACCATCCCAACTCTTCGAGTTCCAGCGAGCCCAAATCCTGGCCATGTCACATAGAGCCAGGTTGTGCAGTTGGGCCCAATGAGAAGGGGTCCGCCGAGTAAGAGTCTTCTCACCTTTGATCTTGGATTCTAATAGAACAGAAATGTCACATTTCTCTCTGTGGAGTACCCCACAAATCTCTCTCCACCTCCCTAGCGAACACGTCTCCCTTACATTGCAGGCGATAATAGCCATTTATTAATGAGAGGTGGGGTCCCCCTGGAAAACTCCCGGATCAGCACCTGGGGAAAGTGCCGCATCCGTCGCTAAGGAATCCTCCTCCATCCCAGTCGGAACCGCCTGTTGGGGAGCGACCTGAGATAGAACCAACGCCCAGACAGAGTGGTCAACACACACCGCCTCCTCTCTGTCAGTAGTATGTCCCACCACCATGGAGGGGCCATCCCTCAACAGGCCGACAGCGCGTCTCTTCCTACAGTAAACCTGTCCTCCAGACGATCCGTCATCCCCTCGTGCCTCAATCTCCGACGCCACCATACCTCTAGTAACTATACTACTCAGCCCATGGCAAGTGGTCATCGCCCCACTCGTGGGAGCAAGCTGAGTAGATACAACGAGGCTCAAACCACCATCACTCACAGGATGAGTAACCTCCCCCTCCAAGACCTCCGCTCCACTATTATCTCTAAAATTCATATCGCAGGGAGCTTCTGGAGCCTCACTAGGAGGGATAGTAGGCTCCACCGGAGGTCCAACCTCCGAACATGCACTGGCCAGATGCCCGAAGCAGGAACAGCGTGAACAGGTAGGTGGAACCCATTCATATTCCACCTTCTGGGTAAGCACCTCCTCAGAAGGGATCTCATATTCCACCATCTTCGGAAGCTCCCCCCTGTCCGAATCTTCACAAAGATCCTAGCGTACATCAACCGCGTCCGAAAGGCAGTAGCTTCATCTGCCTTGATCGGGTTGCCCACCAAGCTGGCCAGCCGCATCAACAAAGGTATGCTACAAAACCTGACCGGGAACTCAGGAAATCGAATCCATACTGGGATGGCATTCAGAACTTTCCTCTCACATCGCAGCTCCGGAGTCCACTCCTTGAGAATGATCAGTCTGCCGTCGAACGTCCAGGGGCCGCCTTGGAGGATTCTAGCGACATCCTCCGCCAGTCCGAACTTCACATAATAGAAGCCGTTCTCGCGGACATAGAACTCCATACTCCCATTAGGCTGCCAGACACGCGCTGCATAACCCCGGATCTGTCCGTAGAAAGGCTTGTTGCCTAAGACATACAGGACGAGGGTATTCTCCCAGTATGCTGTCACCTTCTGGATCTCCTCCGCAGGAAACGAGGCCCGGAAATCCCTCCCTACCTTGATCGGCGGAACGTACTCCATCGATGTAGGGATTTTCGGCCCCACAGGTTTGCAGATCTCAGCCCAGGACCGTCCAGCAGGCCGAGTGGTCGTCTCAAGAGGCCTCGGGGCAACCTCCGGGCGAGGAGTCCCAGATCCCTGAACATCCAGATCCACCACCTTACTCTTCCCCTTGGCCGTCGCGGTCGCCTTTGGCCGCCAACCCACCGATCTTCCAGCAGACACCCCCGGACCCCGGGCAGATGGTCGAGACCCTGACCCGTTCTGACGGCTATCAGGATGGCGATCCCTAACCTGACCCAGTCCGCCTCCCGTCTTCCCCCCGGTCTTCGCTACGCGACGGCGCGTAACCGTCGTCCATCCACCTCCCTCCGTTTGGCTCCCCAGAGATCCTGAACCTGCTCCGAATTCAAAGTTCAGATCAATGGGGCCACCCCGCAGCGAGTCCGACCCCCCCGTCACCGAACGGAGGCCGCCCGACCCCCCTTCCGTAGTGCCCCCCCCCAACCGCCTGGGGGGTCGTCGACAACCCGGGGGGTCCACCCGACCCCCCCGTGCTCCCGCCCCCCCCCCCCCCCACCGCCTGGGGGGTAGCTGCTGCGCGCGCCGGCGTCGGGGGGTCCGCCCGACCCTCCCGATCCTGCTCCCGCGCCCCTTCCCCCCACCGCCTGGGTGGGGACCGCCCTTCTTTGCCGAGGCCCGCACCCCGCCGGCAAGGGGATCCGTCGGCCGCGGGGGCGGGCCACGCGGAAACCCTAGCCGATCGTCCTGTGCTCCAAGCCGTTCGTCCATCTTTTATATATATATTCATTCATTATATATATATATATTTTTTTCATTCATTATATATATATATTCATTCATTATATATATATATATATATATATATATATATATATATAATTTGGAAAGAATTTGAACCGTCTAGGCCCCCTCCTATACACGTACCATGTGTGCTATTTTTTATTTGTTCTAGATCTTTTTTGCTTTTGCTACACTGAAGAAAGAAATGGTAGAATATCTCCATAGTTTAAGACATGGCTTGACTAAAGTTTTTTTTTTTTTTTGGAACCTTATGTTTGTTCTTTCGTCAAAATTGCCTATTAATCATTTAATTGTTGCACCATTTGAGGTGATCATTGATCCTTGATGTTAGAATATTCACACTATTTAAATCAAGGTTCAATAACTCGGTATCGGATCCTCTCGTCAAGTATTGGTACCGACTATTTGACATTTGCAACGATTTGGAATCGGGGTGTCAGAATATAGAATTTTGACACTTTAGGGGAAAACAATTATAACGTGTTTAAATTTTATTAAAATTTTGCAAGCTTAAAATGTTTAAGTGGGCATAGTAAATTATTCTTGTAAGTATTTATTGGTTTTGGTGAATAATTATATAGTTACATGATTTTGCCTAATTTTCACTTGAAACACACTTAACGTTTAATTTTTTTAAAATAAAGTAACAATGGTAACTTGCAAAAATATGATAGTTCAATGTATTTAAGTGATAAAAAATAGCCCAGGTAGCAAGTTGCCTAAAAAAGTAAAGGGTACTAAAGTCTCAAAGTTCAATAGTTCATGGTATTTAAGTGCAAATTGGTGTTTGCTATAAATTACGTTTACAATAAAGGGTATTACATTCTGAACTATTTTTTTAGCAATTAAATACCTTGGAACTTTTTATGTTTTACAAGTAAAATCTCCTATGTTAGTCCATCTCACTTAGGGCCTGTTTGGTTGGCAGCAGCTCTGCTGCAACCGCCTCTTTCCGCTGCAACTGGAGGGGATGGCCATGACTTTCACCGTTTGGTTAGCAGTAAGTGGAGGTAGCAAGTGAAGAATCTCACTTGCTGCTCAGTTTCTGTTCCCTACATTTTTTTTCTCTTTTCACTTGCAACAAAAAAGAGCAGGAAGTGCCCTGCAAGTGGTGGCTTGGTCACAGGGGAGACCGGCTCGGATCTGCTGCGGAGACGAGGGAGGGGCGGATCTAGGCGAGGGAGGGAAAGGCGGAGATAAGGAAGGGGCGGAGGCGGCAGGGGCGGAGGGGGAGGCGGAGATGAGGGAGAGGCGGCGGGGGCGGAGGGGAGAGGCGAGGGAGGGGAAGGCGGAGACGAGGGAGGGGCGGAGGCGGCGGGGGCGGAGGGGAGGGAGGGGAAGGCGGAGATGAGAGGCGGAGGCGAGATGAGGGAGGGGCGGAGGCTGTCGACCTCCCTGGTCGCCGGACATGGCCACTTTTCTCTTGGGAATGTTGGAATGAAAATATCTGGGAAGAGAATGGATTTTATTATGATAATTAATTTATTAATGATAATTAATTTAATTGTTTCTTAATTAGGATGGTAATGGGAGTGTGTGAATTTAATTTTTAATTGGTATTTAGTAAGTATATCACAACTAAAATAGTCAATAATTAATAGATAATTATGGTAATTAATTTAATCATGATAGTTAATATATATTTTTTGTCTAATTGTGGTAATTAATTTAATTATAATAGTCAATATTTTTTTCAAGGACTGAAGAACTTCTGAATTATGTGTGAATTATAATATTCAATAATAATAAATTTAATTATGATAGCTAATTATACTAATTAATTTAATTATGATAGTTAATATTTTTTCCATTTAATTATACTAATTAATTTAATTATGGATTACCAACATCCATTTTCAACAACCATCCAAACAACCGAACTCCTTTTCTCTCCACTTTCAACAACTATCTAAACACCAAATCCATTTTTCTTCCATTTGCAGCAGACAAAAAATACTCTATCCAAACATATTTTGGAAAGTGCCACTTGCTGCAAGTCCACAGAAACTCAACTTGCTGCAAGTGCCACTTTCACACTTTCAAAGAGTTACATCTATCCAAACAGCCCCTTAATGGTTACATAAAAAAACACGTAACCATTTTGAGCATATTTGTCCCTAAACATAAGAGAAATATTTTTGTTATTTTTAAAATATATTCTTACTTCTTTCTGTAACTCCTACGCCCTCCACCCTACCACACTTCTCGTTGTTGTCGTATCCCCCTATCTCGTCGCTCCTCTGACCCCCGTCTGTGCAGTCTCTTGTGTCTGCATGGCCGGGGACGAAGGAGGAGAGGGGATGTTGCTGGGGCGGATAGACTGGGGGATAAGGCTTAGGATTTGTAGCAAGAGAGAAGAAGATGATGTTTGCTTTTATTTTTATATTTTTTATGAATAAAGAAAATGATTTTTATTAGGGGCATTATGATTTTTTAGTGTTTACTCTTAGGGCTAAATTGGAAAAGACAGATAGTTCAGGGTACTAAGTGGCAAACTAAAATTTATGTAGCAACTTGCTAAAAGATAGTATAAAGTATTAAAGTGTCAAAACTTGATACGCCAGGGTATTTAAGTGCAACTAAGCGTAAATATATGTAAACTATAACATAAGAAACCGGTGCAAGTATTTATCTCTACTAATATAAGGTGGCTTAGAAACGGCTCAAAATTGAGCCATCTAAGTAAATCCTCAACCAATTAATAATGAAAAAGATTGCGAAAGATAATAACTTTTTCTGTTTTCTTCCGTAAAACCGAATGCCCTCTCTTTTATTCACATACATCCATAACAAATTATAATTAAAATATAAACAAATCTATTACAAATCATAATTAAAATATAAACATATATATATTATATATATATATATATATATATATATATATATATCTTAATTCAAATATATTTAAACTATTTTTCACCAATATCAGATAGAAAAAAAATACTTTACGTGCAACGCACGTGAATTTACTAGCTTGCTAGAACGACATGTTATACTTTTTACTTGAACCCCTACCCTATTGGCCATTAGCGTAGATATTTGAAGAAATGTTTTTGTTCCAATTTCCCAACTCCAACATTTCTCTTGCCTAGTCGTCACATCTAATGGTATTGCCTCTTCAATTGGTTTTCAAGCTTCCACACAATTTACAAGTACACCCTCTTTCTCTGTTGTTTGCTTTCCCTCACTCCCTTTTTTTGTACGGGATTCCTTTGGACTCCTATTTTGTTTGTACACAATTAACGGAGGCCTTATCGTCAACAACCCATCTTTTTGTCTCAGTAGAGTCTTAGAGTCTTTCAGTGGTGGCATGTGTTGGTCCTCTTTCCCACTTCTGTTGTTGTTAGAGGATTTTGATGGGGAATTATATGGTTTATAGTTATAAATAGGGACTCCAACAAGGTTCTATAAGTTTTGACCAATAATGATACTTTTGAACAGTTTCGGTCAGGTTGGCTCAAACCCGATATAATACGCCTGATATGTATCAGCTTCGACCAAGTTTTAAGATCTTGATTCAGATGCAACATCGTTATGGATGCGTCTTAACCACCAACTCTCTTTTTTCCCTACTCTACCTTGTATGTATGATTGACACCGTCGGAGCTGATTGTAGAATGTTTCATGTTGTAAATAATTAAAGATCAACTATTATCTTTTACACAGCAATTGGGGTATGAGCTCATGCTTGAGTCATCCTTGGTGATCAAGTTCTATACCTTATTTTTGCAAATATCCTGAGCATTGAATGTTTAAGAATATCAATTAATACAACCGCAACCTTGTCCATTTAGGATTGTGCCTTCTTTAACTTGTTTAAGTTTGTTTTTGTTGATTTTATATTTTATCGAGCCAGATGATGATGCAATATATTGACAACTACATATACAAATCTTGTCCTAAGCATTGACGACCTTGAGCAGATAACTGGCAAACAGCCGAGGAATCAAGTGCAAAATTGAGTGTAAGAACTATAGACAATAGCATCTAATTGTAATAAATGGTATGAGAAGTGCCTAAAGAAGTGATAATTTAAGTACCACATAAACAGCTTTTAAGTTCCAAAGCAGCCAAAAACAAGTACAAATGATTTATGGGTCTCCCTATCTGTCAATTATAATAGTTTCAACTCAATATAAATGTAACCTAATTCTTAAATCTTATATCACATGCCATTGCCACAGCTCTCGTCCCTTGTCTGAACTAGTGAAATCTAAAATATCAGGAGGTCTGCTTTGGATTAATTTTCAGCAACTTTGTATCAGGGAATCAAAGATATATGAAAATTGAGTTGTAATGTAAATCTTCTCAATATTTCAGTATATGCTTGAAGCTTGTGAAAAATATGACTTCAACTTCGTATTAATTACTAATGCTACACATATAAGGTCTCCGCTTCTTGACAGTTGATACAGTTGATAGGGACTCAGTTTTCTACGTCATTTAACATCGTTGAAGAAAACCCTAGGTCTGTCAAAGTCAAACAGTCTGCTCGCTTAGTTGCAACACTTAACATCTACGTGGTTGATTGTCATTGTGCCATCTTGAAATAGGTCGTGTATCCTTCACTTTTCTTACAAGCCATCACGGGTGACTTCTTATTTTCTTCTTCTTGTCAGGTCCAGACTTACATCTGGAGCTGTATTATCTAGGTCAGTGAATAACCCTGTCTTTGCAAGAGCTCAAATCCAGTTCATAGATCCATTAGGAACTAATAAAAACACTGTTTAGTGATATGGTCTGCAAGTGTTTCTTCAGAAGGATATGATGGGTTAATCATTTTTTTGCTAGTTCAGGGCGGTGGTCTTTCTGGCGTCATTCACTTCTAGTTGTTTTAAGGATATTCCAAAGTTTTCGAGGGATACGTCCTCCCTGCATTTGGTACTGTAGCTGTTGATGTCGATGCTTTATTGTGTTTTAGATTTTCTTTTGGGATTCAAAATGGCATTACTAGAACATTTACTAGAAGTATTATGCCCCTACTGTCATTAGCACTAGAAATTGGGGCAAGCCTGCCTCAGACCTGAATGACAATCGATTCATCACAAGCAAGGTTTGAGACTCGGTATAGGTATTTAGTTACTAGTTCTAGCTTTTTCATTGGTTTTGATAGTTTAAATGACATAGCATAAGATGTGTTATTGCAGCAAGAGTATATACGTGGAATCAGCGCGTGGAATTTTAATCTGGAGGACTTGAAAAATCAGGCTGCTCTTGTAAGGAGGTCCACTTTCCCTTTTTCTTCTACACAAATTCAGTACCTTCCTCTGCCTAATGCTTAAGCTCTTGTAGATATGGAACAGAACAAATGTCTTTTTAACATTTTAGGATGTTCCTTTTGTCCAACCAGATTCAGTCATCAGATGGAAGTTTCAGCTTAGGAAAATTGGGTAATAACTGTAAACTTAATGACAATTGGGACATTGTTGATTCTGAGCCACAGAGTCTGTCCACTGAAAGTGTTAATCAGGCTAACGATGCGACTTCTCCGGAGGTAACATTTCCAACTTAACTCCTCCATTACTTGTCTCAACTTTCTACATTATTTAGAAAACTATTATCCTTATAGATTGTCTGATAGCTTTTTCATTGTTGCTCAGGATGAATTACAAGAAGTTCAAGATTTTGAGGGTTCATTTGCCTCGTCATTTCCTATACGACCTCTTGAAGCACTCAGGTATGCTTTCGATGCCAAAGAACAGCATATTTACATAGCAAAATGATTTCCCAGCTACCTAATTGCCTATTTGGAACATTTGCTTATAAGATTATAAAGTAGAACTTATTGGAAATAAAATCTTTTGATTTAATAATTAATCCTTTCTAATTTTGTATGTTAAACTGATGCAGATCTTGTTTTGATGTTTGTGAGGAAGATAGCACAAGTTCTCATGGGAAGGACTCAGGAGAGTCAAATTCCCAACCTATGTTTCATTTAGATCAACCCTCACTAGTTGAAAACGTTAATGATAGAATGTCTAATGGGGATCTTATGGAAAGATGTTCTTCTGTACCCATGAATATGGATGTCCTTGGCCGCCATAAATTCTCAAGTGGTTCACTTGTTCCTGAGCACGTCCTTTCACCTTATAAGCATACTGCTGGGGATGCAGAGAGGTACTGACCATTTTATTAAAGCAGTCACATTGTCACGTCTTACATTAGAATGTATTAGAGTAGCCTTTATCTCAAGTCTATGCATTCAGTTCTTGGATATTTCATGACTTTTCTCCTAAATCTGGTAATGTATTGCATATTCAACTCTTGAATTCTTTCAAATAATTCGCCTCATGCTAACTATCATTTTCTTGGTTGTAAACTGCTTTTAGTACTTGAAAGGCAGTATGATCTCATATTTTAAACTCTTTAATGGAAGATAAACAAATAAATTTGTACTATGGGTCAACTTTCAGTAACTAATTATCTTGCTTCACTTGCTTGAAGTAGAATTAATGTACATTGCACACAGAATGCAGGGAATCATGAATCCATGATGTTTAATGGATCTTTATTGTATGCTATCTGCTAGGTCATATAGGCGATACGTATGAACAAGTCTTGGTGAGAATTGTGGGGCTCCCTTGCCTATGGTTTTGTATACAGTGACGAGAATTATTCTATATTACATTGACACCACAATCCAAATGCAGCATTCAGTTGTTTCCCCTTTTATGCCTCTCAAACATTAACATGAGGACAGATGGAAAAGACAATTGAGGAACAAATTCCTGTGAGAAGCTGTTGCGACCTGGGACTTTAGTGGTGTAGCCCCATATTGTAACTCACATATGATCAATTAAAGCAAATCACCAAACATATTCCCATTTAATCATTTGATCATCAACTCTTACAAGGCAGTGTAAAGATTATATAATATAATGACTTTTTTAACTTTTGATAATCGTTCAGTCTACTCCCAATAACTAAATTCATGTTTTAATTGTTCATCTATTAGGCTTGGAACATGATCCATAGGCAGAGTAGCCATAAGCAGTCTCATTTTACAACACTTAGATAGTGACTCCGCACTAATCTATACACACCAAATATACGACCCAAAGTCCAAGATACATGTTATAACTATAAGGCTCAATGTGAGGATAAAGGTAATGCAACAAACTGGTCACAAAAATAAAGCTCCCAGCAAGGTCAATTATCTGACACCTACTTGAAAATAAAGAATATATAGGATGAATTTCAAATTTCAATCAGAATTAATCAAGTCTATAGCCATTTAAGATGTTGTAAGGACTTTAGGCACAGTTTATATATATATATATATATATATATATATATATATATATATATATGTTGGGGAGTCCATTTAGAGACATTCGTCATTTCTAATTCGCTTAAATCCACATTGTCTCATGCATGTGATGTCAATAAAATATGCAAGTAATGTACAGAACACATAGCAATGTGTTTTTCTCCTCGAGCAAATTAAAATTCTGGAGTACATGTGCGTATTGATTTTAACGACATTGATTTCCAAGTCACTATCTTTTTATTCATGCTCTTAATGAATCAGTGGAACCCAGGAATTGATATATACTTGTGCATGCATTTGAACATAAGCCCGGCAATCTCCATGGTTGTCCCCACTAGAACCATTAATCGTTGTTGGAAGTCAGTAAACGTCATTTTGCATGATCATGGTTCCATTCAGTCCACTTATTATATATAATATACTTCCTCATCAACCATTCCGGAATAATTTAGAGCCATAAGCATCAAGGCAGATTATTCTGTCAACGTTTTCCCCACAATTGTGTACTACTCCCTACGCTCGAAGATATATAATTTTCCTCACATGTATATAATTATTTAATATGGTCCTCTGCATACAGTATTCTATCCCTGTGGAACTCTTGCCCTCTTCAAGGGTCTGATGTGGCTGGTATTCAGCGAGGAAGGACCTAACCAAAAGAGTTTTCATTAGCCAAAAAGAGTTCATTGATCTAATTTGATTTTGCACTTATTTTTTTTCCTTCTTTAAATAGCTCAGAGTATCCAAAAGGGTGGCATTGCTAATTGTGTGAAAGACAATTTGATATTTTTCCAAAAGGTTCCCATTTTAAGTTTTTAACCAACAAGCAACTATTCTAGTAGCTCAAAACATTCAAAAGTGCATGGTCATTCCTAATCTTTCAGAGGTAGAGACTTAAATATCTGTTGGAAAGATGTTTCCCTTTTACCTACAATAAAAAAGATGAATAATTGTTTATCTTCCACCAAGAATGACTTCTTACCACTGTTTTAAGTATCAGACGAGACTAATAGCAAAGCTGTCAAAACTAGCGAAACCGACCCTTTCAACCACCAAAATCCCTTGGAAGCTGCTGAAACCAATAATCAAGGTTGAAAACATAACTTCGAGGAGAGGTATTAATGTCGGTTCAGCTAGCCATTTCAAATCCTTTAGTGCCTCGCCGCCTTAAGCGACCGACTCAACCTATCTTCGCTTAAATTTCATCCGACCCAAGCCATTTATTCGAACTTGGAACTCGACTGAAACCCAATAAGTTGAAGTTAAAGGTTTTGTTAATAATTTACTGTGGATATTAAAGAAGAGAAAATGAATGGTAGACTTTGCCCTTCCCCTTTCCACTTCATTCTAGTTCATTTTTCGTGTCTTTGCCCACTTACCAATTTCCATCTCCGCCTTAGATGTTCACTTGCAGGTGCCAGCAGGTTAATCTCTCTCACCGTCTCTCTCCGTCCTACTCTCCCCGTCTCTCCCAAAGTCATGGTCTAATGATCCTCCTAATGCCAATAGTTGACTTCCCGACACTTAAGAGAGTAGGGTGTTTTCCTCAGCTTTTCTCACGTGTGGTATTTTCCAATTATTTTCTCTTCTTATTTTTTATATTTAATCAAAATTTCCTGTAATAAACCACAAGTTTGTGTCAACTTACCTACTACACACCTAATTTTACTCTTGAGGGCCCTACCTCGTCACCTTTGGGTCCTCACCTCCGTCTTAACAATCTTGACTCAAACCTTGGTTTTACATTGTATATTAATGTACGCGAAGGTTGTACCTTGTAAACTAGGAATCATGTGCACTCCAAAATTGTTATTGTGTAGTGTCGTGTCAGACACGTAATGTGTATCAGATACAACACATTCTAAAATCACGAGGATACTCCAAAATTGTTAGCGACTCTTGTCTCTAGGTGTCCATATCAAATTGTTTTGTATTTGTGTCAATGCAACATAGTAGATGAATGAGTAACCATTTTGGGCACTTCAGAGTCATTTTCATATTACCCTTTTTGCTTGTAGTGAATCAATAGAGAAGTGTGATACCATGACAGACATTTAATATTATGAATTCATTTCTGAAGACAAGTCGTCCACGATTTAATAAGATGTCTTGGCCTTTCTTCTGAGTGAGCGTGAATTCTTAGAAAACAATGGTCTTCTTTGGTCGCCTCAATATCTAGCGTTCGCTAATACAAAACTAGTAATAGACCTTATTTCGGTCTTGTTACATGAGTGACAATAGACAAATTGAGTAAAAAATATGTACCTTCCTGACAAGTTCGGTGAAACTTTATGAATGTGGACACAATACCATTTACCAGCTTAAGTACCTATCTTGATTGAAATTTATCATTGCTTCTAGCAAGAACCCTGAAACATTCCTTCCTAGAGTGTTGTGTATATGAGAAGTCGTGACATATAGAGGCATGGGCGTGAACATCTATGATTCTTGATGCATGAACAATGGTTATACTTGATTTTATTGTTGATTTGCTGATTTTAGTAACTCAAGTTTTTGTTAATGTGGATCGAAGCAATTTCGGACCTAATGAAGAGTAATTTCTACCAGTTTATGTCATATGTGGAGGCTGTGTTGACTTAAAAAAGAAAAGGAAAACTTACAGCAGTTTCATGAAACTTATTAGTTATTATACATTTTGGAAGCATAAAGGCATGTTGCTTATGTTATTAACTTATTAGTGTACAACAGCTACATTGATTTCTTTGCCTCTTTCGCTGTTAATTAGGTTTTCCTTATCTATATTTAGTTATAATATGTATATGAACACTCTCAATAATGTGATTGATGCTCATTCTTTTGGAATCTATATTATATTAAGGGATGACATGCATCGGGGGTTTCCACATGAAAGGAATCCAAGCGGTCCCTTATTGTACCGTCAAGTTAGAGACTCCCAACATTCTACTACAGGTATATTTTCATGAGATCATTTCTGTATATACTATAATATCGTCAATACCTTCATTACCAAACTAGTTTCACTGCTAACAACTAATTAATCTGCCAATGAAGCAGCAGTAAAAGAGGAATCATCAGAAGAAAGATTTGTCCAACGCAAGGGACGTTTCAAGGTCACATCTGCAGATGCTGGTCCCAAGGTATATAAGCACATGGCTGTCTAAAAGATAAATATACAATGTTCTTACACACTGGGGGAATGAAAAAAAGCTGAGACTTTTGTCTGTAATTGAATGTCATTAGACTCGATGTAGAATACCTAACAAGTAACAAATTAAAAACTAACCACATTTATTAAATTTTATGAGGCTTTTTTCAATTTAAGCCGCTCAAGTCTTTCCCGTTTCAACATAAGCCTCTTGAAGCTTGTTATTTTGAAAGAGACCCCTTAAATTCCTTTTGTTAGCTTTCGTCCATATTAAAGTGACCTATCCCTAAACTTAACCTTAACCACACTAATCGAATGACCTTTTATCCCTAGGGTTTGGTAGGACGGCTTTGGGTTTTGTTGGGTTTGAGGTTAAAAGAGAGGAGTGGGTGTCTGGGTGACCGAGAGATGGAGGAGGGTTGTTGTGTTGGAGTGGTTTTGGTTTGGTTGGGTTTGAGGATGACGGAGTGGAGGGAGGGGATGTCCGAGGGAGGAGAAAGTTGGCACCTGTTGTGGAGGAGAATTGGTGAAGAGAATTCTTAATGATTTGGGAGGTCTCTCTCCAAATAACAAGATCTGCAGGGCTTATGTTGAAATTGCAAGACTTGAGGGGCTTATATTGAAAAAATCCATGTTATAAGTCCCTTACAGCAAAACCTACTACTTTATGATAAATTGATGTACAGTTAATGGGTCATTCAAGTTGTGATCTTCACCTAGGAAATGGTACCTTCAGTCCGTGGTCCTCTCTTTTTATTTTTGTTTTCTTTCTTCATTTTCTCCTCTGCTGATTACAAACAAAATGTTAAAAAAAAAATTTCTTTAAAAAAATATATTTCCCTGTATGTGATTCTTTAATTTCCTTTGAGGATGTAATCAGTTTCTACTACTGTCACTTAGGTCACACCATCAGCAAATTGCACGCCGAATCCAGTTGGTGGATCAAGAGCAAGTCCTTCAAGAGACACTACTTCGATTCTTTTGTCGCTGCAGCTGTTATTGCAGCAAAATTCACTGCAAAGGGTCTGGCAGAGAAACCATTCTCATTTGTATCAATTTACTGCTTTTAGAATGCTAAGATATATCTTTGTGTCCTTCACAGGAAGAACTAATTAACGTGATCAGACGAGTAGAGCAAGTATCTTGTACGTACTTGTGGGGGGAAAGTTTTTTTATTTTTCACATGTTGCCTTTTTTTAACTTCCAATTGGTTCCTTTGACAGGCCGTCAGCTCGAGCTTTCAGATATTAGCAATAGTGATTTATCGCAGGTATTGGTTGTCTACAAGTTTGTCACCTTATTGATATCCCTCCCTCTCTCTCTCTCTCTCTCTCTCTCTCTCTCTCTCTCTCTCTCTCTCTCTCTCTCTCTCTCTCTCTCTCTCTCCCTACATTAGAGCAAAAAGTCACCAGAATTCCAAAATAGTAACCTTGTTTACAAGAAGTATAATTTATTTTCTTTTTTGAAAGGGAAAATATAATAAAATGTTTTTCTTATATCGGACAATTATTTTCATACATGCATTTTTTAACTTTCATGTTCTTGGGGTTCTACCATTTTTTTGCATATGTGGCTCTAACGAAGGGTTTTTCTGGTCATTGTCAATTTAAAATTTTATGCAAACAAACTCATATGGCGTCTATACTATGGGTTTCCTTCTTTGAAGTCAGAGGTCTATATGCATATTTGTTATATATGCGTAATATATGTGTCAGAGAGGGGGGGGGGGGGGGGGGGGGGGTAGTTGTGGGTCCTATTCGTATTTGTTCAATGTGGCACGTCATCCTTTATACCAGAAGGAGACTTCAGGATCAATCATTCGACCTGGTGTAGAATTCTTGCAAAATTTTGACTGCACTCTGTCTGATCTTATATATAACCCAAGCTTCTTTTTTGAAAGTGAGGGATAAAAGGCAGAACGTTAACCAGACAAAGTAAACCTTTGAGACCTCTGTTTAATCTCGTTGAATTATGGGTGTCCACTTGCTTGACTGATTATGATCCTGTCTAGTTAGTTACGTGGATTGCAGCCAATATACTGCAGGGCAAGCTGTTAATGCAAAAAGATTACGCTCCATTTTAGTCATTTGGATTGTAATCCACCCGTGAAGCTACAAGTTTTTGTTGGTTTAGTGATCAATCTTGTTAAAGGAACAAATTGCAAAACCAGATAATATTTGGTCGTTTGTATACATACATGCTATTTGGTCGTTTGTATACATACATGCATTACTGCAGGGGATGGTGTGAAACCCCTTGTTAGCAATCACTAGAATAAAACTTGTATTATACGCGAATTTTTCCGTATCTTTCATAAATGTATGATACTTGCGTATTTTTGACTGATCGGAATTAGTATGTAACTTTTAAGTATGCAAAATTATAAACATTTTTCGTATAAATTATTGAAAAAATTGGCACAGAAAACGTGCTGGAAACATGTTTAATTAACCAAATTGACAACATATTTAAGAATGTGAAGTTTTTAACCTCAACATTTTCAGTTTTCGAAGTTTTGACCGAATTTTTGACCGTATTTAATTTGCAATGAGTCGATTTATATTCGTACTTTAGCCGTCCCGAATTTTTTCCGTTTGCCGAATTGCTAACAAGGGTGAAACCAAAGCCTATACAATTGTTTCATTGATCTTCAGCCAGGTAGATAAGCGTGCATCCTTGGTTGAACATGCCTCTAGAACCTCTACCCTACACCTAAATGCAGCTCTCTTCTTTGTAGGCATCAAAGAGTGTTGCCATGTTGCATATAAGGATCATATCTTCTTGTTCTCTAGCCGAGTTTGTCCACACTCGTCAGAGTACCTTTCTCAAATAACTTGTCGAGTCCAATGCCAAATGGTAATATCAGGGGATAATGACACAATTCAATAGTTACCTTCCACATCAAAATTTCCTCTTTGTGCATCATCAAAGCATGAATACATCTTTCAAGAGACTTGGACTTTGATTAAAGAGTACAAATAGAGAAATTTAAGTAGCTTATATCATCATCGATTCAGAGAACTGCTGAAACTGTTATATTAGAATTTAGTGATAGAATATCACATACTTTGCATTTAGCTAAGATGTCGGATTGTTAGATATCAGTTTGGTTTCATATACTTCTCTATAATCTGATTAGATCTAATGATGTACTGTTTCGGTGCAGCTTCCACAATCTTCCAGCAGGGAAAGAGAACTGCAGGCTTGTGTGTCTCAGCTACAACAAAGGTAAGATGCATGTAGATTTGCAGTTCATATTTATCTACTTGACGAAGCAGTCCTGACACGTGGCTTAATTAAATTCAGCACCTTGAGTCTTGCTGAAGAGGTGCAAATGTTGAAGTCCAAAAACTCTCAGGTGCGCCCTTTTTCTTTCTCATGTCAGACCTCGACAATTTTGAAACAATTATATGCAATAGCATTTCCATACATTTCTCTGTATGCTGTGCAGAGATACTGTGAACTCAGCAAGTATGAGAAGTACATGACAAGTTTGATTATTAGTGTTTAAATTGGCAAATGGTTTGAATACTCCCCCCCTCTTCTTACTTTGCAGCTAGAATTCAAGATTAATGCATTGTCTAAGGAGAGGAAAAGCAAAGGCAAATGAAGAGAATCAGACGGGTAAACCATTTGATACGTCAACATGAAGAGGAAAACCCGGAAGGAGGGTATGCCTCAGAATTCTGGATGAAAGTAGATGAATGACGGGAATACCAGAATTCAGGATCGCAAGAAAAAGGAACTCATAAATCTGAATTAAGGGGTTCCCTGTTGATGTGGATTTATTGTGCAATTATGATATGTAGGAAAGATGCGTGAACCCCACAATTTTGGGGGTTTCCGTAGTTGAACCTTTGCTATATTTTTTGATGTAATGAATTATATGGTTCATATTTGTGATTTAAGTACTGGTCTTTGTGAGCAGCTATCATTGTACTTCATATGCCTAAAAGGTGTATATGCGCAAAAATGGACCCTATGGAGGTCCAGAACAAGCTGGTGATCTTGACTTGGGTCGAGAGAGGAGCCATGATGAATTGTCGATGTTGTATCCATTGTCCAATTATAATAAATGAGCTGTTTTTATTATATCTTCCAAAGTCTCGCTTCATAAAACATTGTATATTGATTGGTACGTGTACATGCTAAATAAACATCACTTCATGCTGGAAGCTATTTGTTATCATCAATTCTGAGACAAGGCAAACTGGCCTCTGAATTCCCACTGAAAATATTAAACATGAAATCAAAGATGTTGGTCCTGCTTCTCCACGCGACAAAAGTGTTGATTGAAGCTAACAAGTGACAATATCGACCAGTTAGAAAGCAGAAGGGCGAAGGGAGGGGGGACGGCGAGAGGAGGGGGCGCGGGTGGGGGAAAAATCCGGAGGGCGGTGGGAGGAGGGGATGGGGTCGGGAAGAGAGATAGGAGAAGGGTATTTTCAGGAGAAAAAAATTGAGGGTATTAATTTGTTAAAAAAAAAAAAAAAGTTTAGGATATCAAGTTTAAAAATAGTAATAGTTGAGAGTGTAAGTTGCAATTAAACATTTTTTTAACATCGACTTTGGATCAACTGCCATAGCTTCGGTGATAACAAAATGGAAAGAACTTTGGATCAGCTGCCATAGCTTCTGGGATAACAAAATGGAAAGATGTTGCAAGGAAACACTAATTCTGCAGTGCAAGGACGCAAAGAGTGACATTCTGTTCCAAAATAAGGCTAGTAATAATCGAGGAAACCATTAGCCATCTGCAAATTATGGTATTTGTCCAAACTAAGGTTCAACAGCTAATAACTAGCAATAACCTTGTACCTGCTGCCAAGTTCCACAAAGCTCACGATGAGAAGGAATACATAGCAGCTTGAAAAGGTATGACAAAAAAACATTGATCATAGCACAGATTAAATTCTTTTTTTTTTTTTGGGAGCCTAGTCCACACTGATTCATCAGAAGATACCATTCAAGATTCTTTATATATCAACAACTTGGCACCGAGAAATAGAAGATTCAACACTTTCTGCTGGCATCCAAAGGTTTCTACAAGACGCTAGCAAATATAATATATTGAGGAAAAAAGCAAACAAAGTCTTCCAATTAAGATAATTAATTGAACTCGAGAATTAAAAATACGCATAGGGACCACATGGCAAGACCACTTCAAAGTATCTATCAAGTCTGAAGTGGTCTAACAAAATGGATTAGGGTTACAAACAAGAACCAGAGAATCCAGGCATCTCCCACAGAAACCAGCAGAACAAACCACCGTCCTTAGTGACCATACTTCTGAAATTCCCACTCACTGTTATCTGCACATTTACAAGGTCATAAATAATACGCCTTCCAAAAAATACAATCGAAAATTTAATTGACTAAGCATTCGCTGGAAATTGGGAGGGAGACACGGATTTGTACCTAGAGGGCAAACTTGACGAGTCTTCAGCCACCTGCTGATGCAGTGGAAGTGGAAAGCATGATTACACACACCTGTTATCAGCAACAATGTATCATACAGTCAGCTGCAATATACCCAAATATTTATTTTTAAACTTGATGATCAAGTCACATCAAAAGACGCATCACAAGAAAATGTATTCACCATTAATCAATGTCTAGAACATTGTAAGTTCATTGAGCATTATTCTGTTCATGTAGACAAAAACATCATTCCGATTGATGGTGCATCTTATGATTTCCTAAATCTGGTTCTACAGCAGACTTAAAATATAACAAAAACATTACGCAATCGGGTTTTGCAACAGAAAGGCTCAGTGAACCTCAGCCGTTATGCCAGCTTACATCAGTTTATAAGATTTTACCTCTGGCACTAGCATACCTAAAGTTTCTATTGTGGTTCATGTTAAATCGACATTCTCAAAGACATCGGAGAAAGGTTTTGAAACATGTCTGTGTATTCTTTGATAGGTTCACCACCCTCTTGTTGAACTGCTGAAATCAACGTATTCATGGATACACCTCTTAGTCGTCTTCCTAAAATAAAATCGAAAAAGATACGAGTTTCTAAATCAGCCCAAGATTTGATGGAACCTGCCAGGTGACTCCGGAACCCATTAAATGCAACTCCTTTTGACATTCCAATGAATAACATGGTCATTATTGCATTATTCTCTATGATGTTTTTTTTAAAATTCTCTATGATGTTACTAGTTTGAAACCGAAAGTAATAGATGTGTCTATTTGGCGAAGTCGTGTCGCCATATGAATGCAATGTTGGTGACTTGAACTTGTGCAAATATGGGACTATATCCCATTTGTGTGGATATGGTCCCCCACTTTCTTCAAATCCTCCCTTTGATCAAAATTGTCTATCTAGTTTTGCATACTTTTCAAGATGCTAGGCTCGAAAGCGGTTACCTCTGGTCTGTTTTGGTCATCTACCGAAACGAGAGGAACATCCTCTTCATCGCTTGCATTGCGCTGAACCAGAAGTTGTTTTATCATCTGCTTCAGTTTGTTAAGGACCACATCTCGCACCATTGTGGCTTGCTCGATAGCGCCTCCATACGACGCATGAGATCTTGAGAAGTACTCTTGGTCCTGTGAGTCGGTACTCTTTTCATCGTGGTGGAATCCATAGTGCGAGAAAAAACATAAATAGAGTTTGCATTGCCAGCATCTGACCATGAGGCAGATAAAGAACCTCCCCAGGATAGAGGTGGCAACTCAAAACGAGAACTCATGGCTGCCTTAGATTTGGTCCCTTTGAAAGGACAATCCGGGTGAATCAAAACCCATTGTAACTCAGGACTGAAGTTTGGATCTGATGAGTCTTGATCTGTGGCAAGCGGGCGATTGACCACCCCGTCTCCGTCTTCGAGGCCTACATGATCCCTAACTCATTATATTGACCGAGATCGCTCGAAAATCATGATCTGTTGACAAATTCTGTTGTAGAGACTTGCGTCTCTTGAAGTTCATATCCATTAATAAGGATGGAGGGGGAATAACAGACATCCGGTTGAAGACTGACCGCCTTGGCGACAGGTAACTGTAAGAGCGGTTTGTTGGGGCTGGTGTCGGACAACAATGAACGGTATAGACAGTTACATAGTGGTAACACATCTGTCCACAATGAGACGAAAGGGTCTCCATAATGGTAACACTTGATCTCGCAAACTTGGCGAAGAAGATCTGGCATTAATGCTCTGGACAGTCGGACCTAGATGGTCAAGGACGGTCACCCCTTGTCGGGGTCTAATTGTCTCCCTATGATTTCTAGCTATGCAAAGAGCTTTAGTACTATCCTCTGCAAAAGAGGATGGCAGATTAGTCCTGCGAGAGACAATAATTTCTGAAGCCTCCATAGTGGCGTTGTTAGCGAGGCTAGGAGCCTTATGGTGAGCTCCGCAGGAGCTTTGGTTGTTGCCAACGCCATAGGACACATGTTGTCCGCTAGACGCTGCTTTGAATATGGCTGGGCCGCGTGCTCAATGATTAGTCCCATCATAGACTTCTGTACCAGCCCCATCGTGGACTAGACTGTTAGCCTTGGATAAGGTTGTTCGTGGAACGTCGCCGGAATAAGAACCCACTATGAGTCCGACAATAGAAACAACCCGGAGGTGCCTTTAGCTCGGTAAACGAATTTACAAGCAGCTAAGTTAGCTATGCAGGGAGCTTTTAGCCTTCTACAGTGTGTTTTCAGCAGTTAGATTCACATGAAGCTTTCATGTTAGCTCCATAAGGAGCTGTCATTGCGCTGCGAATAGCAGTTGCAACTTCGTAGGAAGCTTTTGGAGTCACTGGAGTGACTTAAGCGGAAGCCTGACGAGTCTTGAATGAGATCTTTATGTGCTTACGAACTGGGATAGGGCCAGACTTGTCATGGGAGTGTTTGTTTGAACTTCAATTGGTCAAACTCGTTGACCAATGTCTTGGCTACAGGCATGAGTCTTGATGTCGAATTACAACACAACATTCTCGTCGGTGGAGAAAGAAGTCCCCAAGAAAGTCGACATTTGTTTTTTGCACAAATTCGACGAAAAGAAAACATGCAAAACTTGCATTGATATAGACGAATTACAACTTTTCAACGAGATCTTACAATGAATCTCTACAACTAACAATAAATTTAGGGAAGTGTGTCGATGGATTTTGCTCATTGGCGATCCATACTCGAGACTTATCTACTGATTATTTGTTTTTATGCTTTGGAAAGCAGAGAAAAACTCTCTTATATCTATATTTAATAGCTAAAGTGTGGATTCTCTCCATTCAGTCCCTAAGAGGCTACTTATAGAGCTTTAGGGGCATCCAAGCCCCTACAACCGCTCAACAGCAGGGTAAGCCTGCAGCGAGGCAATAATTTTGACATCAAAGCCTTCAAAGCCCGCATATGAGTTGTTGTCATTCCCCATTACTCACGGAAATCGTAATCATGATGGCCCATTATCAGGGTAATAATAAGTACGTTGATTGCTACACCCTAAATTCCTACTTCGTGGAGGTCAGAATTGGTCAACAAACTGTATGGGAGTGTTTGTTTGAACTTCAATTGGTCAAACTCGTTGACCAATGTCTTGGCTACAGGCATGAGTCTTGATGTCGAATTACAACACAACATTCTCGTCGGTGGAGAAAGAAGTCCCCAAGAAAGTCGACATTTGTTTTTTGCACAAATTCGACGAAAAGAAAACATGCAAAACTTGCATTGATATAGACGAATTACAACTTTTCAACGAGATCTTACAATGAATCTCTACAACTAACAATAAATTTAGGGAAGTGTGTCGATGGATTTTGCTCATTGGCGATCCATACTCGAGACTTATCTACTGATTATTTGTTTTTATGCTTTGGAAAGCAGAGAAAAACTCTCTTATATCTATATTTAATAGCTAAAGTGTGGATTCTCTCCATTCAGTCCCTAAGAGGCTACTTATAGAGCTTTAGGGGCATCCAAGCCCCTACAACCGCTCAACAGCAGGGTAAGCCTGCAGCGAGGCAATAATTTTGACATCAAAGCCTTCAAAGCCCGCATATGAGTTGTTGTCATTCCCCATTACTCACGGAAATCGTAATCATGATGGCCCATTATCAGGGTAATAATAAGTACGTTGATTGCTACACCCTAAATTCCTACTTCGTGGAGGTCAGAATTGGTCAACAAACTGTAATTGTCCTCAGTGTGGTTATGATGTATCACACGGCATTGTATAGCTGCATTGTATAACTATGCAATGGCTATGTGCCTTCAGCGGAAGTGTCATGTAGCGGGACTGGCTATGGTGCTAGCCCTTTGAAGCGGGGTTGATGTTAGCCCTCTTCAAGCGGGGCTAAGTGTGTTTGTTTCACAAGCTCGCGTGAATTGGCCTTCCAGGCTGTCTTCTCCATCTTTCGAGGGCACCATGCATATAAATTAGCAACTTAGGCATTGATGTCACAATTAACACAATCTAAACAAAGTACATTCTCAGATATACTTTAGCATGCTTTAGTCTTTTTCATGTCAAACATAATTTGTAAAACCCTTTTCTTTATACATATCAAGCACTTGCTATTTAATATACTATTTTATTTAATTTGTAAATAATTTAGTTATGAGTCTATCCTTAATATAGGAAATAGTGTCTTTAAGCCAAAAATTCATTTATTTACTATTTTGGATAAAATAATATTTATCTTCCAAAAAATGGTTTTTTATTACCAAAGAGAATATTTCGTAAACTAATATCTTAACCAAGATACTGGGTCCAGTCGGATCATGACCAGCCTGTACCGTTGTGAGACGGCGGCAGTAAGCTGTATCAATCAGTAGTAACTCAAGCACGACATTCTAAAATACGGAAAATTAAACTTGATCAAGACCAGAGTATTTTATTTACATAACTAAACGAATCCTAATTAACATATTTCCTTTAAAATCATATGCTGGTATGGAGAATAGGTGAGTGATATAGAGGGATTTGGGGAGAATGTCATGACCCGATCCCAATATACTAGGTCCGGTCGAATCATGCCATCCTGCACCGTTGTGAGACGGCGACAGTAAGTTGTGTCAATCAGTAGCAATGCAGGAACAACATTCTAAATATGGAATAAAACTTTATTAAACATTTGAAATGAATAGAGTCTAAATGAAACAAACATAAACAGAACAAAGGAATCTCCGGGTTGGGAAAGGAAAGTGATTATTTTTCTATGTTTGGATGCCAAAGGAATTGAGGAGAAAAGAAAAGTGATTCCCAATGTAAGAGAAATAATGGAGGAAAGTGATTCCATCCAAGCAAGGAATCACTTTCCCACATTGAAGTATTCACTTTTCTTCCCAACTTCATTGGCATTGCCAAACATCGAAAAGAAAAATCAATGAGAATTAAAGTTTCTCAAAGGAAAGGAAATGACAAGGAATTGATTTCCCTTCCATTCCGCGGAACCAAACGAGGCCTTAATTCCCCTATCCTGGTTCAGCTAACTCAATGAAATCCAAATCGGATCCGTAGTAAGAACAATAGGCCAGCTAAAATATTTGTCTCCAGTCAGGAGGGGTACAAGAACATACAAATCCATTCCAGCATCTTATTTAATAATTAAAAATGAGACAAGCAGTTTATAACAGAAATATATTTTCTAAATAATAAACAAAGAAGTTAGGCAATAAATCTTAGGAAAAGAAAATGATACAATCTAGCTCGCAATAGTGTGTGAGCGCGTAACATCCTGTGGCCGGCTAGGGATGGAGGCAGTAAGTGTTCTAGTGAACACGGTCCGGCTTCATCCCAAGTGGGTTGGGCTTTCCCTATCCATAGTGATTCAGTAGGGAGATTTGACAACAGGTGTTCGCACTACTCCCCAAACCCCGAGTCAACGAGTCAATCAAGCAGTCAATATGATCCGAGAGGAATCCCGTGAGTCAAGTGTCGATACAGTAGTTCTACTATGCAATCAAATTAATTATTAACTAAAACACAAATTTGGGTAAGTATGAACTTACCTTGGTGTTCCTGATGCTGGAGGCGACGACAAGAAAGTATTCAGGCTAAGTCCCAAGACTAAAAATCTACATTAACGTCTAAGCCCTAAATCACCGATAGTTTAAATAAGCGATTAATTATAGAAATATTTTTGAAAGCTCTAAGTTAATAGTATAAGAAAATTACGGTTTTTGTAAATAAAATAGTAAAACTTATTATTTTTTGTAAATAATGCGAGAAATATTATACCAATTTATTAGTAGATAATAAACAGTTTTTCGTAAACTAATATCAAAATAGAATTACCTATATAAAATACTTGAAAATCCTCTGAAAGTAAATAGTATTTTATTTACATAACTAAAAGAAATATTTTAATAGATATTTCTAAATGATAAGAAACCATTTTAATAGCAAAATATTACAAGAATCATTTATTTAGAAATAACTAATATTTTTAAAAATATGATTAAGGTGATAAATAACTACTGATAAAAAAAAATTTTAAGTAATTTATTCAAAACGTGAAAGTTTAGGTGGAACCTATAAAATATTCTCTTTGGTAATAAAAAACCATTTTTCGGAATATAAATATTATCTTATCCAAAATAGTAAATAAATTGATTTTTGGCTTAAAGACACTATTTCCTATATTAAGGATAGACTTTTGATATGAACTATTTTGGAAACTAATTTAGTGTTTTATTTACGTAAAAATAACGGCAACATCGTAACAATACTATTAAACCTAAAATAACGCAATTTTCTACGATAATCGTAATTAAACATTTTGTTAACGATTAACATTAATCATTTAATTTAAAACTTACTATTTAATATAACAATCTATAATACAGCATAATTATTAATAATCTAATCGTCACAAAATTAATTATTGAGTTCTATTACAAGCCATATGGTCGAAATACGAAACTATCTATCCCAGAATTGACAGAGCTTTATTCTGTCAATTTCCTGTTAATTTCGGTCATAACAGAAAAGGGTTTTGCATTCTGGAAATTAACAGAGAGGGTCAGGGCTTACCGGATGGTTGATGACGGAGTACCGAGGGGAGGCCTTGGACTCGGAACGCACGCGCACGGAAAACGCGGAACGCGCACGCACGCGGGGAGCTCACGTAGAACGCACGGGACAGCAGGAGTGCGTGCACAGGCACGTGGGGCTGCCGTGCATGGGACAACGCTGCACGCGCATGGGGGCACGCTGCTGGCGTGCCCTAGTGGCGACTGGCGGCACCGGCAGAAGGTGGTTCGGGAGGAGGCGGCGCGGGTCGGATGAAGGGGTGAGAGATCTGGAGTGGTAGTGAGGGTGCTGGGTGTGATGAGTTAGGAGAGAATAGAGATGGTTGTTTAAGAATGAGGGTGAATTTGTGAATGTGGGAGAATGGAGATGGTGCCGTGTGTGTGTGTTTGTGAGTGATTTGAGGGGGAGAAGTTGTGAGAACGTGGGGGAGAAAGGAGAATGGTCAGGAGGAAATTGGGGATGGGTTGAACAGGTGTGTGGGTGAGAGTTGGTTTTTCTTAAAATAAAGAAAAGGATTTTACAAGCTTCCCTCAGAAAATTTCGTCCTCAAATTCTATCAGTAAAAAAAGAGAGGGTTAGGACATACTTAGAAAAGATGGGATACTTCTCTCTCATCTCAGCCTCTCGCTCCCAGGTAGCCTCGCTTGGAGAGTGGTGATACCAAGCTACCTTGACTAGTGGGATCACAATGTGCCTCAGTCTTTTCTCCATGCGATCTACTATCTCCACTGGCTGCTCTGGCATGGTGAGACTTGGTCCGACTTCTAGCTCTGAATGATCTACAACATGGCTCGGGTCCGATACGTAACACCTCAGCTGCGATACGTGAAAGACGTTGTACACGCTCTCGAGACTAGATGGAATAGCCACTATGTAAGCTACTTCTCCAACCCTGCTCAGTACTTCAAATGGGTTGATATACCTAGGACCGAGCTTTCCAGCTCTGCCGAAAGACATGAAGGAGGCACATCAGTCGCAGCATTCTATCCACCCAGGAGCAAACAAGATGTACAAAGGCATGAGAGCACACGTATGGTGGCTTGGAATGAAGAGAGACGTGGCAGAGTTCGTCTCCAAGTGCTCGATCTGCCAGCATGTGAAGGCAGATTCTCAGAGGCCATTAGATTTGGTACAGCCGCCTTTCATTCCGGAGTGAAAATGGAAGCATATTACCATGAATTTTGTAACTGGATTGCCTAGATCTCAAGGAGGAAAGGATGCCATCTGGGTAATTGTGGACAGACTGACCAAGTCTGCCCATTTTATTCCTTTCAAGGTTGGTTTATCCACCGAAAGGTTAGCAGCTCACTATATGCAGAACATCTACCGACTTTATGGAGTTCCAGTCAGCATTGTGTCAGACATGGATACCCGGTTCACTTCACACTACTGGAAGTGTTTGCAGGAAAGCTTGGGTACTCAGCTAAAGTTCAGCACTACATATCACCCACAGACTGATTGGCAGTCTGAAAGGACTATTCAGACGCTTGAGGACATGCTGAGATCGCGTGTTTTATAGTTTGGAGGATCTTGGAAAGATCATCCACACCTGGAAGAGTCTGCAGGAAAGCTTGGGTACTCAGCTAAAGTTCAGCACTGCATACCACCCACAGACCGACGGACAGTCTGAAAGGACTATTCAGACACTTTAGGACATGCCGAGATCGTGTGTTTTACAGTTTGGATGATCTTGGAAAGATCATCTACACCTGGTTGAGTTTTTCTATAACAATAGCTACCAGGCCAGCATCCGGATGACACCGTTTGAGGCGTTATATGGCAATGTTGTAAAAACCCTTCTAGGCGGTTGACTAGTCGCTAGTCGGCTGCTGCCGACTCGACCAGGCCGACTAGGGGTTAGTCCGTCCAAAAATCGGTCCACACCATTAATCGGTGCTAGTCGGCCGACTAGGCTTTGCTACTGCCAGGGAAAAAAATGCAAGGCAGCCATCGTCGAGTCGAAGAAGAAGAGAAGGAGAAGGAAAAAAGGTGACCGGCCTAGCCGCAGTCGCAGACAAAGTCGACGGCAGCCCAGACGAAGACGCGGACACAGATAGCTGCCTTCTTCTTCTTGCTCTCATTCTCTGTTGCTTCATCTTCTTCCCCATTGCTGCTTCTGCTTTTTCTTTTTCTCCTTTTTATTATTGTTGTTGTTCTTTTTAGTAAAGAAAATTGTTGTCGTATCTTTGCAATTGCTATTATAGATTTTTGCTTTGTTGCTATCTTTTTTAATTTTTGAAAAAAGTTACTGATCTACTCTTTTTTTATTTTTACTTCTGCTTTGTTGTCTCTCTTTGCTACTACTATCGTAACTCTTTTTTTTTTTTGCTTTTTGCTGTTTATTGCTTTTGTTTGCTACTGCTGCTGTAACTCTTCGTGCAAAATAAGAATTTGTTAACATATTGTTTAAAAATTTATCAAAATAGAAATTTGTGCAAAATAATGAATAAGAAAGTTTGTCAATTAACATATTATTTTTTAAAATATTTTGACATATTACATATATATATTAATTAAAAAATCCAAACCGACTAGTCCGATTAATTCTTAGTCCTCGTGAACCGATTAGCGGTCGACTAGCGATTTTTACAACCTTGCTTGAACCTAGAATACTTCAATTATGCAAATCTGATAATTTTCGTTTTAGCATTCGGTTTAGGAAATTATTTTGCTATGAATTTATTTACTTCATTTTTATGGTGATTCTTTACTTTCTATTTTTATGATGCCATAGTTTGTTTTTCAAGAGCAAAGACTGGAGAATAGAAGATTAAGGAAAGAGTATTACCTAAAACTAAAAGAACATAACAGAAAACATCAAAATAAGAATAAAAAGAAAGACGAGAGCAACGACGACAAATCTAGCAACGACAACATTAAAATATGGATGTAAGAGAACAACTAAATGCAGGTACAAAGATTAAAAATTAAAACTAAAAACTAAGAAACAAGTAAAAATTTAAATTAAAAAACTAAAAAAAATAAAATTTTAAAAAAACTAAAACATTAAAGAATTAATAATTTATTAATTCTTTAATGTTTTAGTTTTTTTAAAATTTTAAATTTTTTTAGTTTTTTAATTTAAATTTTTACTTGTTTAGTTTTTAATTCATAATTGTTTCGATTTTTAATTTTTTAATCTTTGCACCTGCATTTAGTTGTTCTTTTACATCCATATTTCCATGTTGTCGTCGCTAGATCCGTCGTCGTTGTTCTCGCCTTTCTTTTTATTCTTATTTTGATGTTTCTTGTTATGTTATTTTAGTTTTAGGTAATACTTTTTCCTTAATCTTCTATTCTTCAGTCTTTGCTCCTGAAAAACAAACTATGGCATCATAAAAATAGAAAGTAAAGAATCATCATCGAAAATGAATCCATAGCAAAATAATTTTTCCAACCGAATGCTAAAACGAAAATTATCAGATTTGCATAATTGAAGTCTTCTAGGTTGATACTAGGTTCAAGCAAGGTTGTAAAAATCGCTAGTCGACCGCTAGTCGGTTCGCGAGTACTAAGAATTAATCGGACTAGTCGGATTGGATTTTTTAATTTATATATATATATATATATATATATATATATATATATATATATAATATATATATAAAAAAAAATATATATATATATATATATATATATATGTGTGTAATTTGTCAAAATATTTAAAAAATAATATGTTAATTGTCAAACGTTTAATTATTGCAATACACTTTCTTATTCATTATTTTGAACAAATTTCTATTTTGATAAATCTTTAAACAATATGTTAACAAATTCCTATTTTGCACGGAGAGTTACAGCAGCAGTAGCAAACAAAAGCAAAAAGTTGTTGTTGCTCTTTTTAGTAAAGAAAATTGTTGTCGTCTCTTTGCAATTCCTATTATAGATTTTTACTTTGTTGCTATCTTTTTTATTTTTGAAAAAAGTGACTGATCTACTCTTTTTTTATTTTTACTTCCGCTTTGTTGTCTCTTTTTTTTTTTTTTTTGCTTTTTGATGTTTTTTGCTTTTGTTTGCTAATGCTGCTGTAACTCTTCGTGCAAAATAGGAATTTGTTAACATATTGTTTAAAGATTTATCAAAATAGATATTTGTGCAAAATAATGAATAAGAAAGTGCATTGCAATAATTAAAAGTTTGACAATTAACATATTATTTTTTTAAATATTTTGACATATTACATATATTGCATATATATTAATTAAAAATCCAAACCGACTAGTCCGATTAATTCTTAGTACTCGTAAACCGACTAGCGGTCGACTAGCGATTTTTACAACCTTGCTTGAACCTATTATCAACCTAGAAGACTTCAATTATGCAAAGACTTCAATTATGCAAATCTGATAATTTTCGTTTTAGCATTCGGTTGGGAAATTATTTTGCTATGGATTCATTTACTTCATTTTCGATGATGATTCTTTACTTTCTATTTTTATGATGTCATAGTTTGTTTTTCAGGAGCAAAGACCGGAGAAGAAGATTAAGGAAAGAGTATTACCTAAAACTAAAAGAACATAACAAGAAACATCAAAATAAAAATAAAAAGAAAGGCGATAACAACGACGACGAATCTAGCGACGACAATATGGAAATATGGATGTAAGAGAACAACTAAATGCAGGTGCAAAGATTAAAAATTAAAACTAAAAACTAAGAAACTAAAAAATTAAAAAGTTAAACAATTATGAATTAAAAACTAAACAAGTAAAAATTTAAATTAAAAAAATAAAAAAAATTAAAGAATTAAAATTAATTAATTTTTAGTCGTCGCTAGATTCGTCGTCGTTGCTTGTTATGTTCTTTTTATTCTTATTTTGATGTTGCTTGTTATGTTCTTTTAGTTTTAGGTAATACTCTTTTCTTAATCTTCTATTCTCCGGTCTTTCCTGAAAACAAACTATGTCATCATAAAAATAGAAAATAAAGAATCACCATCAAAAATGAAGTAAATGAATCCATAGCAAAATAATTTCCTAAACCGAATGCTAAAACGAAAATTATCAGATTTGCATAATTGAAGTCTTCTAGGTTGATACTAGGTTCAAGCAAGGTTGTAAAAATTGCTAGTCGACCGCTAGTCGGTTCACGAGGACTAAAAATTAATCGGACTAGTCGGATTAGTCGGTTTGGATTTTTTTAATATATATATATATATATATATATATATATATATATATATATATATGTAATATGTCAAAATATTTTAAAAAATAATATGTTAATTGTCAAACTTTTAATTATTGCAATGCACTTTCTTATTCACTATTTTGCACAAATTTCTATTTTGATAAATCTTTAAACAATATGTTAACAAATTCCTATTTTGCACGGAGAGTTACAGCAGCAGTAGGCAAAAAACAGCAAAAAGCAAAAAAAAAGTGTTACAATAGCAGTAGTAAAGAGAGACAACAAAGCATAAGTAAAAATAAAAAAGAGTAGATCAATCACTTTTTTCAAAAATAAAAAAAGATAGCAACAAAGCAAAAATCTATAATAGCAATTGCAAAGAGGCAACAATTTTCTTTACTAAAAAGAGCAACAACAACAGTAATAAAAAGAAGAAAAAGAAAAAACAGAAGCAGCGGGGAAGAAGATGAAGCAACGGAGAATGAGAGCAAGAAGAAGAAAAAGAAGAAGAAGACAGCTACCTGCGTCCGCGTCTTTGTCTGGGCTGCCGTCGACTTCGTCTGCGGCTAGGCCAGTCACTTTTTTTTCCTTCTCCTTCTCTTTTTCTTCGACTCGATGATGGCTGTCTTGCATTTTTTTTCTAGCAGTAGCAAAGCCTAGTCGGCCGACTAGCACCGATTAACGGTGTCGACCGATTTTTGGACGGACTAACCCCTAGTCGCTAGTCGGCCTAGTCGAGTCGACGACGGCCGACTAGCGACTAGTCGGGGACTAGTTGGCCGCCTAGAAGGATTTTTACAACACTGCGCATATGCCATATCCAGCTTTCATCTTGCGTTGTAAAGAGACACTTTCCTGTACTGTTAGTCTTTTCTGACAGATATAGAACATATATATTGTCATCTCTTATTCCCTCGAAGGAAATTATTCCAAAAGTTTTATCATAAACAAAACATTTATTTTTAACAAAATTTATTCAATAACCGTGATCAGTTAACTGACTAATACTCAGCAGGTTATGTTTCAATTATGTTACTAAGTATACATTTTTAATAATGGGTGAAAGAGAGATACATATGTCACCAATTCCAATGATATGTCCTTTAAGGTTGTTTCCAAAGGAGACAGCCTTCTTTCTTCATCGATAGAGTTGCGAACAATTTGTCGTCACCTGTCGTGTGCCTGGAGCAACCACTATCGAGTATCCACTTGCTTTTAGTGGGAGAAGGAAGGTCCACCTACAACACAAGTTGAAGATGTAACCTTTGGTACCCACTTTCTCGAGGGTCCTGATGTGTTAGCTTTTGGAACCCACATATACACATTCATATCTACTAGCTTTCTAATCTTACACTGAGGTGACACATGTCCTTTTAATCCACAATAATGACATGTAGCAGAAGTGTTAGTGCTAGGTTTTGTTCGAAAATCATGCATATGAGTATGAAATAGTGTGTGCATTCTTGTTGTGTGGAAACACATACATATAAGCATGATTTCAAACATTTCTAGTAGTGTTGTTAGTATGGTGTTTGTGTTTAGCCTTCTGACTTGTGTTTACCTGAGCAGTTGGTTTAGCAACATGTTTGTACAGTTTAATCTCTAACTTTTTAGAGTTGTTGTTGGCTTCATTTAACTTGGCCGTGAGTGCATCTACTCTTAGAATAGCAACATTATACTTTTTCTTCTCTTGTTCATAGAGATCGTTAAGTTTTACATTTTCTTGATTTGCTTTCTCAAGCTTTTCAAGAGAATTATGTAAACTTAGCTTTAAAGAAGTAATCTCATTGGTGTCACTAGAAGAATCTTTAATATCTTCTAACATTCTAGATTGCTTGAAAATTTCAGACTGTACAAATTTCAGTTCTTTCTTAGCACTTTTGTACATGTCTATCATTTTCTTCTGATTGGCCAATAGAACAGAAAAAGCATCACACAATTCATTAAAAGTAAATTCTTCATAGAGAGGGTTTGTTATTACCTTAGTATCTGTAGCCATGAAGCATAAGTTTGCTGAGTTCCGAGAGTTGTCTTCTTCTTCAGAATCACTAGCTTCACTTTCATACCAGATACTAGTGTTTGCATAGTTTTAGTCGTTGACCTTCTCTTGCTTGTCTGATTATGTCTGCTTGTTTGATCGTTTCTGCTTCCTCTCCTTATAACAGGGCAATCATTCTTTATATGGCATGTTCTTTTGCAGCCAAAACAGAACGGTTCTTCGTCATCTTTGAAGTCCTTCTTGTTTGACTTCTCACGTCTGAGGAATCGCCTGAAGTTTCTTGTTATCAGGGTCATCTGCTCGTTGTCTGAGCTATCTGTCTCACTCTCATCGTCAGAGGTTGTCTTGTGATTTGCCTTGAATGTTATTGCCTTCTCTTTTGGATTTTGTTCATCGAAGTCCTGAAGATCCAACTCATGTGTCATGAGCTTTCCTGTAAGGGTTTCAAGGCTCATTGTTGAGAGATCATTTCCTTCAATAATGGTCGTTGCTTTTGGATTCCAGTTCTTTGGTAGTCCACGAAGAATCTTCCGAATCTTTTCATGATTGTTGTATTCTTTGCCAAGGGAAGATATAGGATTAACAATATCTAAAACTCGAGTAAACATAGCTGTAATAGTCTCATTAAACTTCATTTTGAATGCCTCATACTCTGGTGTAAGTCTTGAGATTTTGGATTCCTTCACTTGTGAAGTACCTTCATGAGTAACCTCAAGAAGTTTCCAAACCTCGTTGGACGTGGCACATGTAAAGACTCTATTGAACTCAGTTCTATCAATAGCACAAAATAAAGCATTGATGGCTTTTGCATCAAGACTGGCTTGTTTCTTTTCATTGTCGGTGTATCTATCGAATGGTTTGTTAACTAGAACACCTTCTATCACAACAGGTAGGGGTTTCTGATAACCATTGATGACAATCGACCATAAATCGAAATCAAGTGACTTGATGTAAAAGCTCATCCGTGTCTTCCAGTACGTATAATTTGTGTCATCAAATAAGGGTGGCCTATTTGTTGACTGACCTTCACCGTTGCTTGGAAATATGGATGTCATATCTCAAGGAGTGTTAATTCCGTCAAGAGATAACCAGCTCTGATACCAATTGTAGGAACAGTGGCACCTCTAGAGGGGGGTGAATAGAGTGCAGCAGAAATATTTAGCAATTAAAAAGTTAACTCTAAGCATGTGAAGCAATATATATAATTTAAATGCAAGTAAAGCAGTAAAAATTGAGGCGATAAAACAATACGCCTCTGCGAGGACTAGTCCAGTCTCGAGTACTCAACCCGATATTGAATCCACTATTTGAAATAGAGATTACACCACGTGTTTTGCTCCGAAGAACACGCCAACTTCAACACCGTCGTGTTTTTATCCGAAGCCCACGAACAAACTTCACCAATCAATTTTCTGAGAAAAAGCTTTTATACGCCAAGCTTGTACAACTCGAAAACTCCTAATCGGAAACCACCGACACTTAGAAGAATAGAGTTGACTTAGAGATCTGAAGATTAAAGCTTTGAAAATGAATAGAAAGCTTTGAGAATAGATAGAGAAGATAAAGAAAGAATGAGTGTTTAGAAATGACAAAATCTTCTCTACTTATAAGAATTTTTGAGACAGAGTTCAGACAGAACTCGGTAGGGCTAACGTTCATATTTTTAAACGTTGCAGATCCAAAGGAATAGGAATTTGCTGCTGACCAGGAGAAATCAAGTTGACCGAGTTCGGTTCCTTTGATTCTGGTTCAACCTAAGTTGGTTTTGGTTCGGTTTAAGGAATGAATCAAGATAGGTTTAGAGATAGACTTCTAATTGTCAGTGATCCCGACTCAATAAATAGAAAAATACATAATAAATATGAAAATTTAATGAAGTCAAACTCTGCATTCTTCGTTTCTTTTCATATCAAGATCGAAGTTTAAAACAATTATCGAAATTGGTTTGACTATGGCTAAATGTGCCAACAACACGCACTCTCGCCGTCCCGCGCGTTCCGCATGACCTCCCCGCGTGCGTGCACGTTCCGCTTGTTCCGTACGCATGCATTTTGAGTCTGAGGCCTCCCCTCGGTACTCCGTCATCAACCATCCGGTAAGCCCTTACCCCCTCTGTTAATTTCCAGAATGCAAAACCCTTTTTTGTTCCGACCGAAAGTACCAGAATAAAACTCTGTCAATTCCGAGATAAATAATTTCCTCTTACGACCTTGAATTAATTAATTATGTGACAGTTAGATTATTATTACTAATAATTATACTGTATTATAGATTGTTATATTAATTAGTAAGTTTTAGATTAAATGATTAATTTCAATGGTTAACAAAATGTTTAATTACGATTATCGTAGAAAATTACGTTTTTTAGGTTTAAGAGTATTGTTATGATGTTGCCGTTATTTTTACATAAATAAAACGCTAAACTAGTTTCCAAAATATTTCATATCAAAAGTCTATCCTTAATATAGAAAATAGTGTCCTTAAGCCAAAAATCCATTTATTTACTATTTTGGATAAATTAATATTTATCTTCTAAAAAATGGTTTTTTATTACCAAAGAGAATATTTTATAGGTTCCACCTAGTTATTATTAATTATTATAGTTAAATTAGTAACTTTCACGTTTTGAATAAATTACTTAAAATATTGTTTTCATTAATAGTTAATTATCATCTTAATCATATTTCTAATAATATTAGTTATTTCTAAATAAATGATTCTTTAATATTTTGCTATTAAAATAGTTTCTTATTATTTAGAATTATTATTTAGAAATATCTATTAAAATATTTCGTTTAGTTGTGTAAATAAAATATTATTTAATTTCAAAGGATTTACAAGTATTTTATATAAGTAATCCTATTATGATATTAGTTTACGAAAAACCGTTTATTATCTACTAATAAATTAGTATAATATTTCTCGCATTATTTACAAAAAAATAATAACTTTTACTATTTTATTTAAAAAATATAATTTTCTTATATTATTAACTTAGAGCTCTCTAAAATATTTCTATAATTAATTGCTTATTTAAACTATCAGTGATTTAGGGCCTAGACGTTAACGTCTTTAATATATTAATTAGAATTGTAGCAACCGTATGTTGGCAACTACGTTACATTTCGTTAATGTAGGTTTTCAGTCTCAGGACTTGGCCTGAATACTTTCATGTCGTCACCTACAGCACTGGAAACACCAAGACAAGTTCATACTTACCCAAACTTGTGTTTTAGTTCATAATTAATTTCATTGCATAGTAGAACTACTGTATCGACACTTGACTCACGGGATCTCTCTCGGATCATACTGACTGCTTGATTGACTCATTGACTCGGGGTTTGGGGAATAGTGTTAACATATGTGGTCAAAAATCCCTACTAAATTACTGTGGATAGCGAAAGTCCAACCCACTTGGACCGAATTCGGACCGTGTTCACTAGAACACTTACTGCCTCCATCCCTAGCCAGCCACATGATGTTACGCACTCACACACTATTGCTAGCTAGATTGCATCCTTTTTTCCAGATATTTATTGCATAACTGTTTCTTTATTTATTATTTAGAAAATATATTTCTGTTATAAACTGTTTTTTGTCTCATTTTTAATTATTAAATAAGATGCTGGAATGGATTTTTATGTTCTTGTTCCCCTCCTGACTGGAGACCAATGTTTTAGGTGATTGCGACGACGAGGAGCTGGCTTATAGTTCTTACTACGGACCCAACTTGGGTTCCGAGGAGTTAGCTAAACCGAGACAGAGGAATCAAGAGTCCTAATAAATAAACAAGTTGTAACAACTGGATGTTTGTTCTGTTTATGCTTGTTTCATTTAGACTCTAGTTCATTTCAAATGTAATATAAATTTTCTTGTTGTCACAAATCTCTTTGTTATATATTAATCCCTACTTTGACCTATGGCATTTGTATTCGCCAAGGCCTCCAGAGTCCAGATGAAACACAAAATGAATATTAATATCTTAAACAAACAATACGTCTAAACAATACATATTGCTTTCTAAGTAAGCTATAAATTCCTAAGAATGTGACACGAGCTCAAATACATAGAAGTTTGAATTCTACAAAAGGACAACTTGAACTAGAGTGTTCCATCTACCGAGTTATATGTGCAATTCCAATAAAAGATTGTGCATGCTTCAGACTGAAGAGTTCCTATTAACGATTTCATCACAAATTCAAGGTGTAACCTAGACAAGGTTATAAACGGCGGTAGGCGGGTGTGCGGCGGAGAGAGTCCGCCTACCGCCTAGGCGCCGCCTAGGCGGTCGATACATTTTGAATACTTTTTACTATTTTGCCACTTTTTTTTGCATAATATGCATATCTTAAGGGTGTTCCATACATAACTAAGTTGTAGAACGAAGATTTATAAAGTTTTAGTTTTGTAAAAGTGAACCATAGGCCCATAATACTTAAAAAAATCTTTTTGGCCAAAATATTTTGTTAAGTATTGCTCCGTCTAGGCGCCGCCTACGCCGCGTCACCTCCGTCTATGCCGCCAACCTCCGTTGGCCGCCTACTCCACCGCCTACCGAAAAGCGGTGCGGAGAGGGACCGCCTACCGCCTAGGCGGACGCCATTTAGAACACTGAACCTAGAAGACTGTTGCGGACACATAAAGTTTCTACACTTAATTTTGGTTGAAGAGGATCATCCTCCCATGAAATACTCCATCTTCCTACAAATTTCCTTCCTTGGAGAGGCCTACCTATTAGGCAGAAAGGACTAGTACTAATTTAATATTTTAAACTCGATCTCAACTTTTCTATTATTTTCTGATCCTATACCAAATTACTCCATTCAGGTAATTGCAACTCCTAGTACCAACCAATATTGCAAAAAGTCAACATAAAAGAATAAGAAGAAGAAGGCTCCTTTATGAGCAGGCACATAAAAGAATAAAAAGAAGAAGGCTCCTTTATGAGCAGGCGGTTGTAGGTTCTGAGGATCTAGAATATAAACTTCACAACTATAAAGGACCAAGTTCCACAAGGCCCCCGCTAATGCAGGGACCGGGGAGGGCCAAGACGTAGGCAGCCTTAACCAACCACCCCCTTTCCCAACCCCACCACTGGAGAGGATGTTCTGCTACTCGAACTATAAAACTATGCAAATACTCTAAACAATAAATTAGCCAAGAAACTACTCTGTTATGAATTTATCGGCTAGTATCAAGTATCAACCATGTGAACAATTACATCCAAGTATAAATTCACATCAACATAAAGCTTCTAGGTACTGCACATGTATCGGGAGTAAAGCTTTCGCTAACAATCTTCCGCAATCTAAAGAACTATGAGCAAATAACCAAACAGTAAAGAACAATATAAACTATATATTCATTTGGATCCGACGCATACCCCAAGCCACGGTGCACTCCTCGCTCGTCGCGCTCGCCTGGTTAGCCTGGCACTCGATGCCTGCAATAGATTTCCCCCAAAAAAAAAAAAAAAAAATCAACCTCAAGGAACGTCAACGAAACCCTAACCCTAAAAGAAAACGAAGAAGACGAAAAAAACGGAGGAGAAGTCCTCACAGAGATCCATGATGTGGTTCCTGCAGATTGCACAGTTGTCGACCACGATGTCTGCATCAAAAAACACAATGGCCCGATCGAATCGTCAGTAGATCCAAATCGAAAGAGAGAGAGAGAACTAGTACATTAAAAAAACTAACCCTAACCCTAGCCCTGGCCGAAACCCTAACCCTAACCACTCACCCCAGGCCCAGAGGGCGACGGCGTTCCACTTCTTGATCTCGAAGCGCTTCGGCTTCTTGGAGGAGGAGGAGGACGCGCAGCAGGAGGGCCCGGCGGAGCTGGATCCCTCGCCGCCCGGAGCCATGTTGACGTCGGTGTCGACGGAAGCCATTGCTACCGCCGCCGCTGCTGTTGAGAGAGAGAGAATCGAATTGGAAAGAGAAGGACTAGATGGAGATATTAAATAGGGGAAGGGGCTGGTATTTATAGAATACGTACCGGCTCCTCTTTTCCGATTTTTGGCGCTCTGCTACCATTATTTTTATTTTAATATTACTAGCATATGTACACGTGCCTTGCACGTATTTTAACATTTCTTAATTAGTTTATGAAGACTCTTTAGGAAGACCAAAGGGTAGTCTTCCTAATTACTAAGTTGTCCTTATTAAAATTAATAAACTATTTTTAAATAGTATAAGTATGTAAGGGTATTTTCGGAATTCAAAAGTTTCACCATCTAAGTTTTTCTATTATATAGTAGAATAGATAATAATAATATAGTTATTAAAGTAATAAAAAAAACATTTTACTACATATAAACAAGTTACAAAATAATAATAACAATAATAATAGATAATTGACACCTAAAAAAATAAGTCTAACACTTGTCACTGGAAAATTATTCAGTGATCTGGATTCACGTTATCCATAGTCAATGATATCATGACACATGATCTATGTTTTCCTTCTTTAATTTAGATTTGCATAAAATAGAAAAAACATAGGTCAAGTGTCATTATATTATTTGGTGCTAATCAAAGCTCATCATGAGCTCGAACCAATAAAAAAAAAATCTTGTCGGTGGAGATTGGTAAAGAATTTGAGATATTGAATAAATTTTGAGTTTTAACTATAATTGGAAGAAGGAAACAAAATAAAATTTAGTAAATGCCGGATCAGTTAGTGGAGATTGATAAATAATAACGAGAATGTCTTGAATTAGAGCAATAAAAGAAATTAAAAAATATTCTAAGAAAAAGAAGAAGAAGCTCATGTATAAAATTTAAATGCCTAAATCAATAACTCTTCAAATCTACATTCTTTGTGATATGAAAATTTGTTTGCAATTTTCATAAGAAACACGTTTCGTCAAACACTAATTAAGTTAACAACTCTAAATACAAGAGGAGAAGAAAATATTCACACCAACAATGAATATCGTCCCTCAAAATGCCTCCAACAACATATAGATGTGTGTTTTATTAAAACTTGTACAATAGCGTCATATTTTTCATCATTAAATGTTCTTATTTTTCTAACCTGAAATCATTTTTATACACATATTTCTCACTCGTAAAGAAAACAAGACAAGGCAATGAGAGTTATAGAATTTATACTATTATCTATAATTATGGAATAACTACAACTTGATGAAATTCAAGTTATGAAAGGAATAAATACACTGACCCTCCCCACCCCACCCCACCCCACCCCACATATTTTATGAGTATTACATGGACTACTCATATTCCGAAAATAATTATATTGACCATCCCTTTCATTTATAAATTTTATAAAACATATGGTGGTCAATGTTATAATTTTTTCATATAAAATATAAACTATAAGTATGGTCCGTGTAATTAGTTTTAAAGTATAAATGATTTATATACTAAGTGTAAAACATAGGGGGTAGATAACACAATTTGTCTGATTTAAAATGTGTATAAGATGCTTATTTCCATTGGCTTTGTTATAGTAGTATACAAAGTTTTACTATCACCTCCCAAATTTTATTAGTTGGTGTCACGATATGGTGTTAGAATGTGGTCATGATGGTGAGTTAGATGTTAGTTGGTGATGGAGGGGAACACACAATGTCGAAATTATGTGGCCAAAAAAATGAGCACATGTTAGGCTCGAAGTGAAATGTATGCTAAGCTATAAGAGCCATTACATTTAAAATTGAAGGCCAAATAAACACACACTAGTACAAATCCTTTATTTTATTTTTTATGAATAAAAATTTATTTAGCCGTCCACTAACTCAAATTTATATAGCGATATAAATGGCCATCCCCTCTCTCTCTCTCCCTCATGCTTCTTTCTTTTCCTATATGCAATTACTTTATTTTTTTTCGTTTGCAACGCGTATGCCAGTAGTGTTTCAAGAACACTAGTCTAAGAAACTTTATGGTAAATAGAATTTTAAGATATATTTAATATAAAATTTGAAAGTAATTAAAGACTTATCAATATTTAATAAGTGATAAAATATTTAATTTATAAATATATTTGTTAATAATCTTTATACTAAAATACGTAAGTTTTTATGAATTCAATTATTATAAGTAATTTATATTTAAAGATATAATATTAATTATTACTTATAAACTAATTAATTTTAAGTTCATAAATTAATATATAGCATAAGTTATTCATATTCAGTTAATTAATTAGTTTTTAAAGGCATGTTAAACTAATAAAAATAATTTTGTTAGTATACTCACTAGTATTTAATAATTATAATTTTTAGTTCATTAAGTAGTATTTATTATTATCCTAATTTATATTTTGCGTTTTTATATTTTACTTTTTTTTTCCAATAAAACAACTTTTAGTATTTACAGGAGACAAAAAATATATGAATTTTTATACAATTTTTATTCATACAAGTACAAATTTAACTTTTCCATTCACCTACAGTTGATCAAACATAAGTTGGTTGCGAAAATTTTAGCATATAAGCAAAAAAAATCAATCTCTTTAATTCAATACAAATCTAAGAATAGATTTTTGATTAGCTTATACTGCTTATGCTTTTTAATTAGAAAAATGAGTTACAAAAGCTGTTTGGTAATCAAAGCTATCATTTTTTTTAAAAGGTAATCTCAATTTGTTGACCACTTACATCTTCACAAAATTGTTTAGAAAATGCTATCTATAATTTGTCCTTAGAAAAATACTATCTATAAAAAATGATTAAATATTATTTAGCGAAGAGGTACAAAAAAAAAAAAGAATTTTTTGACTTTCATCCCACTTATTAATATGACTTTGTACTTACATCCCACTTTTTATTTTTTTAAACTTACATTCCACTTTTCGTCACTAAAAGTATTTTTTGTGACAAAACAAATACTTTTTGTGACAAAATGAATATTTTTTGTGACGAAAAAGCCCTCATTCTTTTCCTTCCAATAAAAAATTAGGTTGCCAGTTTTCCTATTTTTGGTTCTTATTCCTTCACGAAGAAAAAAAGCTTCCTTTTTTGCGGTTCTTCAATGAAGTCAGAGACCATCAAAATAAAATATCTCCATTTTTTGGGAAAAAGGAAGAAAATTAAGAGGTACCCATTAATTTTCTTCTCAAATTTTGTTCTTCAATGTTTGAATTCACTAAAGATCGATTTTTTATTCGTTCCCAGGAGAAAAAAAGGGAGGAATCTTCACCAACACAAGCAAGAAATCAAGAGGTTTCTTCCATTTTCCCTTTAATTTTTTTTCTTCCTATTTTATGAATTAATTTGTTTTCATATTTGGTTCTATTAATTTAGGATTATGGTTTGTAGTTTGCATCCAATGATCTTTCCTTGTATTGAATTAATTTTCCAAATTTATTGTAGTTATTCGGAGCTCTTTTTTTTGCGAATTGATTTGAATTAGAGAAAATTGTGTTCTTGATTACCGGATTAAACATTCGGTGGCGTGTCCGTGTCGTGTGTTGTGTCCTGTTGTATCAGACATGTATTAGATACGGACAGGCAAAAGAAATACACTATAACATGCAAAAACCACTGCTATGTCCGTTTTGCAGTGTTGTATCTGACTCGTAACAGATTCGAACGAACAAAAAATATACGCCAGGACACGCCAAATCAATGCTGTGTCCTGTCAGTGTTTCGTGTCATGTAACAATTTTTCCTTCTATTTTTTTTAGAGAGTATGTAAAAGAGTTGCTACTGAAATTTTTAGGGACAACAAAAAAGATTTCCAACAGGTTTTTCTTTCGAGATCAGAATCAAAGACAAAATTATGTTGTCATTTTCAACTTTTGGTTTCGTTAATGTAGCTAGAGGTTGGCAAAATTTTACATATTTTTCAATAAAATACCAGATCAATCAGGTGGCGTCGTGTACTTTTGTTTTTTTTCTTATAATTTACACTGGATCAAAAGTTTCTTCATTGGATTATTCTCTCTTTTTTCAGGCAGAAGCACTCAAGAATTGGGTCTTGGTCTTCCTATGAGTATCAATTTTAGGGGGTTTTAGATTGGCCACTTTTGGTAGTTTCGGCAGTTTCGAACCCTCCAATTGGTCCGAAACAGCGGAAACTTCTCTCCTTGTTACAAACATAAGTGAGAAACCATGAGGTATCAATATTTATATATATTTGCTCTTTCTTCGATCTTCCATGGCGTATTTGTTGTATTAATTTGTTTTTCAAGCAACTAAGGTTTCTGTACTATTGTCCTGTTCAACTTGTTGATCTGCGTCACCAAACTCAAAACTATATTTATTGTGCTTACTTCGGTATAAATGTTGAAGTATTTCAGATGCTGGGTAGTCCGTTCAATCAAAACTTTATTTATTGTGCTTGTAATGGCTTTCTACAAAACTATTAGAAATATGAGACATCAAACAAAATAAATGAGGTAAATATCAAACTTTGGGATACACAACATAAACAAAGTAAAAGCCAGACCGGGTAACTGCCCAGGGCCCAAAATTTTGAGGGACACAAAAAATTAGATTATATATATATATATATATATATATATATTTATATATATATATATATATATATATATATATATAGAGATAGAGAGAGAGAGAGAGAGAGAGAGAGAGAGAGAGGAGGGACACCGTTTTGATTTTTGTCCTAGGCACCAAAACACTCTGGACCGTCCCTGAGTAAAATAAAGAGACCATGAAAGAAAGGATACAAAGTAGAAAGAAATTTCCTTTTATCCCCAGGTTTAGGACTATATTGGTCTTAGAGCGGATCAATGTTAATCTTATGAATTCTTTCTTAGTTTTATTTGTTATAGTTTTATTTGTTATCGGGTTAATGAGAAAATTATAACTCAATCCTCTTCCCCTTTGAACGTGATCTTTCCTCAAAAGTCAAAACATGGTCGAATAAATCGTTATGCCTATGATTCCTGCCTAACAACAGCACCAGACACTCAATTTTTTTTGCTTATTTGGACAAATCATAATTTTAATTTAACCTCTCAACATGCGTAGGAAATAGAGGTAGGCCGAAACGAACATGGGTTGAAGTTTTAAAGAAGGATATGACTTTTGTTAGGGTTGCAGAGGACATGTCCCTTAATGGAACTGAATGGAAGGAAATGATTCAAACAACCGACCCCACAAATTCTAGTTTCCTGAACAGTTTACAAGCAGTGTATTTTTTCCTGTTTATTGGATGCATGTTTTTTTTTTCTCTCTCTCACCTTCTTGCATGTACTTGCATTTTTCAGCATGCTTTAAAAAAGAATATTGCAGCAGCCTGTTGGAGAATGGTTAGTATTTGCATTCTGCCATATAACTCTGCTATGTGAAGTACAAGAGGAGAATAAGGAGAAGAGACTTTTATAACAATGTCAGATTCCTCTTCATCCGAAGATTCTCCTCCAAACGAGTCATATAACGATTCTACTGATTTTGATTCCTCGACTCCTTCAAAAGATACCGAGTCTCCTCCCCCTGAGTCCGAATCTGGGTCCCCACCTCCTCCTCCCGAGCTCTCCTCATCTTCGGATAATTCCGAGTCTCCCCCATCTCGGCCTCCGCCTCCACCTCCGCAATCTTCTTCTCCACCATCTCCACCTCCGCCATCAAAATCACCACCACCTTCAAGTTCTAACATTTCTCCTCCTCCACCTGACTTGTCTTCATCGCCACCTCCTCCTCAAGATGGCGAATCTTTTTCCCCTCCACCGAAGTCTTCCTCTCCTCCACCGGAAGAGGAAGAGGCTCCACCCCCACCCCCATCAACTAGTAATTTAGTGTTCGCCCCTCCTCCAAAGGGTCAATCGCCATCTCCAACCAATGCAACAGGTCTATCGAAGATATCTCCCCCTCCGCCTCCTGCTGTAACTGTACCTCCTCCACCCCCTCCTAGTAATTCAAGCTCAGTGATCGTCCCGTTGGTTCCTGCCAGTACTCCACCACCTCCTTCACCAACTATTCAAAATCTGTCTCCTCCTAAGACAGGCAATCGGAGTACACCAGTAACTCCTACTCCGGAAACAAATGCAGCAAGTACGCCAGTGAAACCGTCCCCATCAACTCAATCAGAAGCTTCAACCTCCACTCCTAGAAGCACAACTTCCTCCTCTTCTTCAAAGCCGCCGCCACCACCTAAAGTTAAGTCGGATAAATTCCATGTTGACCAATCAGTTGGAGTTATCATTGGTGTGACTCTCTTAGTGGTATTACTTTCATTACTTGCTATTTTATTTGTGATGGTAATGAGGAAGAAGAAAAAAATGGATAAGATGTACTACCGGCCACCTCCTAATGGTGTCTCAGTAAGATCAGGTCGAGAATTATATCTATAGATCTTCGATTATGATTTATGTGCAAATTTAACCTTTAATTGGTTGTTCAGATGCGTATTACTATAGGACTGCAAACTCGATTGCCAGTTCGAGTCACTCAAGTTCATATTATGCATCCCAACAAATGTCCTCTACTGCTTCCGGTACCATGTATGATAGTAATAGAGGTTATGGGCATTTCCAAGGGCCACCAGATCCAACTGGATCCAGGTCATGTTTCACCTATGAGGAGCTGATGGATATAACCCGTGGGTTTGCTCAGGAAAACATCATAGGTCAGGGTGGTTTTGGATGCGTGTACAAGGGTGTTCTTCCAGATGGACGGCGAGTCGCAGTGAAGCAGCTCAAGGCTGGCAGTGGACAGGGGGAGAGGGAATTTAGAGCAGAAGTTGAAATTATTAGTCGGGTTCACCATCGGCATTTGGTCTCGCTTGTTGGATATTGCATTGCCGATTACCATCGGTTACTTGTATATGAATTTGTTCCAAACGGTACTCTTGAGCATCATTTACATGGTTAGTCAAAACAACTGAATAGTTTTTCAATGATCTCATTAGGTATTTATTGTCAATATAAACTTGTGGACTATCGACAGGAAAAGGGCTTCCTGTAATGGAATGGTCTAAAAGACTTAAAATTGCTATCGGATCTGCTCGTGGATTGGCTTATTTGCATGAAGACTGTGAGTAGCATTACCATTATATCATCCTCTCAAGCAAGCTCCACTTTCATATGATCCTGGCTTTGCTTTCTTCTTATATCTTCAGGTCATCCACGGATCATTCACAGGGACATTAAATCAGCTAATATTCTTTTGGACACCTGTTTTGAAGCACAGGCATGCAATATAGCATTTAATTTGTATACCTTCAATTGAGTTGTCATTCAAGCTCCAACAAATTTCTGAAATAATATGACAGGTTGCAGACTTTGGGCTTGCGAAACTTTCAAATGATACCAACACTCATGTATCAACTCGTGTTATGGGTACCTTTGGGTACGTTTTGAAGTGTTAACATGGGTAGAGCCTACTGTTTTATGTATTTAGTTCTTTCTTTGAATATGTGCAACAGAAAATCAATAAGAATCTACAGAATGATATTCCATTGCATTTCTTAACATTAGGTACATGGCACCAGAGTATGCCTCAAGTGGAAAATTAACTGATCGATCTGATGTATTTTCATTTGGAGTGGTGCTTCTAGAGCTTATAACAGGACGCAAACCTGTTGATGCAAGCCAACCTTTGGGGGATGAGAGCTTGGTCGAATGGGTAACCTCTGAACAGTTTTATTCTCTATGCATGTTAATTGTATTTTACTTTCTTAGTGAAAGCTTTTGAACAATCCAGTAATTTATTCTGGGATAATGTTGGTAAGAGACAAAAGATCTTTCATGGCATAATAACAATGCTACCAAATTATATGGGCTTGAAACTTGAAAGGAGCTTATATTTCTATACACATGTCGAGTCAGGTTTGCAATATCGGTATCAGACCCTTCCTATGAGTATCTGGATCGACAATATTGATTCGGATTGGAGTATCCGATTTGTTGGTATTGGAAAGCAAATAATAATATTAATAAATTATCAAAAAATTAGAAAAATATTTTGTACATTTAAGCATAATTTTAAGTTTTTTTTTGTATTGTTTCGTAGTGATTTTGGAATTGAATGAAATAATATTCACCCTTGCTGATTGGTTTACTTGCAAAAAGTCCATTTACATGCTTTTACAATCTTACTATGCTTGCTGATTGGTGTTTTTCATTCAACTTTCTTTGTCGAATTGACTGGAAAAGTGACCCCCAACATCGGCGTTGGTCAGTATCGATAGCGGTTGGTATCGGATTGGAATATGCCAAATCGTATCGGATATCGGTGTGAATTGTCGACATGTCATAGTTCAAATTAGACAGAAATACTTACTCTTGAAATGTCTTTTATCATTTTAGGAAGTGTCAGGTGTGATTAATGTCATAAAGTTCCCGCTGCATATACTTTCGTTTCGTTTGGTTTGGTTTGGTTTCCTTTCCTTTAAATTCTGACACAACTTTCTTTTTTCTCGTCAAGGAACCCATGTATTCTATCTTGGTTGAGTGGAATCTAAATCCTAGATTAATATGGTTCCGACTCTTGATGCTAGATGTTGATAGCCATAATACTTTTGAAAGTTTACCATTGATAAACCATAAGATTTGAAATACTCATGTCTTATCACTTTTGTGTTCTTGGCAGTCTTGCGCAATTTCAAAAGATTTGACATTACATGCGTTATTGTAGTAACATGGCTGCCTAGAAATTCTTTGTAAATTGCAATATTGTTGATCAGACTTAGATCGACTAAAAAACACACACAAAAGCAATTGATGAATCTGGATGCTTGCGAGCCGTTGTTGTACTGTGTTACATGCTAACTGCTCACTGATAGTACTGTTTTTTGTGTACACATTGTAGAAGAATATGGTAAGTGGGCGACCGGAATTCTCAGCGAACTCAGAAGTTTGAAGCGACATGTTTTGGTGTGTTTTAGGATTAGTTTCTTTATTAGTACTCCTAGGATGTCTTGGATTCATCCAAGATATCTAGAACTCCATATTACTATATCCCAGGATATCTAGGATTTAGTTGCTTGTAGATTGAGTTAAAAATTGAGTCACATTGGACTCGAGTCTATATTGTTATTGTTATTTGCATTCATGAATTGTCTATATTACTATATCCTAAGATATCTCAAGCTCTCCTGTAGAGAGCATGTTGGTCATCTCCCAAATGTTAGTCTCCACTTAATTTGGTGTAATCACCATCTCTTCTTCTTCATCTCCCATGCTTAGTATAGTACACATAAAAAAACATGGTATCAGATCCAATCTATTATTCAGCATGGTGTCGGTGCTCTGTATCATGAAAAACAACACATCTCGCATCTATATTTTGTTGGGTGCTCGGCCTAGATAATCTTGAACTAAGTAGTAGGTACTTATCCAGTTTTCTCACACCCAAAAAAAACACTTTAACGCATTTTTTGTGAGCAAAGTGTTATTTGTATTTACACACCCCCCCCCCCCCCCCCCCCCCTAAATTGTGTGTGTGTGTGTGTGTGTTAAATACAAATAACTCTTTTTAATATTGTACATATGTTATCTAATACCATTTATAACTTGGTAATAGACCATGCATTATGAGAAACTACTTGGTTAATCTAGATCTAATTGCCTTGACAACATAGCTCATATGGCCTACCATTGATGTTGCACTCACTCTGAAATGAGTGCATATGCTTTATAGGACTTATGGACAGAGAGAAATACAACTTTTTACTCCATCTTCCTATTGAGAAGCCCTCTAAACTCTGCACGCACTGACGCTGTATGTTCAACTTCATAGGCGCGTCCGCTCCTCGTTCATGCTATCGAGTCAGGAAACTTCGACGAATTGGTTGACCCGAGGCTTGAAGACAACTATGCTAAGCCAGAGATGTCCAGAATGATTGAAGCCGCTGCGGCATGCGTTCGCCATTCTGCTCCTAAAAGACCTCGCATGGTTCAGGTACACAATCTACATGAAGACCTAATGTGTTTCAAATTTGAGCTTGCTGGCTTCTTTGTGAACCATGAAGCACTCGTAAATTTATTGTTTCTTTAGGTTGTGAGAGCATTAGATACTGACGGAGACATGGCGGATCTCACAAACGGCGTGAAAGTCGGCCAGAGCCAGGTCTTCAATTCCGGCCAGTACTCGGCCGACATCAGGAAGTTCCGTCAGATGGCGTTCGCTAGCGGGGAGTACGAGAGCTCGGAGTACGGATGCTCGGGAGAGCTCAACCGCAGGAGTGCGGCGCACAGTGGCTCATTGCGGCCTGTAGACGAAAGCGCTTCAGGCTTCTCGAGCAGCCAGGACTCCGAGACTAGTGCTATCTGTAGGAGGGACAGAAACTCGGGTGGAGGAAATTACCGACACAGTGGAAGGGGATTCCCTTGATCTGGAAACGCCGTATGCTTTTCGCCAGTGTCAGGTGACAAGCGAGCCTTACGAGGAGAAACGGCTATCGGCTGCTTCCAGGATCTCATCAAGATGGGGGATTGGTCGATCCGGCTTTCGCCTCTGGCTGGGACAGGTGATCTTGAGTTGGATACCAGTTGTCAATGACATGAAGAAAGCTGTTAGCCAAAACAAACTTACTGAGAATCTCTTAGGCCCAGAGTGTAAAAATCATCTCTACAAGTAGTAGTTGTGACTACACAAATATGTTGTCAAAACCATTTACTTTGTTATTCACAGTGGTAGTATGTAATGTTAGCTTTCCTTTGTTGCTTCTGTGAAGTAGAAGCTGGAAAGAGCCATCTTTGCTTACTAAGTTTTGAACTTTTGTTTGTGATATGTGCAGTAGAGAGTAGCCTTCACTGGGAATCAAGAACTTTTGTTTCCTTATAAGAAATGAAAGCTCACATCCAATATCACCAAGTTATGGGATCCAAAGAAAATTCTCTTATTTGAATGTAATAGTTAAACATTATTGTTTTTTTTTTTTTCTATTACAGAACTACTAGTAACACTAAAGATTTTGGTACGATGGTATTTTCATGTTTTTGGAATATCCTAACTAGAATGACCCCATGTTCATTACATTTCAATTCATTCATGACCCCTCTCATGAAAAATCCAGGACTGGATCCAAAATTTACAGTTCATTGTGCAGCTATGCGCTACTCAAATAAGGTTACCAGAAGTCAAAGAGACTCTTCTCGACCTTCTTCTGACCTTATTTATAGTCAATTAGACCAAGAAAAGAAGGCAAATTCTAAGGGCACTCCAACAATTGCTTGAGATTAGTCCTTACTAGGGGACAACCCAGTCTGGTTCTGTATTATATATTTATGTTCTTATAAGTGATATTAAGGAACTTTTTTTAAATTAATTTTTTATAAATAAATTGTTAATGTTTCAGATACTTGAATTTAAAGCTAACTAGCTTGAAATCAACTTCGTTAAGCTTGAAATCAAGCTTAATGAGCTTGAAATAAAGTTGAGCCACAAGCTTGATTTCAAGCTTATCAAGCTTGTTTATCAAGCTTCCTTATCAAGCCAAGCTCAAGCTCAAACCAAGCTCAAGCTTAATATAAACAAGCTCGAGCCAATATCAAGCTTCAAAATAAAAAACTTATCAAGCTCGAGCTCGAATAATTCTAGTCAGCCAAGCTCAAGCTTACAAAAGCTTGGCTCGGCTCGTTTGCAGCCCTACCTGCACCTAGAGTCTGTTGAATAATTTTTCCAGATTCCCTTTCACTAGAAAAAAAGTAGTCAACTTCTGTACTCAGAAAATACGAAAATTTTCACATAAAGCATTAAATTTTTATAAAATTATACGTAGAGCACAAAGTTTCTGTTAATTATATCTAAAGCACAAAAACGCCTTTCCTAAGGACGTTCTTCTTTTAAAATTAATTTTTTAAAAACCTCCGTTAGACTCCGTCACAATCCGAAGTAAAAAAAATATTTATTAAATGCAAAACGTCCATAGGAAGGACGTTTTGTCAGACTGTGTCAGAGCAAAACGCCATTCGTAAGAACGTTTTTGCTGACGTGTGACCCAAGTAATAAATAGAGAGAATCAGTAACAAGAAAATGTGGAGGGGTAGCTAATGGAAGGAATAGTTTATCAAATAGTAGTCTTAAGAAGAAGAATGGGCTGGCCGGAGGAATATAAAGGTAGACTAGTCTAGGAAAATAGTATATTAGGAGAGAGAGAGAGGGAGAGAGAGGGTAGGATGGCAGAAATCTAGGAATGGGTCCAAGGGTTGCTACCTAACCCACATAGTTGTCATAAAAACGGAAAATTTCAACAGTAGCATTAAAGTTTATTTAAATTGCGTAAAAGGAACAAACTTTGGGGAAATTGCAAACTCAGCATCGTCGCGCCCCATTTTTGGGCGTCAAAAATTAAAAACCCCCCTAATCCGGCTTAGTCAATGAAAAAAAAAATTAATAAAAAATAAAATGACGCCTAAAAAAGGGGCGCCAAATTTGCACATATTATTAGAAAAAAAAAATAGCGCCCAAAAAAGGGGCGCCCATTTTAAAAAAAAAAACGCGCCCAACATCTGGGCGCCGAATTTCCATTTACGAATTTCCATTATCCCCGAAAAAAAAAAAAAAAAAACCATTTAATTTCGGCGAGCGGGAAAAAAAAAAAAGGCGCCGAAACTTGGGGCGCCAAATCTGCTAACCAAAGTTAATGTGACTGGTCCAACGGCTACTTGGCTTTTAACTTATTCGCAACGGCTACTGACTATTATAGCTTTTACAACGGCACTATGCTTTTTACAACGACTACTATAATTTTACAACGACTATTTTTACATGTATACTGTCTATATATAGAAATCATCTTATTGAAAATTTTCACATTCAATTGATCCCCTCACTTCTCAAGTTAACTTTCAGAGACAAAATTTTTTCTCCTCCGCAGTGAAGCTTTCAAGCAGAATCATCTCCAAATCACCACCTGGTGTCAAGAAGAATCCCTTAGAAAGAAGTTGCAACATTCAACGACTTTTTATAGTTTTTTTTCATGGATCAAGCATTAACATTGATCTGCTACCATGGAGGTACACTTAGTGGGCTATCTTATGAAGGAGATACAACTAATCTAATTTCTACCTATCCTAATATCTCCTTAGAAAATATACGTAATATTATCGTGGAACGTTTTTCTATTACATATGATTTCGTAATAAGATATTTTTTTACCGATACATTCTTAGTAATAGATAGTGAAGAAGCATGGAACTTCGTTATTCAGGATAATATAGGTGCATCTTGTATTAAGATTTATATTAATCAAGCATTAACAAATATAAGCAGAAATCTTCCTTCTACTAGTCAACCTGTTTATAACAGCCAAAATTTTCATGTTGGTCCTAGCACTTCAAACCAAGTAAATTTAGTTGAAGAGAACGTTGATGACGTTGATAGTGACGACTTAGTGGAAGATTTAGACTATTATTTAGACAATAATGATGATAATTTAGATGGTAGCACCCCTGAGTTATTTGTTGGAAAAGAATTTCCTTCATCTTATGCATTTCGAAATTTTATTAGTGATATAGCAATTCTTCATAATTTTAGTTGTAGAGCTAAACATAACAATTCTCAAAGAATTGTATACATCTGTGACTCTCCAGATTGTAGTTGGAGAGTGTATGCTAAAGCAATTGGTAACGGTACAATCTTTGAGATTCGTACATTTGAATCTCGACATTCGTGTACCGGTGTGTTACCAAGAGGACATCATCGACATACTACTGCTGCATGGATTTGCGAAAAAATAATGGGTAAAATTAGAGATAACCACTCCTATAGTGCATCTCATATTGTAAAAGATATACTTAGAGATTATCGAGTACATATTACGTATTCTAAAGCTTGGAGAGCCAAAGAACTTGCATTATCTGAAATCAACGGTAGTTATATCGATGCATATGGCAGTCTTGAAAGATATTGCTTGACAATTGCGGAAACAAATCCTGGTAGCAAATGTTTTTTAAAGACCGTAGAAAATAATGTATTTCAAAGAATATATATTTGTTTTAAGGCATGTATAGACGGTTTTTTAAGTGGTTGTTTACCTATAATTAGTATTGATGCAACATTTTTGACATCTAGATATCAAGGTAATTTATTTGTGGCATGTGCACATGATCCTAACTACCAGTTATATCCTATTGCATATTGTATTGCTGAAAATGAGAATACCGAATCATGGACATGGTTTTTAAACAATTTGAAGATTTCTTTTGAAAATTTCTTTGACCGGTGGGATAGTATTTCATTCATATCAGATAAACAAAAAGGATTAATTCGTGCAATGCGCGATACTTTTCCTGCATCTCCACATTTTTTCTGCATTCAGCATTTTAAACAAAATATGAAAAGTCAGTGCAGTAGTAAACCAAAATATCTAGAATGGTTGGATAAACTTGCTCGATCTTATAATATTGTGGATGCAACAGAATGGTTTGAAAGAATCAAGTCCGCGGATGTTCGTGTTTTTAATTGGATAGTTGGTACCAATGATGAAAATCGTAATTTCTCACATTGGATAACAGCTTATGCACCATGTTCTAGACTCGATATCAACACATCCAATATTGCAGAATGTTTTAATAATTGGATTAAGAATTTGCGTGATAAACCAATAACAACATTGCTTGACGGTATTAGAGCGAAGATCATAACAATTCATGAAAAGCATCGACGAAATGCTGAAAATATGGACAACAACTTCTGTCCAAGGATGCTTAAGACTATGGCTCGCCTAAAAAGAGAGAAACATCATTTTCAAATGTTGCGTATCGAAGGTTATTTATTTGAAATATTTGATCACGAAACAAGCAGGTGTTATGTGGTACAGTTAGAAAATAGAACATGTTCATGTTTCCGTTGGCAACACACTTTTTTACCATGTGTACATGCTTATTTTGCCTGCGAATCTACTAACTTACAGATTGAAAGTTATTATCCTGCTCAATTTTCTGTTGAAACACTTAAACGTGTTTATGCGTCTTGTATGGAACCAATTCCATCTCCATACACTCCTGAAGGTGAACTGGTAAGAGGTGAAATTGGAGTACCTAAAGTTGGACGTAGAGCTGGCAGACCTAAAAAGAATCGTTTTATGACAAAGGAGTTGCCGACAAGAGATCTACATTGCAGCAATTGTAACGGACTTGGACACAACAGGAGAAATTGCACAAGACAACCGACACAGTAAATGTGTGCATTTTTAAAATGTTTTGTAATCTTGTAAGTTTTAATATTTCTTAAATGTTATGTAATCTTGTTATTGTCAATTTTTTAAATATTTTGTGATCTTGTAAAAGGGAAAATTTAAATGATTGCAAGAGGAGAAATTCAAATGATTCAGAAATTTATACAACATGAGAATTTGCACAAGAGAATACAACATGGCTTTTGATCATTCACCTCTGTTCACCTCTGTTCATTCTGTTCATTCTGTCATCAATCACATTTTGAGGTACACTCATATGGTGCCATTCGACCTATATGAAAGTAGTGTGAAACATCCAATATTTAGACAAAGTGTGATAAAGATGTATAACTAATAGGTTCAACTAACCTCATTTGTAGGAATTGTGTCAAATAGATGACGATAAATTGAGACCACTTTAGTAAGTCCGTGAGCTGTATCTACATCATCTGAATTCCATCTCACTCCTGCGGGCATGACCCGCTCATCTACACTGTATCGAGTAAGTGGCCTACCGATATAAAAATATTCGTATGACCAGAGCTGCAGATTAATAGACAATAAAAACGATATCAATTTTCTAACTTATATAACTATTTATGAAGAATTTTTTTCCTAATTATACCTGTATAAGTGTAATACATCCACATATATTGCTGTGTACAGCACCTTCCGATCCAACAGTAACAAAACTAGTCATCGAATGATAAAGATAGGCTAACACTGCGGCACCCCATGCATGCTTTGTAGGAGTTTGCAAGTCTTCAAAAAATGGAAGGAGGTTTGCAGTAACCTTATTTCCGGTTCCGTTTGGAAATAACAACGCACCGCACAGACTTAGTAAATAAGCTCTAGTGCAACATACAAGCTGCAAATATAAATACGTATTAAAACTATATTATATAGTACAATAATTATAGAAAAGTATATAACGTACCCGTTGCTCGTCTACATGTACCGGTGTATTTCCAATCCGATGAACATGCATAAAAGTAGTTCGCAGCCAAGTCATTTTGATCCCGGAAATAGTACCTTGATCCGGTTCCGGCTCCACACCAAGATATGTTCTGATCAGATCTCCAACACTTCTATCATCCTCAAAATATATAGGACTACCAGTAATCGGTTGTAGTGCCCCGTCCCGCTCAGTCAATCGGAGGAATCGAAACGCCGACGGCGTTCGGACTTGGCCTTGCAACGGCCGTTTGAAGACATCGCTCAGGTGGGGTAGTTTCGGTGAACTTGCCTCATCTTTGCCTTCACATAATAAATCGTGTTTTCAACTTGCACAAGTAGGCTTAATAATAAAAGCTACGAATCCACATAGCTAAGGGAATAATCCCGATGGGTCGAAATGAGTTAGAACATGGAAAACGTCCCACGGTCGGCTTAGAGTTGGTGCACGACGCGCTTTGAAAATGACACTCGGTCCTTCGTTCCGTGGCTTGGGAGAAGGAAAGTTGGTCTTCGACACAAAGTTATGAAATAGCCTAAGTCATAGGCGTCGCCTGCGTGAATGCTTGTTAAAGCATGCACGGTCCCGTCGAATTGTCCCGACACTTGAGTTAGCCTAAGCCATAGGCGTCGTCCGCGTAAATGCTCGACAAAGTATGCACGTTTCCATAACGCAAGGCTTGGCATAGCCTTTGCTCGTTAAGTTGTAGGCTTGAGTAAGTTAGGCAATGTTACGCCGATCGACCTAAGTCATTTCTAGTGCTGTCCCGCTCTTTCTGTGGTTGACAAGCTAAATAGTCCCACGATCCCAAGGCCCGTCACATGAAGTATGACTTGGGCGATAGCGTCGCGTATATTGGAAGTCGGTTTGAGACACGATGGCACGGTCCTAGAGTTTTAAGGCACGGGCCACGGTTGATTCATTGAGTTCGGGAAGTGTTGTGAATAGTTGTTCTTGAGTTGAGAAAAATGGTAGGACAAGAAAGAAGTATGCTCGCGGCTACATGTCGGCGAGGCGGTCTCATAAGAAAGAAATATTGAACTTGGCCCTGAAAGAAATGGTAACACTAGAGGCAGCATGATTGTGTGAGACGTCAGTTTGTGTCGAGTCTTGCATGGTCATTGGATAACTTGTCGACAAAGCGGGAGTTTCCCCGCACGGCAACCCGAGGCCTCGGGACCGCTGCGGGCATTGGGAGACAAACAATTTGTCGACAAGGTGAGAGTTTTCTCCGCACGACAACCCGAGGCCACGGGACCGTTGCGGGCATATGGAAACGAATAAATACTGTGCTTTGCACGGGTTAGGCGGGGACTTGCAGCGGGGCTAGCTACCTTACGCTGAAAGGGACGCCCGTCTAATAAAAAGAAAGAGTAGTCCACGATGGCTCTGGGAGTCAGTGACCAAATCATATAGATGAGTCGGCATATAAGTTGCATAAGTTGGTTGAGTTGTTTGGAGTTTAAGTCGGGAAACCGCCGCAAGGCAAAGTCGGTCGAGTGACACGTAACCCACAAGTCTTAATTGGGTCAATTGGCGATCAAAGTAACAAAGGGTGGCCGCGAGGCGGCGATATGGTTGAGTCGCACTGAGTTAGCGAGGCACGGCACAAGTGAATTGTAGCACGGTCGTAAGGAATTGGGTACTATCGCGTAGTTGCGTCTGTGATTTTATGCCGAAAAGGCAAGCGCGACTTGATAGGTTAACGTTGTTTGGCACAAGAATGGGTCTATACGACAAAGTAGGAGTTAACGTTGACATTGCAAGCACGGGATGGTTCTGATACACAAGTTGCGCTAAGGCGCCGGTCCTAAAATCGACCCTAAGGCAAGACTAGAAAGACAATCGTAAAGGAGTTCGTATTGCACAAAGTAAAGTAAACGTGTTGGTTTTGTATGGGTGGGCGAGGAGCTCATTCCACCAGTACAGTTGAGTACTGACACCCACATAGTTTACATGTGCAGGCACAGGTAGAAGCTCGTGGCGCGGAGCTCGCTTGGATGCGTCGAGGCACGGAGTTCCTTGGCGATTCGAAGCGTGCGGCCGCATGGAGAAAAGACTTATACGGGACATAATGTATGGACATCGCCTTCCGAAGCTTCCGCTGGATCAAGACTTGTAATTGAGAGAAGAGAGAGAGCTGAGTGAACTTGTAAAATGTGAGAAGAGTGAGCTTGAGTGATTGTAATATTGGCCTTGCGCCCCCCAATGTAACCTTTGTTCAATATCAATAAAGAGCTTCTTTTGAGTAACTTGTGTTTTGTTCTAAAATTCCGCTGCTATAATTCAATGTCTCTGCTTGGGACTTCTGCGCGACGACCCCGTCGCAGCCGCTGAAATCGGCCGTTATGGAACCCGCCTTGCACGAGCGCAATCTAGGCTCGTGCGGCATCACGCCTTAGCGAGGACGATCGCTCCTACGGGAGCGGGGCGTGACATCGGTAACCCCAAAATCATGGCCACGTCGGCCAGAGTGATCGACATTTCACCGAAGGAAAGCTGAAATGTGTTGCGTCCTGGCCACCACCGCTCTATCAAACTCAACAATAGATCTCTATCGTGACGCCTTAGACGAATAACGTCAACGTAGGAAAAGCCAAAAGATGAAACAAGTTCATTCTGTCGAGTTGTAAGATTCCATCCGTGGCGCCAGTCTCCATGCTCACGTAATTTTACCGTTGGATAATCATATAACTAAATAAGGTGAAATTTTTTAGTGCCTATAATTTTCAAATATAATAATGATATTTTACTTTAACTAAAATACCTGTCCGTCGAATACCAGATTTGAAACGTGACGGACTCGTTCCTGCATAATACCCTGTGTTGTAGGTCCTCCTGGTATCCGACCGTCATTTTGAATATCCATCTATAAATTAAAGATAAATATTATATATTAATTTGAGAAAATATACGCCCTTTTTTAGGGCGTATTTTTTTTTTCCGGATCTCTAAGACTACACTAATACAAAATTTTTTTTTACTAACCTTCTGAAAATTCTCCTCGAACTGACTGAATTACTCTTCCTCTTTCTTCTTCTGTATCTTCCTCTTCCTTCTTCTCTTCCTTCTTCCTTCTTCCTCCTCCTTCTTCTTCTTTTTCTTTTCTTTCCTTCTCTGCTTGTGAAGTTGTGGTCCTACTTAAAGATGGCAGATGCATTACCATACAAAAGTTCCGAACATTTTTTCTTGGTCAAAAGCTGCGGGAATCTCTGCCAAGTGCAGAGATCCATCTAATCAAGGCACGGGCGGGAGAATCTCTGCGGCTAATCTGTGCAAAAGTGCACAATAGGAACAGCTAAAGCTGTGCAAAAGTGGACAATGGGGAACATGTAGGCGTGCAGGGAGCATAGGATACAAATTTGGCGCCCCTTATTTGGGCGCCCATTTTTTTTTTATTTTTTTTATTTTCCGGAGAGTAGACATATTTGGCGCCCATTTTTTTTTTAATTTTTTTCTTTTCCGGAGAGTAGACAAATTTGGCGCCCCTTTTTTGGGCGCCCATTTTTTTTTTTTTAATTTTTTTTTATTTCTCGGAGAGTAAACAAATTTGGCGCCCCTTATTTGGGCGCCCTTTTTTTTTATTATTATTATTTTTTTTTTGGACGATGTCCGGGTGGAGGGGTGGTTAATTTTTGACGCCCAAAAATGGGGCGCGACGATGCTGAGTTTGCAATTTCCCCAAAGTTTGTTCCTTTTACGCAATTTAAATAAACTTTAATGCTACTGTTGAAATTTTCCGTACTTTTTTCTCTCTCTCTCTCTCTCTCTCTCTCTCACCCATCCCATTCATACTCTCGGTAGAGATACAACAACAGAAGTTTACCCTGTTGACTCAAAAAAAATATTGTAAAAAAAGGGAAACGTCCAACCGAAGGACGTCAATTTTTTTAATGTTTTCAGTTGAAGTGGTTAACGGACGTTAAAGTGTTCCTATTTTTTTAAATTTTTTTTAAAAAGAACGCCCTTCAAAAGGACGTTTTTGTGCTTTCTTTGCAAATTATAGAAAATATGTGCTTTGACAGCAATTTTGAAAAAAAATTTATGCTTTAGACGAAAATTTTCGCAGAAAATAATAAAGCTGATACTTCGAAGTGTTGTTTCATAAGAAAGAACAGACTCGACATCTGAACATCAGAAATATAGCTACAGGATCACCCACACTCTCTTGACAGATATATAATTCAACAAGAAGGATTTCAGCATTACTCAATATCGAAACAAACTCGGATCACAAATTTTCACAGTAAAAGGAACATGTGAACTGTAAAAATTCTTTTGCACTCCCTTTCATCTTATCACAACACGAAGGATGTGGTCAGCATTGTCATTTGTAAGATCATGTAATCAAAATTACAGTTTCGACGATGGCCCTTCTAAAAAAAACTGAAAGAACCATGTAAATAAGCAAGTGGTCAAGCAAAAATTATGGGAGGACCCAAAGCCTAGAGACTCTTTTAAAAGTCCCCCGAAAAAAGAATAAGAAAAAAAAAAGTTTCATAAACTAAGCATTTTAATAAAGAATTGTGTTTGAAGTTTCCATTTGATTCAACTCCGGTATAAACCCTTCAACAGAAAAACGCCAATGCCACCTGCGGCTAACACAAGAATTAGTGGCTTCGCCAAGTGATCCATGTCTAGTATTCGACCCGTACCACCACTTTTCTGGCGGCTCGGCTTAGTCAAATGTTCATGGAGTAAGTTTGAGAGATTGTCCAACTGATGCATCATTTGCCGTTGACCTCTTGTGATGGCTGTTATCTGTTAGACAAAGTAAAAAATTAAATTAAAAAAGGGTTCGAAATATATACAGACAATATTATTAAAAAAAACTACTTTTGGGAGAAAATGATCCACAAAAACACTCGGCACCACACTATCAGTTGAATCTTTAGAGAAAAGAGATTGGAGGTCAATCAAACATCCTAGTTACGCTTAAATGGTAACCGATACCGATACATTTTGGCATTTTCCGATTCGACACAGACCGATACCCGATACTGACCGATACCGACAATGGGGGAATTTTTTCAAGTCAATTTGGCCAAGAAAATTGAACGAAAAAAGACCAATCGGCAAGGGTGTAAAAGCATAGAAAGGTTACAAAAGCATGTAAAAGAAGAAAACTTACCTATCGTATGTAAATCAATCGGTAAGGGCGACTACTACTTCATTTAATTTCAAAACTATTAAGCAACAACACTGAAAATATTAAAATTATGCCTAAATGTATAAAATATAATTTTCTAAAATGTTAATAATTATTTGTTTTCCGATACCAAAAAGTCCGATACTCCGATCCGAAACCTCCGATACTGCCGATTCCGCCGATCCAGATACTCATAGGAATGGTCCGATACCGATTCCGATACCGATACTTTGAACCTTGGATCATAAATGAATGCAAATAGCAAGAACCAAAGATGACATTTACCAGCTAAGAACGCAACAATACAAAGGACTTTCAAGCTACCTCATCTGTTAATGGAGAATCTTTACTCAGTTGTGTTGATGATGAAGAATTGGGTATCCGGGTCCCATTGCCCAAGCTGGAGATGAAAAAAGATGTGGGTGCAGAACCATTGCAGGCTTCGCTTTGGAGGGGGAGGTTTTGCTGGCTCATAGAAGGATTCTGCAGGCTGAATCTGGAATTTAGTTCTTCAATACAGGAAGTGAACTCATCCATTCTTCCATTCAAAGTTGATATCTGTTCTGAGAGTTGAGTTATCACCCCCTAAACGAAAAACAGAAACCAAATTTTTTTGAGTATATAACATCAAAACAACAACGTAACGTTACAGTATTCCAAAACTTGGCATATATTCAACAACGTAACGTTACAGTATTCCAAAACTTGGCATATATTCAAATAGATCAAGCTCACCTCGTTGATTGAAGGAGATTCAGGATTCCGTCCGTCATATCTTCTGCGACCAACTTTAAGTCGCGTTAGCTTATTAGCTAGATGATTGTCCCCATGTGTTGAATAGGAGTGCGACAAACCACTGCAAGAAATAGATATCAGATCCATAGTACCAAACAGGTCCTCTGCTGGCATGCTTGCAATTTTTTATTGGAACTCTAAGGCTGTGTTTGGTTTGAGAGGAAGGAAAGGAAAAAGAAAGTGAAAATCATTTTTTGCATGTTTTGTTAGGGGAGAAAGTGAAAAAGGAAATTACAGTGAGAGAAAATATATAACATAGGTTTTCCCTCCCTCCTAAATTGAAGGGATTCCATTTTCCCGCTCTCCACTTATCCTTCTCTCCTCCCAAACTCACCTTCCGTTACTTTTTCTCTTTCCTCTTGATATCCCTCTCTTTTTCTCTCTATTTTTTTCTCAAGATATTTCAACTTTATTTCTAAATTCTCATCAACCAAACAAACAAAATATTTTATTTTCTTCTCTTTTTCATTTTCATTTTCTCTTTGCTTTCCCCATTTTCTTACAAACCAAACACATCCTAATAGTTTGGCATTTGTAATAGCTGATCCAAAATTAGGGCTCAAGGCTTTGTTGTAGTAGTTGCTGCCATACATTTCAACATTTGTAAGCAGAGAGTAATTTGTCAATGGATCTATATAACAAGCTTACTATTCAAAAGAACTTTTTATCACGACATATTGCATTCTTAAAATAATCAGTTCACTGTGCACTTGACCATACTTTATTTGTAATTTCTTTGATTCACATCATGCTATGATATTAACCAAATGCTTCCAAATAAATTCCTATCCCCCTAACCCTTTATCTCTTGGTCTTCTCTTTGACCCCAAACCCTGGCCTCAATTTTGTCCCCAAAGGAACCTAAATCTTTTACCGATTTATCCACAATGAGAACTTAGATCTCCTTTCTCCACAAAGCAAGAGCTCCTTCCTCAATTAGGTAGGACTTGATTTATTAACATCAGACATTTTTTTCAGATATAATTTGCACATTTGTATACATAACATAATATAATATAATATGTTACATATTTAATATTTATAGATATTCAACCCCTACATGTCCCCAACATACATTACATTAGAGAAGCAAATCGGACATGAACCCGTCATCTACAATATCGTATACACTACCCTACTGACATTATAAGATATCATACAGTTTTATCTCTGAATGTACAGGAGAAGTGTCACATGAAATTTCTTAATAACTTTTGTGACAACAATAAAATATTAATTTGTGGCAGTTTCACAATATATATATATATATATATATATATATATATATATATATAATGATCCATATCACCCGAGGTGTGCCGCGCGCCCAAGCAAGACGAGGCACAAAAATAATAAATAATAAAAATATACATAAATAAATTATATAAGAAATAAAAACCAAATAACATATTAAAACCAACAAAAACATGTTAAAACATAAGAAAGTGAACTAGAATAACAGTAATAGCAGTAGCAGTCAACAAAACTAACAAGAGTTTGTATTTTCCATATCTCATTTTTAGTAAATTTTTGTAGCAACCGTGGAAATGGCTCTCACTTCCACTTGTATGAGGTAAGGGTTATTTCAGTTTATTATGTCTATATATATAAAAAAATCATAAGACGCACATTTTCTTGGTTGCGCTTTGCTGAAAGACGCATCTGAGGCGCGTCCTGGGTGTGCCCAGAGAAAGACGCCTCGTCTAGTAAGGTGCGAGCGCAGCTGCTGCGCCTTTCTACGAGACGCGCCAAATTTCAACTTGATACCCTCAACTATCCATATTTTGCAACTTGATACCCTAAACTTTCAAAATAGCCAACTTGATACCCTGAAAAATATATTTCCCAAAATGCCCCCCCCCCTCTCTCTCTCTCTTTCCAAGCCTTATCCCTAAACTCCCCCCCTCTCCACTCCCCCCCTCCCGCCGATAACCAACCCCCCCCCCCCCCCCCCGCCGGCCTCGTCGCCGCCCCTCGTGCGCGCCGCCGGCCACGATCGAGCATCCCGCCCGCCTGCGCCCGCCGCTGCTGCTCCGGCGCGCCGCCCCGCTCGACCCCCACGTTCCTCGCCAGGGAGAGGGGGGGAACGCCGGAGAGGGGGGGGATGGAGGGGGGGAATGGAGGGGGCAGGGGTATTTTCGGATTTTTTTTGGGTTTTAGGGTATGAAGTTGAAAATAGTCAATAGTTGATGGTATTAAGTTGACTATTTTGAAAGTTTAGGGTATCAAGTTACAAAACATGGATAGTTGAGGGTATCAAGTTGAAATTTAGCCATAAATATATTCAATATTAAATTCTATTTGAAGATCTCAACAAGAATATTTTAAAAGTATTATTATTATATTATTTATAATTATAACTTAAAAAATATGTTAAGTTAATTAAGTTTAGTGTTTAACATATGCATGATATACTAGTAATTAGGTACATCTTGGAGGGCAAAATTGTCATGAATAGCGGATCATCAAATTTGAGGATTTCCATTATCTCTCCTCTCTCCTCAAATTTAAGGACCGGTGCTCCTATCCTCAAAATTTTTGAGGATTCATCCTCAATTTGAGGACCGGTTGGAGGAGTTTTTTGAGGAGAAATCCTCAATTAGATAATTGAGGGCAATGGTTAGAGATAGCCTAAGAGCGGGGATCTTGATCCCTCTCTCTCTCTCTCTCTCTCTCTCTCTCTCTCTCTATATATATATATATATATATATATATATAACCATCTTGGACTGCATATATATTTAGCTTCCTCGTCACAAGCTGCATCTTTCCTGGCCATGTAAGTGGTATCTAAGAAGGTTGATATTACTTGAAAGTATGAGAAGTCAACCCTTGAGCTGAAAGTGAACATCAGACACCAAAGGCCCATGAAATTGTGCACCTATAACTCCAATATCAGTTTACCATTGGTTTCCAAGGGTTTGTTTCTATGCTCTAGAAGAGCACCGCGATAGTATATTGATACATATTTCATAGTTGCATAATATACAAAAGATACAACTGAGAAGAGATGCTGAAAGAAAAGTATATTGATACATATTTCATAGTTGCCTAGTTGTTTTTTGGTATACGAAGCAACAGAAAAGAACCTCTTGAGATGCTGATTTCTAATGGCCACTCTGTCGCCAGAGGCTCGGGAAAGCGCTTCTTTCGGGCTTGATACCAGCTCATCGTCTATACTAAGTTTTGTCTTCAAATCCTCTGGCAATGCCTACACAACAAGCATATAAGAAGTGAACCAACATGCAATTGAAATGAGGCAGCAAGAAAAGTAGTTGGTCATACCATAACTTCATTCACAAGCTTTTCTAGTTGAATCTGCTCTATATAAGTACGGGGAATATAAGAACCTTCCAAGCCCAATTGTTCTGCAATATACTTAACAAATAGCCGATCTCTTCCTTGTACCTACAGAATTGAAACAAGTCAGTGTCATCAGATGTAGCACTAGCAATTTATTACCCAACAAAAGAAGAGAAAGGTAATATCCAGATACCTATATATACCCAAAATAGACAGTTTTTGTGATAATGTAATAATGATTAATGAGTCAATCACTGACTTATTCCAAGATTGTATAACATTTACCTTCTCCAAAATATATAAACAGAACATAAATCATAAATAAAATACTGTGGGTTCCTTACAGAAAGTGTTGCTCTTTTCTTGTAGTTTGGATGACAACAAAGTCAACGACTTTTAAGAAACTGACATCTATAAAATTCTGCCACATACACACTAGAGAACAACCACAATATAGACTTTTTTATCCAGAAACTTAGGATCACCTACACAATCCTTTTCTCATTAAATTCTAATAAATGCATTGGCTATGTTGCATGTCTATCTTTAATAATATTTTGCCTGATTTCATGTTCTCCTATCTATCCCTAGTTCTGGAAGCTCTTCCGACCACGAGCCTATCATTCCTTACCACTGCACACAATAAAGTTCATTACACACATGAACCATCCAAAATATTTGCTATAGTATTATACTCAATGAAGCCACCTCAAATTTCCATGGATGCAATCATTTATTTTCATATCTTTTAACTCAAGCATGCATCCATCTGAAACATACCTGAATTTACTCTTATCTTAACGTATCCCGAATGTTTGCTTGACATATAATAATAGCTGGGATTTAATTACTGGGTATTGTCATGAAAGAAATGAACACAACTGACAAAAATCATGTAAGAGGGAGTTTTGAATAAGAGAAACCCACATCAAAGAAGACCCCTAGGTTTTAAATTATCAAAAACTCATATGGAAACGATTTTTTAGCAATAGCCAAATAATGAAAGAGGTGTGGTGTTATTTTCACAAGTTATTTAACAGGGGCAACCTAGAAAATATTAGTTTAGATACAAAGTTCAGGATAAGTATCATTGTTATTGTTGTAAAATTAAAATTTCTAAAGTTGATGCTTCATAAGTATGAAAAATGAAAAAGTGCTTGTACATGATGATATTTCTATTGAGGTTTAGAAATGTATAAAGGATAGTGATTTGTTTAACCGACTCCTAAGGAGTAAGAAGATACCTCCATGAATGGAGTAGTATTATAGTATCCATATCAAAATAAGAGAGATATACTAAGTTGTAATAACTATTGAACAACTAAATTTATGAGTTATACCATGAAACTATGGAAGAGAGAAATTGAGCAAAGATTAAGGAAAGAGAATAAAATTTCATAAAATCAGTTTGATCTTCTTATGTTGAGGAGATCCACAACAAAAGTATTCATAAAATCAGTTTGATCTTCTTATGTTGAGGAGATCCACAACAAAAGTCATTTACTTATTAAGAAGTAAATGACTTTTGTTAAGAAGATTAAGGAAAGAGAATAAAATTTCATAAAATCAGTTTGATCTTATGTTGAGGAGATCCAAAACAAAAGTCATTTACTTATTAAGAAGATTAATGAAAAAATTTAGGGAGACAAAGAGAGATTTACATACGGTTTTTATTGAGTTAAAGAAAGCTTTTGATCAAGTTCCTAGGGAGATAATATGATGGGATTTGGATCCTTGTAGTTAGATTAAGACCGTTAAGAATATGTTTGATAGAGTTATAATGAGCGTAAGAACTATTGGAGGAAATAGCAAACAATTTCCTATTGTCATTCCTTGCATTAAGTCAACATTAAGTCCTTACCTTTCTATGATAGTTATGGATGAAATTACTAGGTATATCCATAAGCAGGTTCCATGTTGTATCATGTTTGATGATGATATTGTATTGGTCGATGAGAGTAGAGAAGGTTTAGATGTTAAAATAGAAGTGTGGAGAAAAACTTTGGAATAAAAAGGACTTAAAATTAGTAGGACAAGAAAGAGTATATGAAATATATCTTCAAAAGTCAAATGAGGAGGAGTCCATATAAATGGACAAAAGACACCTAACATTAATTTTTTTTTGAAATTTAGGATCAACCAATAGAGAAGGATGTCATGTAATTTTTTTTAAAAAAGTCAAAATGGAGGAGTGCTTCTAGAGTATTTTGTGATTGCAAGATACCTTTGAAGTGAGAATTTTTTTATAAAACTACTATAAGACCAGCCATGCATTATGGATTATAGTGTTGGTCAATTAAGAATCTAGAATGTTCAGAAAATTAGTGTAGCCGAAATGATAATGTTAAGAAGGATGAGTGAATTGTGATTAAATGATAGGATAGTAAATAAGTGTATCCTTGAAAAGTTCGATGTGGTGTCAATTGAGGACAAGATAAGAAAAATTCGTCTTAGGTAGTTTCAACATGTGCAACGAAAACCAATAGATGCTCCCACAAGGATAAGTGATAATATAGCACTATAGTAGCTAATGGAGGCACTAGAGTTAGAGATAGGCCTAGACGAACATGAATGGAAGTTTTAAAGAAGGATTTTTTTTTAGCATTACACAGGACATGGCCCTTAACACAGCCGAACGGAAGAAGAGGATTCAGACAGCCGAACGGAAGAAGAGGATTCACACAGCCAACCCAAAAAAATTTGTAACAAAGGCTTTGTTTTTGTAGTTGTTGCTGTACCTGTAGCCAAATAATTAACTTACATTTACAAGAATTAAAACATGTCTATCTCATATATCCAGCACAAAAGAATCATGCATAACACATTATCAGAAGTGAAGTCACATAAGATAAGGAAGTGATATATCCATCCAGAGAAAAATCAATGCCCACTTGCATGGGAATGTGCATAAACAATAATATTACTCATCTGAGGACTCAGTACAGAAATTCTGTCATATGTTGTCCAAAAACAACAATAATAGTGCATTCAGATCAAAGTAGTCCTCAATAACCTACGACTACGTTATATGCTACATTACATATCACTACATTAAAGCACAGAGAAATATTATATCACATCTCTTTCACATGAAAAGACTCACTAACACGAGGTGTTACCTGAATATAGCGTCTATTCAGTTGCTCCAACCAATCAATTTTGACAGTCACCCTATCATCAGAAAAGATATGACTGCTTCTTTTCAGTATAGCTGCAATGCTATAACCCAAGGCCATCAACCCACCAAGAAGTCGCACACTAACTTCAAAAGTAATTCTAGGAGATATGATGAAAGGTTTATCTGTTACCCATTCCTGAAAAATCAAATCAATACAGGTATGTTCAAATCTTTCTCATTCAATTTAACATGTATGCCATCAGGAAAAGTTCAGAAATATACTGCAAACGGAAACATTCATGTTGTCAAGGAGATACCCTTAACTTTTTTCAACTATCACCGTTTTTCAACTTGATACCCTAAACTTTTTTACTCAACAACTTGATACCCTCAACTATCGCCGTTTTTCAAATGCATACCATAAAATAAAAAAAATCCAGAAATACCCCTCCCCCCTCTCTCTCCCTCTCCTTCCTCTCTCTCCGGTGATGATCTCCCCCTCCCTCTCCGGCGATCGATGCCTCCTCCCATCCTCTCCGACGGTGCACGACAATAAAGACGGACGGTGAGAGGAGGGGGTGGAGGTACGGGTAAGGACGGGCGGGGGTGGGGAAGAGGGGAGGGGGTGGGACGGCGAGAGGAGGGTGGGGGCGGCCGTGGGAGGGGGTAGATCGGAGGAGTGGCGGGAGAAGGGAGATGCACGAGTGGCGGCGGGGGAAGGAGGGGGGTGTTGGCCGAAGGAGGTTTAAGGGGGCAGCAATGGTGGAAGGGTGGGGAAGAGAGAGATGGAAATGGTATTTTCGGGAAAAAAAAAGTTTCAGGGTATCAAATTGTAAAAAAAAAGGTTTGGGGTATCAAATAGAAAAACGGTGATAGTTGAGTGTATCAAGTTGCAATTAAGCCATATATATATATATATATATATATATATATATGAACTACTTTGAGGTTAACTATAATAAAGAATAAAATGGAGTATGTCAATAAATAACAAACCTCAAACATAAGATTGTATTTTCCATCCCTATTTCGCATTCTTAGATAGGATTGGCATGCTTCTGGGTCTTCACCTGGTGGCAGTAGAAATAAATCATAAGTCTCCTCCATATGTTCTTTGTGGTCATTTGATAATACGGCTTTAATTTGATCCCGTGATAAGGTCCTCGGCGACTACAATAATAGAAAGGACTTAGTACTAGAAGCAAATGGAAATAAATACATCAGTATAAGGTGCTTCTATTTATCCAACACTCCTAAAAAAACAATAATGAACGGCATTAACCTTTAGAATGTAAGTAGGATTCTGGAAGCCTGAGAATGGGTTGAATTTGTTAATAATCTTTATGTGTGCAGTTTGAAGATCTGGTTCAATAAATGCCTTGTACATAGGATAAACCTGTGAGGTACAAAATGTATGTAAATTAATCATCTGACCTAAATAGGAAAACTGGACAACTTGTTCAGCAACAAACAACGCGCAAATCACTCAAGAAAAAAGGCACCAGGTCACAAAGAGCAATCATACAAACACAATTTCTAAACAACTTCTTGAGTATGTCCTCTAAATCCGAGCAACCAACAAAAGGAACATAAAAAGGAATGAAGAAAAGGTACTAATAACCGTTTCAGAAATTTGATGAATAATTTCTTCTGGTTCTTGGCCAGCACGTTGTATGTCTCTTAAAACCCTCTTCACAAGGTCAAAATGTACACCACCCGTTACAGAAACACGCAGATCTATTAAAGGCCGTAACTTATCACTCAAAGCATAGATCCCTTCAATGATTACAATCCGTGAGTTAGGAACTTCAACTGTCCTGTTAGCAGCACATAAAGAGATGAAATTAAGGTTCCCAAATGATACTTTTCCTAAACATAAAGGGAATCACAAATCAAACTATTCGTGTCAGAAAAAGGAGTAATTTACCTGTATCCGGTGCGGGAGCTTAACTTGAAATCATAGATTGGAACCTGAACAGACTTGCCGTCTTTCAGACCATTAATATTTTCCAGCAAAGTATCATAATCTGTTAGGCGAGGATCTGTCATAATACAGCACGATATATTAGATTTTACAAAGATTTAACCTCTTCTGTTACAATACCTATGACTAACTCTCCTTTTTCTTTAGAGGTATGCCTATTAAAGTTTTTCGTGGGGGCTTGTGCAAAATTTACTCTTGGGTGATTAATTGAAAGATTTTTTTATAGACCTTCACTCTTTTTTTACTTTCTTTGATATAACCGCAGCTAACAACTGTCGGCCACAATTTCTTTAATATAATAGAAAAAGTCACATACAACATGCGTAATAATTAAATAAAATTGTTTGCCAAATATGAGCTTAACATTTCAGAGGTTTATAATTACAGTTTTGAAATACCGATAGTTGCTCTAAATCTCCAAATTAAGTAATAATGCTTCTTAAAAAAAGTAGCAGCACACATAAAAAGGGAGATACCTTGACATTATGACAAAACAAATGTTAAACTTCATTAAATTTGTACTTTTACTTTATTTTGATCTAGTCTATATCTCCACTTCGGCTTAAGGACTATACTCTCACATTAGAAAATGCCATATCCTTTTACACAGCCTAAACCTCGGTTCTCTTGGTCTACCCGTAGCTCTAGCAGCTCATTTGACTAATAGCCTATCGCTAGCTAGTGCATCTGTTGGTCTCCATTGCACATGTCCAAACTTCTCAAACAAATTTCTCTCATCTCATCTTATACGATATCATGGAGACCAGGGAGTGCCTTTTGTTCTCTCGGCATCATTGAGCACCTGCATTTCTCTCAAAATAGAAAAAGGTTGGTTTCATATTATTTTTTTCTTTCGCTACATAGCTCTTGAACTGAATAGACCTTTTAGGATGCACTCTGTTATTTCTTGCTGAACTGTTGTCTATGTACAAAGTAAGAACAACCAGTAATTCCTACTGCATTCTTCTTCTCCTTTTATTTAAGTGTCAATAACCAAAGCTTCCAAGTCCGAGAAGCTTTGTTCATAGTTTCTTTTAAGTGACATAAATATGACTACATATATGCGTACCTTAAGTATTTGTATATAAATTTTCATTATAGTATCCAATAGAAACCAAAGAACGAATCTAATCATGTAAAGACTTCCAGAACTTGTTCCATATAAAACTTTTATCATATCATATCATATTCCAAGTTCCAACACATCTTTAATCTTCTAGTATGACTCACTCACTTTTGCCACATACAACACATTTACTGTATCATGTTCCACTACATACCAATTCAGAAATCAATATTCTACGCGTTATGAACTGAACCTCATTGTCAAACAAAACTATAATTTGCACGAACTATTTGGTTATTGTGAAGTCTCTCGTTGCATGGACTAGGTCATTAAGGCCATCTTGAATAAGTGAAACATTAGCTTTCTTATTGAATGAAATTAACATTCAATTTTTTTTTGCTATATGATTATGCACTTCATACTAAAACTTGAAATATTAGCCCTTAAAATACATAAGGGCATCAATAAACTACTCCATAGTATCATTGGCAGAGAAAAGATAATGCAAAGGTCATCAGATATTCCTTGAAGATCCTGCACGTGATTATGTATGAAACAGACAAAAAACACAAGAAATATGATGAGGCTTTAATAAAAAAATACCATCAAAATTGCCATCAACTATACGGCTAGCATCATTATAGTTGTCCATCGAAATAACTTCTATGCTTGGCATAAAACTCAGGATTTTCTCAGTAAATACAGACTTCCCAGCCCCTGATGGGCCAGCAATTCCGACCAATAAAATTCCTTTGTTCCTTTGAGCCAACAACTGGCAAGCACGGATTACTATAAAGAATCCCTTTTCAAAAGACAGTGGTTCTAGAATTGGAACAATTTCATACCGACCACGGTCCTTTCTCTTCACCAACTTAACTTGATCTCTTAAAAGACCTGGCCTTCGATGAGGTGATTCAGCCCCTGAACTATCTTGAACCATTATCCTGAAATTAAAAATAATAAATAATAATTTTAGATGAAACAATCAAAAGCATCCAAAACTTAGATCAACTAGGCTGCCAAGTTCAAACTTTTATATTTTTAGTGGCAGAATTTTCTTTGCAAAGAACTACAGCATAGTCACATAAATTGAATTACCAGGTAGATCCCAAAAACAAAATCTAATATGGAGATAATAGATATACAGCATCAATATTGAATTTCATCCAAAATAGTACAAGGAGATGCTTTATTTCTGAAAAAAAATAACTCAAATTGATTTTGGTCAAAACATTGCATCCAATTATATCAAATTGGCATATATGTAACTACACTCAAAGCCAAAGGTAAATGAAGAAGCAGAGTACAGCATGGAGGCAGTGTGAAATGTATCAAGAAACTCAATCTGAAGTGCTGACTAAATATTAGTTGGACCAACAAAACTTATACAGGAAAGACGAGAAATCACGTTAAGGACCTCTTTGGTTGCAAGGAACTGTAATTTGCAGAATCTCGATTCTAAGATAATCCAAATATTGTCATTTTGTTGTCAGGAAACTAGGAGAGTGAGAAGTGAAGTTCCTACTGAGAATCTTAGATCAACTTTTCTATACGAAAACTGATAATTTGGAGTTCTCTCATAAAATGTGTGAAAACAATTTCGTACAGTTTTTTGCCATCATATCGTAATCTGTATGGGTCTGCACGGTTCACTTCTTACTAAAAGATTATAATCAAAACAATTATACGCAAGCAAAACAATGTAACTAAATTCCTAGTTAAATCTCCCCCATCAAAACACCTTAATTTAAATTTCATGAATCTTAGCATGTCTATCGAACTAAAAAAAACTATAATCACAATTTCAGGATTCTCAATTATTCCTGGTATAACAATTCCTTGAAATAAAACAAGCACTTATATTGGCCCAGTGTATAGAACCTTCTAAACCGTTCTTTAATGCTCTTTTGAGAAAGTTCTTTAAGACACATTTGATCCGATGGGGTTCACTTATTAATAATAATGACACATTTACGAAGAATTAGAAACATTTAGCATATTTTGTCATATTTGCTTTACAACATAAAGCAACCTTCGCTCCGCACTATTAGGATGATGAAATGGTGAATCTAAGAATTTAGAAAATATATGATTCTTGAAAGAAGGAAGAGAAGCCTAGTTCAAACCTTAATTCTTAATTCGTCAGCCAAACACCATTTGACATGCAAAAATCTAGAAATTGTGAGTAAGAAATCCGGAGCTAATTTCTCAACCCATCGTTGAGAAGGAATTTGAAACCAATATAGAGGGTTGACGTCAGGTCGATGGCTAGTCATAAGAACTTTGTCGGGCTTTTTATGGAGTTTTCTTACGCTCCATAGTTGACCCCATTTTGATGGGAGAAAACGTGGATTATTGATGATCCTTGAGGAGGAATACATAAAATAGCCAATAAACACCCAAAAGACAAGAAAAGTGAAGGTATTATCATAATCAAATAGTTATATATTTCCTCACGTGCCAAAATAGAGTTTGTCAAAGGAATTAAGAGGTTTAACCACAATCAAGTAATCATAATTCTTGGGTGTTCTAAAATGGTATTTGGTGGGAATTAGAAAAAGTTAGACCCTAACTCTTCTTCCTAATTCCTCAAACCAAACGATACATGAACGAAGAGAGTTAGCATATGCAACTTCATTCCGACTCGTGGAACATTTTCGTTCCAGATGCAATACGTAGCGTTCTAAAATTCCAAACCGAAGCCAATCGAAATTAATCCTAGTCGCGCATGTCTAATTGTATCGACTAAGAAAAAGTACATGACTCAACGCCACTGGCGGATAAAAACTACATCGTGCGCCTAGTTTGCAGCAATTAAGAAGCCTACCCATACTATTAACCTAAGCGCTCTGCTACGCCCGCATTCTAGGTAATATTGTGCGGTGTCCATGTCAGACACGTATCAGAGACGACTCAGACACTCGAGATTACACTAGGACACGCCAAAATCAGTATCGTGCCCGGTTTCCGTGTCCATGTCGTGTCGGATTCGCATCCATGCAACACAGATCGCACCTGTACCAGAGAACTACACCAAAAAATCGGACCACTACCGGGACCCACAAGTCACATTCAATCAATACAGTCCCATTATAATAAACTTATAAGTTACAATACTTCAGTGTTCTAATAATAACAAAATGTGTTCCGGGGATCTCAATTTTTCAACATAATTCCCCAAATTTTACTCGGATTAAATTTTTACGAAGAACACCCCCACAAAACTAATATTTAACAGAAGTAGCATCAGTGCGGAGTAATGTCCAGTGAATCTAGACGTTTCCTCGAACCCTAACGATAGTTCCACTTGATCATGCAAACAATAGAACAACAATGGACTGGAACAGAAATATTCCACGTACTTAAAGTCGATGCGCTTACGGCGGTCCGCCGGAACACCGTAAGGAGGCGGCGGAGGCGGCGGCGGAGAGAGTTTGTCCCGTAGTGGCGACGGAGAGGGAAGGGTTTTCTATTTGTTCTTCCCGAGAGACTTATTGAGAATTTATTCGCCTTTTAAGGATTTATTGTGACCGTCGGATTTTGATCTAACGGATGAGTGATGGCGTGATCTTTTGTTGTCACGATGATGGCATGCATGAACTTTTGTTATTTGCACTTTTAGTCCACGTAGAATTAAATTACAATTGCTTGTGAATTTAAATAGATTCGATTTGATCTAATCCAATTTTTAGAAGCTAATCAGCTTTCTTTTAAATCTAGTCAGATTTAATATTATCCTATTAAACGAACATAGAGAAAATGATAATAGTATAGCATAAGAATGGATAATCAGATAATTTCTTGTAGCTACCAAATTTTTCAAAAAATTGGATTGAAAGGAACAATTTAAAAAAAAAATTAAACGGGATAAAAATCATGCAATTTTTTTTTTTTTTTCAAAAAATCCCACCACTTCCAACCAAACAGCTAACACACTAAACAAATAGCCAACCGAGCCCAAAAAATTGAACATATAATTCTGACAGACCGTCTCTAATTTCTGCCAGTCCATCTGGCGGAATGGTCTTTATTTTAAAACTTTGTGTAAATTGTTCCATTCGCTCCAATTTTTGCAAAAATTTGGTATGCTATAAGAAATTTTTTGATGAATAATTGTATTTGCGGAAAGTCAAAAGATGAAAGTTGAAGATGTGGGTAATAAGTGGTTTAGATATAAGGAATAGGTATATAAACTAAACTAAATTTATTTAAATAGTTGATCCAAAATGTTTGGATAATATTATGACATTAATTTGAAATTTGAAAGAATAAAATTAAAAGAGGAGTGTATGATAATATTTTAGAAGTATCATAAATTAGTGTCAGATTTAATATATTCACAAATTTAAAATTTGAATACAAATTTAGAAAAAGAGTGCAGATGATATTTTAGAAGTGTCAATTACGACACCCTATTTATTTTAATTTTATTAGTTCATTTTAATTTTTTAATATTTATTTTGCTTACCGGAAAGGTAAGAATTCTGCGCAAAAGATTAAGCAAAACCAAGTTCCCAAAACAATATATCATATGAATTTGTTAGGCAATTTATATGGGCACATCAAAAAGTGATCAGGACTGGTCCGGATAGGGACTAGTCCAGATTTTGGAGGATTTTACTCAGGACAGTCCATTTTTTTGATCATAGGGTTGTCCCAAACTCACCCCCCCTCCACTACCTCAAATTTTAGTTTCATTTTCACATTTCACTCTCCCTCTTTCAAAACTCTATTTTTCCTAATCTTCTTCTTCCTCTTATCCTCCACCATTTTCTCCCTTCCTAAGCAACATCTTCTTCTTCCTCTTCTCCTTCACCATTTTCTCCCTTCCTAAGCAACACCTTCTTCTTCCTCTTATCCTCTACCATTTCCTCCCTCCCTAAGCAACATATTTTCTCTCTTTCTTTCCAAAACCCTAACAATTTATTTCAATTACATTATAATGTTTATTTCAATTATTTGTAGTCCATTTGAATTAAACCCAAGTACGTTCGGAGTGGAGAATTACCCATTAGAATTAAACCCAAGTAAACACGATCGAAAAAATTCCGCGTCGACTAGGACTGCCTAATTTTCTGGCAGTCCTACAAATTGATAGGACTGCCAGAAATAGTGGCAGTCGACCTACTTTACAACAAGTGAAAGCAAGGACTGCCACAAATTCTGGCAGTCCTGACTGTATGTAGTACTGCCAGAATTTGTGGCAGTCCTTACTTTCACTTACTGTGAAGTAGGACTGCTACTATCTCTGGCAGTCCTATCAGTTTGTAGGGCTGCCAGGAAATTCGGCAGTCATAGTTTGCACTTTTTGAACAGCAAGTTCGCTATTGTTCATCTTGTTTGCACTTGTTGAACATCAATATTAGGATTTCCACCAATATTAGAATCTGTACATTATGAAGCCTTTTCGTGCCATCGAAATTGAAATTGAGAAGAAAATTAGGATTTTGATGGAGATAAGATTAGGATTTTGATGAAGATGGTGAAGATGAAAATGGTGGAGAAGAACAAAATGAGAAGAAAATCCATCCCACAATTTTGTTGTTCTTTTTGTTGTTGTTGTTGTTCTTCTTCTTATTGGATGTGTTGAGAAAAAAGAGAAGAGCAAAAATAAAAGAATTGACTTTTATACCTATCAATAAGATAGTTCTGATCAATTTTTTTAATGATAAACTTGTAAATAAATTAAATTTTGAAATAGGATAACGCTGATCATTTTTTGATGTGCACATATAAATTGCCATTTGTTACTTTGATATACATTTTACCTTGTTCTAATAACAAACTTAGGTAGGAAGTCACTAACGAATCATGAAATCCAATGATATTGATTTTCCAACATTTTTTCATTATTGGTTCCAGAAATTCCTTTCTTTGACTTTTTCAACATGCACTTTAGATTCGTAACTTTACCTCGAGCCCCTAAAACATTTTATAATTGAAGTCTTAACTTTACCTCGAGTCCCTCAAACATTTTAATAATTGAATGATTAGTATCTTTTATTAGTTTAAGTAGAGCTTTTTTTACCACTAGTAAATTTACGTCACATATAAAAATAAAAATAATTAAAAATTAAAAATAAATTAAATTATATTAAAATGTTTTAAATATTATTTGATATCAATATATTTTTTAAATTGGGATTTGTGTCTAATTAGATAATAACTTACATTTAGTTTAAATATAATTCAAATTTTAAATATATTTAAGGATCAATTATATATTGAGTTAGTTTTTTTTTTCTCAACTACGTAAATTAATTGTATTTAATTTTTTAAAAGTTAGTAATTGATAATATATATACGACTTAGACAACTCATCCATTTCTAAACCGTATTATATTATGGAATATAATATTTGTAATTATGAGTATTAGAAAATCTATCAAAGTGGAATGTCAATCAAATTCTTGGACACAACCTTTTCTTTCCCCCACTATTAGTCAACAATAATAATAATAATAGTAAAATACTAAAGCAAATGGTAATGGTCCATTGGGCCCAACTTGATGCTCTAGGATTGAATTTTTTTTCCCCAATATAGGTTTTCTTTCTTGATGCTTAAAACATAAAAGTATTTATTTTGATTTTAAATTCAGCATTATTTGAGGGTGGTTGAAGTCTGGAGTATCTTTAAAATATTGACAAAGTTGTGAAAAAAGGGAGAATATCAGTAGCTATGATCGGACTCTCATCAGAGTAAAAGCTATGAAAAAAGAGAGAATATCAGTAGCTATGAATTTGCAGTCCATTTTTGTTCACCCACTAAAACTAGAGTGTTTGTTCACCCTCCAACAAAAAATTTACACATGTCAAATCTAACATCCATTAAACATAAGCCACTTTGAAAGTGATTTTGTAGATATTCAAAGTGATTTTGACTAAAGAATTTAACACGTGTCAATCTTTTATTGGAGGGTGAACAAACATTCTAGTTTTGGTGGATGAACAAAAATGAACTCTTTGCAGAAAACATCAAACAGTTTTTGACCAATTTGGTGGGAACAATCGATCGAAACTCGAATCGTGGAAAAAAAAACCAAAAAAATACGACATTCAATTCCCGTTATCACCCAAACAACACAGAATTTCAAAAGTACGATCAAAATCGATGCGTGATTCAAAGGAAATATACAGCAGAACATAGTTGTTATGCCCTGAAGAACTCAGACAGTATGTGCTAACAAAATGTACAATCAATTTTAATGCTCGACTGTTTTGGTCACGAATTTGATCTATCGATCGTCTAAGACCCTCAGCAAAATTTCCCAACATCCTAATACACTCTTGCCACGTGATGAGTCGTGTCGGGAATCGACCAATATCCTAAATCTAAAAAATGAGTGTCAGAACATTAATAGGTAGCCGGGCTCGCGACACAAATTGTTGTGGGCATCAATGACGTACAGTTAACAACGGAGTTTGGTGAGAAGTTCGTTCTCTAGGGGGATCGTCATGTATCGAGTTCGTGCTTCATTTTGGTGCTGGTCGGACAACTAGCGTAGTATTTTGGGGACAAAGACTAGAAGTTTGCGAAGGGTTCTACACTACTAGACCTGTCAATTGGACCGGGCCGCCCAGCCCGGTCGGCCCGGCCCGATTAATCGTGGGCTCGGACCGGCCTGACCTCGTATATTGGGTCTTGTCGGACCACGTATATTGGCCCATAATATACGCCCGACCTGACCCGAAGCCCAAGCCCGACCCGGCCCGGCCTGAAGCCGGTCCCGAAGCTCGGCCCGGTTGCTACATCCCCTGCACAATTTCTTCGTTTTGTTCCAAATCCTATCAGCTAACAACAGTGTTGTCACTTTTACAAGGAAAATAAAAGAAAAATATGTACACAGCAAACACTCTGCCCTCCAAATATAGTGTAGTAGTGAATTGAATTGAAATGAATGTTTGAATTGAAATGAATGTTAGAACTGAATTGAATTGAAATTCAATTCATTCCAATATATATTAGTTGCAAGTAGCTGCTTGTATATACTGAACTGAACTGAATTAAAATGATGGCCTCCAGTGCGACCCGGCACAGTCTCTTATATTGGGTCGTGTCCGGTCCGGCCTGGCACGACCCGAAGCCTATCGTGCCGTGGGTCATGTGTCGGACTGGGCTTAAAATTTTCATCCATAGCCCGGCCCGCTACAATTCATAGGCTTAAGAGGCCCGGGCCGCTACAATTCATGGGCTCAAGAGGCCCGGTCCGGCCCGACCCACTTGACAGCTCTAACACTATTGGTTTGAGGAAATATATATTGTGGTATATAGGGATGAGCATTATTCAATTTTGGACCAAGAACCGAACCAGACCGAACCGAACCGAATAAGTGATTCGGTTCGGTTTGAAAAAAAAATTGTTTCGGTTATGATTTTAAAAATACTAAAATTCCTTATTCAGTTTTGGTGGTGGTTTTCATTTCGCTACAAAATTGAAAACCGAATAAGACTTACACAATTGCGTAAATATCCTCAAATTTATGATTGAAATGTGTATATGTTGAAAACAATAATTCTATGTATATATTTTAAAGCCTAACTTTGGTATAACAAGTCTAACGTCAAACTTAGAAATACAACAAATGTATGTATAAAAAAATTAATTTTTTTAATACAATTTAACCAAAATCCCAACTTTGGGACCGACTTGTTAAACAATAAAAAAAATCCCAAATGAACAAATTAAATGAACTGAATCGATTATCGGTTTGGTTTATTTATGACTAATCTTGGTTCAGTTTTGATTTTAGATTTTTAGAACTCAGTTTATTTGTTTTTTGCTATTTTTGTTCAATTGAAACCAAATAAACTGAATGCTTACCCCTAGTGGTATGTATAGTCGTTGAGGTGTACAAGAGTGTCACGTACATTAGACAATGGCTCAAGGGATATTCGAGATTGGTGTGTGGATAGTTTGAACTTAATAGGGAGAGTCTTTAAGATGATTTGAGGGATAATCTTGCTATTAAACTTCAAAAGTAATTTGAAGCCATCATCATATTAGAAATCTCCAACCCTATTGTCTTATTATATGTTGTGAGTGTTAGATGACATAAGACACAAAACAATATCTTTCTTAGAGCCCATTTTTTTGTTCACCCACCAATATTAGGTGGGATGTTCATCTCCCACTAAAAAAATGACAAATAGCATTTTAGTTCCACACAAACCACTTTATAAGTGGTTTTGTTCACCCACCGAAGTGGTTTTGTGCCACATGTTATGTTTTTAGTGGGAGGTGAACATCTCACCTAGTTTTGGTGGGTGAACAAATATGGAGTTCGTCTTTCTTAGGCGGTAATATTATATTCACAAAAGTTGATAAGATAGACAAGTCTTCTCCAATGCAAAAGTATTGGAAAAGCAATAAAAAAATATTTTTTCCAACTTGCAGGACAACTATTTCACTTCTTCCTTTTTTCTTATAAATATTTGTATTTATAATTGATGATGTGGAGACAAAGTCATTGTGAACTGTATTGTCTAGATCTAGACAACCAACTTCACATTATCCTTGTCATGTCATTGACATGTCAATTCCATACTTTATTTCACATTTATATTGGAGAAGTACTTTTGAAAAAAAAGGGTGTCATTCCTACGTGGCAACCATTTTTTTCCAAACTCACAACAAAATTGGAGATGCTCTTAATGAGAAAAAATTATTTAGTTGGACCAACTCACCACATTGTAATGGTGAGTTTGAATCTCCTTCAATAATGCTATGACATAACACTAAAACTAAATTAGATAAAAAAAAAACAACCGAACATAGGTACGAAGATTTGAGGCTACCACTGACATGTGGTGAGTCCAGTGGAAACATTCGACACAATTACCATTTCCAAAAAAAAATATATAGTAAAGTTTTCTGATTGAACTCGGAAGTGAAGTTTGCCTTATTTTTTGGGGTAAATATGTTAATGGGTCAAATTAAAATATTTGATCTCAATAAAAAAAAAACGGATTGGACTCGAATTCATGTGCAAAAAAAAAAAAAAAAAAAAAAAAAAAAAAAAAAAAAAAAAAAAAAAAAAAAATCCTAAACCCACACACCCACCCACCAACACACACACATGTGATATTTAGGCTCGAATTGTTATTAGAAGCATTTCGCATTTAAGTATTTTCCATCTTTGTTTCCAATTTTAATATTATGTCCATGTTTTGTTATTTTTTATGCATATTATATGAGCTTTATTATATTGATTTACATCAAATTTTATAGCTTGTTGGTTATCTGACTTCTTTAATCGATCTAATGAAAGTATGGGTACATTATGATAAATTGAATCACTAAGAATAAGTATATTCTAATTTCTAACCACTATTGCTAGCTCAGAGATCTGATACCACTGTAAACCCTTATTTCAGTCCTTCTGCTTAAGTGCAATTCTGTATTGGTATTGTCACTAGCTAAATGAATTCACTTATGTAGAAAATGTTTTTCCACCAGTTAGTCAGCAAATATAGCAGCACTGTTAGTTTTCATTAGCTATTGTGCATATTTTTTTTACTAACACTACAACAAAAAGGCCTATTAATAACGCTCGACAAAACGTATTGATGACGCATGATACCTAAGCGTTATCAAAGTTCGAAATACCTTTTTTCTATGACGGTTTGTGCTAATTCTGGACTTTTTATAACGTTTATAAAACAAAACGTTATTAATATTTTAGAGCGGTGGCAAACTGGTAATATTTTTTAAGTTCAATTTTTGGCAAAATTCTTGCTACACCCCGCGCTTCAACAAAATTTTTCCTCTCCCCCAAAACCGTTCTGGTCTTCTCCTTCTCCTCCTTTCTTCTCCCTCATCTCCCCCAACTCCAAAATCCTAACCATAGATCCAAAACTCTAACTCTAGTTCAGCAACACCCTCCTCTCCTCCTCTTCTTCTCCTTCCTTTCCCCCAACTCCAAAACCCTAACCCTAGATCCAAAACCCTAAACCTAGTTAGAAAGGGAGGAGGAGATGGGGAGGGAGCTGGAGGCCCAACCCTTTCCATCTTCGGCAGAGGAGACCAGTCCACAGTCGACAAGATCCGTCCCCTCTTTGCCTCCACCATGGTCGGCCTTGTCGAGGGATTCGTCGACTTCGTCACATGGAGAGAGCGACGCCGTCAACAAGACCAACCGGAGGGTCGATTCAGAACTCTTGTATCTTTTATTCAAGCATTATCTTCTAACTCTTGTATCTTTTATTCTTATATTTACTTATTTATTCAAGAGAGAGGAAGTTCAGGGATGCGATGGCTCAGTTATGCGTTGGTGGTGGCGATGGTGGGGAAGTTGGATCGTAGACATAGCACTACTTCTTGGCTCTAGTTCCTCAAGGTTCCTTTTTTTTCTTCTTCAATCTGCATCATCCTTCTTGTGTTCGATAAAATGCCCATGCCATGTGTTTTTTTTTCTTTAGGATTATTTTTTCTACATGCCATATTTTTTTCTACTGGCCAGTCTGGCCTTCTTTTTTCGTCTGAGGAAACATCTATTTTGTTGCATGAAAAGTGAATTTAAAAGTCAGAGTAGCTGTGTAAATGATCCAGACCCGGGTGCTTGGTTGCCCTCATATTATTGGTTACTACTTTGCTTCTTCGTTAGCTAGTGACAGTAGCTAAGAATATTCTGAATCCCCTTCAACATTTTGTTGCGAACGTTGAGGTTTTTTTTACTAATTTTTTTTATCTAACTGACATAAATTGTTGTGTGATTTTTATGCTTAAACGATGACAATATTTGCCCATCTTCCTGTATATGCTATACATCAAACATTAAGAATACATCAGCTATGAAACTGAAATCCAAATTAGAAACCGATTTTTAGTATCTGTTAGCAAATGTTTAGACATCACATTATTGTCGATACTATTCTCCAGAATGCTGAGTGCCCATCCTTGAGTATCTTATTAAATTTATCTATGACCAGTGTTGAGTATGGTAGTGCAGATTGTCTGGCTAATGGTGTTATGTTATTGATACAGGTGGACTAATTATGTACTTCTTGCCACAAAATTGTGTACTTTTTTTTTGCCATGAGACATAACTAATAGACTGGTTATGGGGTTATTTTATTAATTTGAAATTTTAATAGTAAAATTGTTTATTCTTGCAGTCTTCAAATCACACAAATCGAGAACGAAAACATAAAACCACAAATATTGCAAAGCAAGAGGACAGTGGGAATGAGAAGTACAACATGAACAAGATATTGGAGGATATCCAGTACTTGGGTAAATGCCACCATCTTAGCTTCATATTGCTCAATTTGTAATCCCTTTATATAATTCGTGTTTTGACAGTTATCATATTTACATATTTCTCTTGCCTAACTAGTTCTCAGTGAACTTATGAGAAAGCTCATTTGACATATTGGTCCTTTTGCTGAAACAAGTGTTTTTCCTTATCACCAAGAAATGTTTAAAATATGAAAAATGATATATATGAGAAACCAAACGAGGTTTCTCATCCTTTTGTTGAAACAAGTGTTTTCCCTTATTTGATTTTTTTGCTGCATGCTTTCTCCATTTAATTTTGTCCATCAGGTTTTGGTTGAAAAAATGGGACTTCCTGTTGGGTGTAAACCTTCATCTTTGGAATCTGGCCAAATATTGCGTAAGTTAAAATATCTTGTACTCATTAGTCATTGTAGTTATTAGAGTACTAATACCAATAGATCAATGAGAACGCAAGTGTTATATTTTTGTTTTTAAATTGCAGGGTGCTGCCAATGGTAGAATGAAACTGCACAAAGGATTGCGACTGTAGAGTTTGATCGCATTCGTAAGTCAATGGGAGTTATATTGTAAAATCAAAAGGTAACTCCTTACTTGTAAAGGTACTTTCTGACCCCTCCATTTTCTCTTAATTACTATTTGGATAATTACCTATTTACTATCGTACCTTTTTGGAGCTGTAGGAGTAATATTTGGCGACATGGTGGTGTATTTTTTAATCAAGTAGATCCATTATTGCTTTAACTTGGGTTGGATGTCACGCCCCAGAACCAGAATACTGGAGAGCGGGGGCAGACATAGCCAGCTACGTATAATGAAATGGAATCCACGTCACTATACGGTCACGGCTGTCTAGATATATGAGGGTTTAACTACAAGCCATCAGTCTCCTATGGTCAAGAACAAGCCTATTGTCTCAATCTCAAACAATGTAATAACAGTTACAAGATGTCAGAACACCAAATATACAATAGTAAGGCGTCCCATACATTACATATTCGGATGATCATGAAGCTAGTCGTACAAAATGTCAGGACTAGCAAGAGTTTCAGTCATACATGATCAACCCTAGGATTTGTCAATCATGTTGCAGCCCGTAGGCAGACAGTAAATAAAGGTGCAATACGAGCTAACACGTGCTCGCCGGCTAAACGCCTCAAAAGAATAATTTTACAAATAGGGTGGGAGGACAAAAGAAATCCACTCGTTGCCCTGGTTACGCCTTATGGTCACCATCGGGCTGGAAGACAGGTGGATCCTTTGTTGCTGCTCCGATATCTGGCCACACAAAACCAGCTGGGTCAGACCCCAGAAAGAGCAAGTGCCACAAAGGAGGCTTCACTTAGGAACTAAAACCAGCATATCACAAATAAATAGTTAAGGTAATTAATTAAAAGATACTGATAATAACTGAGATAACAATAATATATTGAGCATGGAGAAACCATTCAAGTAGCCAGACTGCAACCCTTAAACCAAATAAGGACCGGGGTTGCAATCCTTCGCCTGAATAGAAACCCGCCTCAATTACTATTGATAAGGTAACAAGACAATAAACAAAGAGAGGACACAGAACTGCTCCGGGAGCCAGGTTACAACCCTTAAACCAAACAAGGACCGGGGTTGTAACCCTTCGCTTGAACAGAACTGGACCCCTGATCTTTATTGTTAAGGCCAGTATAAATAATCATGGTATTGAAGTAAGGTAAAACATGACGAGCATGACAGGGGTTGCAATAAGATAATAAACGAAGAGAGGACACAGAACTGCTCCGGGAGCCAGGTTACAACCCTTAAACCAAACAAGAACCGGGGTTGTAACCCTTCGCCTGAACAGAACTGGACCCCCGATCGTTATTGTTAAGGCAAGCATCAATAATCATGTCATGTCACAATCTAGCACAGAATCAGGATAAGACTAAGCTGGAATAAACTCCATCCAATCAACCACGGCCAATCAAGAGTACGGCTTGATACTTTTAACTAACTAGGGTTATCACAATCCTAGTTACTAGCAGATGCAATGAGATTATCCCAACAGCCACAAGCCCTGCAGACCATCCGGTTATCCAGGTCGAATATCCGTTTAGGAAGAATGCAACACATGACTGTGTGCTGGAAATGTGCCCTACTCGTCGGTAGACTACAAGTCCACTGAATGCGCCCAGATAACGGGAGTGTCTGTAGCTGGGAATCTCTTCATGACTACTGAATTATTCTAGTTAATTATCCTTAGTCAATTTCAGTAGGTGTCCTTGACCGTGGTACTCAGGGGTCCCCATCCTAGACATGATGCAACACAGTACTAGTTTATTTGTACAAACACAATCGCCCACGGTGTCCAAGTCTTTTATTCTTGTCATGTCAGGCTAGCTGTCGTAACAGCATGTCGAGATACATCATGTCAGTTTACTTGTCAAGAGTGCGCCACAGCGGGCCACTATCGTGTTCTATTCCTACCTTATAATGAATAAGAAAAACTTGTATAAAACAACTAGTGACATATTCTTGAAGACAATGAAAAGATCTACAACTTTTATGTTTTGAGTTTTTTTGAGATTCTAGCTACAAAACAACTTAAACAGGCAAAAACAGTGAAATAGAGCAATTTTGGCGCATGAGATTCCTGCACAAATCGGCGCATGAGATTTCTGCACAAATCGGAGCATGAGATTTCTGCACAAATCGGCGCATGAGATTTCTGCACAAATCGGCGCATGGGATTTCTGCACTAATCGGCGCATGAGATTCCTGCACAAATCGGCGCATGAGATTTCTGCACAAATCGGCGCATGAGATTTCTGCACAAATCGGCGCATGAGATTTCTGCACAAATCGGCGCATGGGATTCCTGCACAAATCGGCGCATGGGAATTCCTGCACGATCGGCGTATGAGATTCCTGCACCATCGGCGCATGGGAATTCCTGCACGATCGACGCATGAGATTTTTGCACAAATTGGCGCATGAGATTTCTGCACAAATCGGCGCATGGGAATTCCTGCACGATCGGCGCATGAGATTCCTGCACCATCGGCGCATGGGAATTCCTGCACGATCGGCGCATGAGATTTCTGCACAAATCGGCGCATGAGATTCCTGCACAAATCGGCGCATGAGATTCCTGCACAAATCGGCGCATGAGATTCCTGCACAAATCGGCGCATGGAATTCCTGTACGATCGGCGCATGGGATTTCTGCACCATCGGCGCATGGGAATTCCTGCACGATCGGCGCATACGTTGCCGGGACTTCACGGCGCATGGCCTCCCGGCACATGGCCTCCCGGGCGCATGGGAGTCATCGTCCCCAAACAGCAAGTTCAGCCATGAAAGTTTCGAAAACTTGCCATGGCCATAACTTCCTCATCCGGAGTCGAAATCAAGCGAAACAAAAGCCAAAACTGTATGAAATTGAATTCTCTAACTCATAGAACTATTAGTTTTTGAAAATAACTAAGTTTTAGAGATCAAAACCAAGAAAAACCGAAAAGTTACAAACTTAGATCTACAAGAACCCATCCACCAAATCCAAAAATGCCAAGTTCTAAAGAGGTTTAGAATCAAGTAAGGAAGAGAATAGAACAATAAAATTTGAGATCCATCATGAAGCAAGTTTGCACTTGCCTAAGCTCTCTCTCTCTCCCTCTTCCTGGTAGGTGAAGAAGTAAATGGTGGAGAAGAAGAAATAATGAAGAGAGAGAAAGAGGAGTGGGCTAATAAATGGGGATGGTGGTGGTAGGTGGGGGTTTTCTTTTGGTTCATGATGAACCCACAAGCAAAGCAAACCTAGCCGAACCAACCCAAAATAAACCGAGCCAAGCCAAGAGATATGCAAATACAAGAAAAAATACGTACACGTATTCCAAGATACATAATACGAACTACAGGGATTACAACTCTACCCACCTTAAAAGAATTCTGTCCTCGAAATTTAATCAAGAGGCTAGAATTGCAAGGACAAGCTATACTAATCACATGCAAGCTATAACTAGGCAATTATTCAAGCAATCATTCGTGCATGCAAGGAAGCTAAGCAGGACATTATACCTTACGAGTCAAACAGGTCGGGATATCGCGATCGGATATCATCCTCACGCTCCCACGTTGACTCACCCAAAGAGTGATGACCCCAAGCAACTCGGACTAACTTGATAGTCTTGTTCTTGAGTGTCTTCTCTCTTCGGTCCAATATAGACACGGGCCTCTCCTCATACGAAAGGTTGGTACCAACAACCAATTTCGAATGATCTAGGATGTGGCTCGGGTCCGGGATATACCGTCGCAGTTGGGATACATGGAATACGTCATGCACCTCACGTAGCGACGGCGGAAGAGCGAGACGATAGGACACATCACCGACTCGCTCCAGAATATCGAACGGCCCTATATACCTAGGACTAAGCTTTCCCCGTACGCCGAAACGAATGACGCCACGGTTAGGCGAAATCCTCAGGAATACATGATCGCCGACAGAAAACTCAAGTGGGCGCCGATGAGAATCGGCCCAATGACGCTGGCGATCTTGAGCAACTCAAAGATGATCTCTGACTCTCTTGACCACCTCAACTGTCTGAGCAATCATTTCTGGGCCGAGCATCTGCCTCTCTCCGACATCATCCCATGCTAGCGGGGATCGGCACTTCCTACCATACAGCGCCTCGAACGGTGCCATCTGGATACTGGCATGGAAACTGTTATTGTACGAGAACTCCACCAGGTGCACGTGATCTTCCCACGAACCACTGAAGTCGAGTGTACATGACCGCAACATATCTTCAAGAGTCTGGATCGTACGTTCTGACTGGCCATCTGTCTGCGGGTGATAAGCTGAGCTGAACTGGAGGTGAGTTCCCAAACTTTCTTGCAAGCTACGCCAAAAGTGCGACGTAAATCTTGAATCTCTGTCTGAAGTGATACTGACTGGTATACCGTGCAACCTGACAATCTGTCGGAGATACATCTCCGCTAGCTGAGCCGTCGACTGACCAACTCTGAATGGGAAAAAGTGAGCCACCTTCGTGAGCCTGTCTATGACAATCCAAATAGCGTCTCTGCCCGCCGGGGATCTAGGCAATCCAGTCACAAAGTCCATGGTTATATGCTCCCATTTCCACTCGGGAATCGGCAATGGTTGAAGTAGTCCAGCTGGTCTCTGATGTTCAGCCTTAACTTGTTGGCATACTAAACAACGGGAGACAAACCGGGCTATCTCCCTCTTCATGCCATTCCACCAAAAGTGCTGGCGGATATCACGTTACATCTTCGTACCGCCAGGATGAATGGAATACTGCGAATTGTGAGCCTCTGCCATGATCTCCTGTCTGATATCTCCACTGGGTACACAAAGACGCTTACCATGTCGAAGTGTACCGTCTTCATGAATGCATAACTCTGGTCTTCGTCCTGTCTCACACTCTGCTCTGAGTCGCTGAAGCTTTGAATCTGCTGACTGCGCCATCTGGATCCTCTCGACTATAGTGGACTGAACTTGCATGCTGGCCATCAATGCCATACTGGAAGGGAGGACAACTTCTATTTCCATCTTCTGAAGATCGGCTAACAGCTCTGGTTGCGCTGTTAGGAAATAAACTCCGGCTCTCCTGCTCAATGCATCTGCAACAACGTTGACCTTCCCAGGATGATACTGCAAGTTAACATCATAATCCACAAGTAGCTCTAGCCACCTTCTCGGACGCATGTTAAGATCCTTCTGGGTGAAAACATACTTCAAGCTCTTGTGGTCGGTGAAAATCTCCACCCTATCTCCATATAGGTAGTGCCTCCATAACTTAAGTGCAAACACTACTGCTGCCAGCTCCAAGTCATGGGTTGGATAATTCCTTTCATGATCACGAAGTTGTCGTGACGCATAAGCTATTACCTTCCCATACTGCATCAGAACACATCCTAAGCCTCTGCCTGAAGCATCACAATACACTGAGAATCCTCCGGTTCCATCTGGAAGCGTGAGAATAGGAGCCGTCATCAAGCCTCGCTTCAACTTCTCAAAAGAATCCTGGCACTCTGCTGTCCAAGCAAACTGCACATCCTTGCGGGTCAACTGGGTCAATGGTGCTGAAATTCGAGCAAAGTCTGAAATAAATCGCCGGTAGTAGCCGGCCAAGCCAAGGAAACTACGAATTTCTGCCACGGTGCTAGGTACCGGCCATGTTTCAATGGCCACGATCTTCTGGGGATCCACTTCAACTCCTCCTCTGGTGATGATATGACCCAAGTATGAAATACGATCGAGCCAGAACTCGCATTTACTGAACTTGGCATACAGCTGGTGCTCTCGGAGAATCTGGAGGACAATTCGGAGATGCTGCTCATGCTCCGCTTCACTCTTGCTGTAGACCAGGATGTCGTCTAGGAACACAATCACGAACTGATCCAAATAGGGCATAAAGATGCGATTCATGAGGTCCATGAATATAGCCGGCACATTGGTTGCTCCAAATGGCATCACAAGGAACTCCCAATGCCCATACCTAGATCTGAAAGCTGTCTTCGGGATGTCCTGCTCTCTGACTCTGATCTGGTGGTATCCTGACCGCAAGTCGATCTTCGAAAATACTGACGCCCCTCTGAGTTGATCAAATAAATCATCTATCCTCGGGAGAGGATATCTGTTCTTGATTGTCACTGAGTTCAAGGTACGATAATCAACACACAATCTGGACGTACCATCCTTCTTTTTCACAAGAAGCATCGGGGCTCCCCAAGGCGATCCACTAGCACGAATGAATCCCTTGGTTCTGAGTTCTTCAATCATCTTGTACAATATCTCTAGCTCTGACGGCGCCATCCTGTAGACTCTCTCTGACACTGGGGCTGTCCCGGGAATCAAGTCGATGGTGAACTCGATCTCCCGCTCTGGCTGCATCCCTGGAAGCTCTTTGGGGAAAACATCTGAAAACTCTTCGACTGTCCGAGGTAACTGCACTGTTGCTACTGCCATCCGCAATAATGGAGGAGAAGGTTCAACTTCGCCTCGGGAGAAGGAAAACTTTGGCTCGCCTGGAATGCTAAAAATAACCCTGCCAATGTGGCAGTCTATCATAGCATACTGGTCCCTCAACCAATCCATCCCTAAGACCACATCATAATCGGCCATCGGGAACTCTATCAATCTAGCGGAAAATTTTCTACCACTAACTACGATCCGACACGAGGAAAATACTCTATCTACTCCCACAAGTCCATTACCAGTAAGTATATTGAGCCTTACTGATAATGACTCGGGCACCAGTCCTACCCGTGTCGCAAATCGTGCAGACATAAATGAATGCGAGGCACCAGAATCAAATAATACTGAAGCTGGAAAGGTGTTGACGAGAATAGTACCTGCCACCACCTCACCTGGTGCTATTCCTTCTTCTTCCATGGTCAAGGTCAGCACTTGACCATGTCCTCTGGGTGCGGGTCCCCTCTGCTGAACATTCCTCTGCCTGCTCTGGATCAAGGCTTGGGCTTGGGCATACTGCTGCGGTCTCTACTGCTGAAATGCCTGGGCCTGTGTCGGCAATGGCCTCGGGAACGGGTACTGTAGCTGCTGCTGGTGCTGCTGGATTGGTGCTGGTCCTCTAACTGAAGGACTGGAGAAGGCCGATGAACTTCTCCTGTTCGGGCAGTTCCCAATCCTGTGGTCCGGGGCACCACAAACCAAGCACAAATCCTGTGCTCTGCGACACTCTGATACCACATGCCCCAGCTTCCCACAGTGTAAACATCCCACTGCGGAAGACTGCTTCTGCTTCTGCTGCTGAGGGTGCGTCGGGGTTGAATGCTGAACCGACGTTACTGAGGCCGCCCGCCTCGGAGCTCCAATGGTCAAAGCCCTGGCTGCCGGGGCTGGTGCTGAAGACTGATTCATCTGACCATGAGATCGCTTCCGACCTCCGGTCCTATCCACGATCCTCTGGGAGGCATACTCGTGCCTCCGGGCTGCTCTCAACACTGCATCAAAATTCTGATGCTCAAACTGCTCCACCGCCAATAAAATCTCTAGGTGGAGCCCCTGCTGGAACCGCTGGGCTCTATCGAACTCGGTCGTCACCAAGGTGGAAGGAAACCGACTAAGCCTGGAGAACTCGGCCGCATATCCATCGACCGTCCTGCCCATCTGCTTCAGATTGGTGAACCTCGTCTGTAGATCATACCGAGCTACAACATCAAAATACTTGGTCTGGAATCTCTCCCTGAATAATGCCCATGAAATAGGGGCCACTAAACCATCGGCCTGCGCTGCCCACCAGCTGCGGGCAAGATCTAGTAACTGCAGGCGTACTACGGCCACCTTCTCGTTCTCTGGAGTCCTGGCTGCTTCTAGAATCACCTCTGTGTCCTGGAGCCATGCATCTGCAGCGATCGCATCTTCACTGCCGTCGAAGAAGGGAGGGTTCAAGCGCTTGAAGCTGTTGACCGCACTATTACCCTGATGACCGCCTCTGGTCAAAGCATCTGCCACCGCCTGGTGCAAGGCATCTCCACGACGATCTTGGGAAGCTAATAGGGACCTGATGAGACCCACCAAAGTGCCATCATCAGGCTCGGCAGGCTGAACTGGCTGGACTGGTGGCTCTCCTTCGGTAGGCATAACTCTGGAGGCTACTCCTGAATGTTGGGCTTGATCTCCAGGTTGCTGCTGGTCCGCTGAAGGTGCTCCGCCTTGCTGATCGGCAGGTCCAGGAACAATGTCGCTGAAGAAGACGACATAGGGAACAATAAGAAAGGACCAGGATAGATCAACGATACAAGCATGTGATCAGGTCAAGATTCTCAGGGATTTGAAAGATACGAGCAGAGATCAAGGATGAATACTGATAGAGACATCTATTCGGTAAACCCTCACATATCTTGAATTACAAGACCTGCATGGGCCACCACTAAAACCATGTCACGCCCCAGAACCAGAATACTGGAGAGCGGAGGCAGACATAGCCAGCTACATATAATGAAATGGAATCCACGTCACTATACGGTCACGGCTGTCTAGATATATGAGGGTTTAACTACAAGCCATCAGTCTCCTATGGTCAAGAACAAGCCTATTGTCTCAATCTCAAACAATGTAATAACAGTTACAAGATGCCAGAACACCAAATATACAATAGTAAGGCGTCCCATACATTACATATTCGGATGATCATAAAACTAGTCGTACAAAATGTCAGGACTAGCAAGAGTTTCAGTCATACATGATCAACCCTAGGATTTGTCAATCATGTTGCAGCCCGTAGGCAGACAGTAAATAAAGGTGCAATACGAGCTAACACGTGCTCGCCGGCTAAACGCCTCAAAAGAATAATTTTACAAATATGGTGGGAGGACAAAAGAAACCCACTCGTTGCCCTGGTTACGCCTTGTGGTCACCATCGGGCTGGAAGACAGGTGGATCCTCTGTTGCTGCTCCGATATCTGGCCACACAAAACCAGCTGGGTCAGACCCCAGAAAGAGCAATTGCCACAAAGGAGGCTTCACTTATGAACTAAAACCAGCATATCACAAATAAATAGTTAAGGTAATTAATTAAAAGATACTGATAATAACTGAGATAACAATAATATATTGAGCACGGAGAAACCATTCAAGTAGCCAGACTGCAACCCTTAAACCAAACAAGGACCGGGGTTGCAATCCTTCGCCTGAATAGAAACCCGCCTCAATTACTATTGATAAGGTAACAAGACAATAAACAAAGAGAGGACACAGAACTGCTCCGGGAGCCAGGTTACAACCCTTAAACTAAACAAGGACCGGGGTTGTAACCCTTCGCTTGAACAGAACTGGACCCCTGATCTTTATTGTTAATGCCATTATAAATAATCATGGTATTGAAGTAAGGTAAAACATGACGAGCATGACAGGGGTTGCAATAAGACAATAAACGAAGAGAGGACACAGAACTGCTCCGGGAGCCAGGTTACAACCCTTAAACCAAACAAGGACCGGGGTTGTAACTTTTCGCCTGAACAGAACTGGACCCCCGATCGTTATTGTTAAGACAAGCATCAATAATCATGTCATGTCACAATCTAGCACAGAATCAGGATAAGACTAAGCTGGAATAAACTCCATCCAATCAACCACGGCCAATCAAGAGTACGACTTGATACTTTTAACTAACTAGGGTTATCACAAGCCTAGTTACTAGCAGATGCAATGAGATTATCCCAACAGCCACAAGCCCTGTAGACCATCCGGTTATCCAGGTCGAATATCCGTTTAGGAAGAATGCAACACATGACTGTGTGCTGGAAATGTGCCCTACTCGTCGGTAGACTACAAGTCCACTGAATGCGTCCAGATAACGGGAGTGCCTGTAGCTGGGAATCTCTTCATGACTACTGAATTATTCTAGTTAATTATCCTTAGTCAATTTCAGTAGGTGTTCCTGACCGTGGTACTCAGGGGTCACCATCCTAGACATGATGCAACACAGTACTAGTTTATTTGTACAAACACAATCGTCCACGGTGTCCAAGTCTTTTATTCTTGTCATGTCAGGCTAGCTGTCGTAACAGCATGTCGAGATACATCATGTCAGTTTACTTGTCAAGAGTGCGCCACAGCGGGCCACTATCGTGTTCTATTCCTACCTTATAATGAATAAGAAAAACTTGTATAAAACAACTAGTGACATATTCTTGAAGACAATGAAAAGATCTACAACTTTTATGTTTTGAGTTTTTTTGAGATTCTAGCTACAAAATAACTTAAACAGGCAAAAACAGTAAAATAGAGCAATTTTGGCGCATGAGATTCCTGCACAAATCGGCGCATGAGATTTCTGCACAAATCGGCGCATGAGTTTTCTGCACAAATCGGCGCATGAGATTTTTGCACAAATCGGCGCATGGGATTCCTGCACTAATCGGCGCATGAGATTCCTGCATAAATCGGCGTATGAGATTTCTGCACAAATCGGCGCATGAGATTTCTGCACAAATCGGCGCAAGAGATTTCTGCACAAATCGGCGCATGAAATTTCTGCACAAATCGGCGCATGGGATTCTTGCACAAATCGGCGCATGGGAATTCCTGCACGATCGGCGCATGAGATTCCTGCACCATCGGCGCATGGAAATTCCTGCACGATCGGCGCATGAGATTTTTGCACAAATCGGCGCATGAGATTTCTGCACAAATCGGCGCATGGGAATTCTGCACGATCGGCGCATGAGATTCCTGCACCATCGGCGCATGGGAATTCCTGCATGATCGGCGCATGAGATTTCTGCACAAATCGGCGCATGAGATTCCTGCACAAATCGGCGCATGAGATTCCTGCACAAATCGGCGCATGGGATTCCTGCACGATCGGTGCATAGGATTCCTGTACCATCGGCGCATGGGAATTCCTGCACGATCAGCGCATGCGTTGCCGGGACTTCACGGCGCATGGCCTCCCGGGCGCATGGGAGTCATCGTCCCCAAACAGCAAGTTCAGCCATGAAAGTTTCGAAAACTTGCCATGGCCATAACTTCCTCATCCGGAGTCGAAATCAAGCGAAACAAAAGCCAAAACTGCATGAAATTGAATTCTCTAACTCATAGAACCATTAGTTTTTGAAAATAACTAAGTTTTAGAGATCAAAACCAAGAAAAACCGAAAAGTTACAAACTTAGATCTACAAGAACCCATCCACCAAATCCAAAAATGCCAAGTTCTAAAGAGGTTTAGAATCAAGTAAGGAAGAGAATAGAACAATAAAATTTGAGATCCATCATGAAGCAAGTTTGCACTTGCCTAAGCTCTCTCTCTCTCCCTCTTCCTGGTAGGTGAAGAAGTAAATGGTGGAGAAGAAGAAATAATGAAGAGAGAGAAAGAGGAGTGGGCTAATAAATGGGGATGGTAGTGGTAGGTGGGGGTTTTCTTTTGGTTCATGATGAACCCACAAGCAAACCAAACCTAGCCGAACCAACCCAAAATAAATCGAGCCAAGCCAAGAGATATGCAAATATAAGAAAAAATACATACACGTATTCCAAGATACGTAATACGAACTACAGGCATTACATTGGAATAGAGGCAATCATATCTTGCTGTATTAAAAGCGGACATACTCGACAAATCTGGTTTTAAAGCAGGTGACCACTTAACCGGCGCATGTTGTCCTTATTAGTTTTCTTAGCAGGTCATGTGTAGTGTGGTGTCCTGTTGCATCTAATTTTATTGGTTTGCAATGTTTGCAACTTTTTCTTATATTTTAAAAATGTCCATAGTTCACGACACCTTATCATGGTTATGCATCTACTGTTCAATGCCAACGAGTCTTTTTAATCTGGTTTCCTCTTATTTCGACTTTGGCTTATTTTGCAGTGGAACCATATAACAAATGGAGTTTGGTGGCAAGATTTTCCTTGTAGAAAAGCTCCAGATTACTCATCCAATTTTTGCACAGTTGAAGATTCAAAATCTGATTTTGCAGCACATCTAGCTAGCTTTATTGCATATCTTGTCAGTGATGTACCCAGCCAAGCATACTGGATCGAGTTGGCAAAGTATAATTTTGGAATTGCTACATGCCATTTGGTCGTTTCAGTACCTGAGATGCACGTACAGAGTTCTTGTTATGCCAAAACTAACCATTTTCTATCTGTAAGCGGTTGTATGTTCCCTTTAATCATAATTTTTTGTCTTTCAAGTATTTGCTATAAGTGACCAATTGATCCTGCATATGAAATTTCTAGCTCTTTCCATACATTATGCAACTCATGGGAGTCTGCTCAACCTGGATGAAGGTCCCCCAAACAACCACCTAAATTCTCTTGTGTTTATGTCTACTTATATAATATTCTGAAGCTATTTCAATTTTTTTATAAAATTCTAAAGATGCATTTTTGGCCTTCTTTATGTTTTTTCCATTCTTGCATAAAAAGGAAATAATAAGATGTAATGAAGTGACCTTGTTATATGGGGCACCAATGTAAAGTTTCATTTTTCATAATATATTACAAAGTATATTGAACCTTGTTTTTATCTTTTTCAGGATTTTGCTACATGTTTTGTGGACAGTTTTGATGTGGCCAAGTTTTAATGTGGACAATTTTGGTAGTTGTAAATATATATATGTATTTGGATATTCTATTTTGAGAATGTAATGCAGATATTGATATGTACTCTATTTTGAGAAATATAATAAAGATGGTGATATATAATGTTAAGTTTTTGGAATGTAATATATAATGTGCAGTATAGAGCGTTATAAATATGCTAATTTGAATAGTATAAAGTGTTATAAATGTGCTGCATTGAGCCTATACATATTATGTATTCATAAAATTTTAAAAATGTCCTGAATTGTGTACTATATATTAACTATTTATAACGCTTTTATAAAAACTATCCATGACCTTTTTTTATAACGCTTTTAAAAAATATTTATAACACCCGTTTTCATAACGCTTGCTTTGAAAAAAAACGTCATGGTTTGTCATTAATGACGCTTTTTAGCCGTCATAGGATTTTTTTGTTGAGCATGGAGTCATTAGTTCAAACTGCATATAAAGGTAGAAAAATTCACTGATAAATAGAAGATTGTAATATGGGATTGGGATTGCAAGACTTTCCTTTGTATGCATGGATAATATGAAATTAATTAATAGAAAAACAGTGGCTCAATTGCTTGGGTGGTACCCCAACTTAGGACCTAATAACAATAAAGTACTCCATCTATTATACTCCATCTATTATTCCTTATATTAAATAACATACGTTTAATTAATGAACATTACATTACAGTACATGTGATAATATTTCGTCCAAACGCTTAACGAAATGCGGCTCAAATGCTTGGGTGGTATCCCAACTTAGGGCATAATAATACTAAAGTACTCTGACGGAAGAAGCCGGCCAGCCGGTCTTAGTCCTTCTAGACGAGGGCTGGAGGGAGGCGTATTGAGTGGAGGAGGAGGTCCTCCACGAGGCTCGAGAGGTCGAGGGTCATTATGGGGCCGAGCTGGAAGAGGTCCTCCACGAGGCTCGGCGGCCCCTTTGGCGGATATGTCGGCCTCCAGCCTGTAGAACATGTCGACAGAGGTCCGACGGAACTCGGGGATGACATGGCGGTGGCGGGAGGAGAGGAGGTAGAAGAGGAGCTTCTTGAGCAGGGCGTCATTGGGCTCGGGGGGTCGAGGAAGGAGAGGGTGCGGTAGCCGTCGGTGAGACTGAGGGAAGGCATGAAGGTGCCGGTGAAGAGGTCCTTCTTGTCGACCAGGTCGGTGTCGAAGAGGACGAAAAAGCTGGCGGCGTCGAGGAGAGCGATGACGTGGGGGTCGACGACGATGGACGGGCCGAGGGGCACATTGAGGCAGAGCATGGCGGAGCGGTCGCGGCGGGAGTTGTAACTCCCTGAATCAATTTTAGTGAATTTTAAGATTTTTCTAAATTTTTTTAGAAATAATATTATTTTCGTGAATAAAACCAAATTTTATTCGGATAGCTACTTAATTAATGGATTTTTATTGATTATGAATTGCTGAAAATAAAATATTAATAATAAACTTTTCTGTTAAGCTGTTTTAATTAAACTTTGTTTAATTTAATTTAAGTTGATTGATGGTTATTATTATTACTAGATTATTTACTAATCCTATTTGATTTATATTAACTGTGAAGGAAAGGATTAAATTGACTAATTAATTTTCATTTCAAATTATGGTTTTAATAGTATCAGTACTGATATTTTATATATTGAATAATTTCTAATGACAAATTTTATAAATTAACTATTTTCTGTTCCTGATTACTATTCTTAATAACTGTTTTGATTTTTTATTATTTTAAAATCTGTTTGGAGGTTGAAATTTGGATCAGTAATTTTAAATTTGAAAAACTGTTACTATTTTTACTTTAAAACCCTAGATCTACTTTTAGTTACTGCATTGCCACTGTATAAAAAAAACCCAGATCTATTTTTATTACAATTATGCCACTGCATATTTTATTAGAAATAATTTGGACTCCGAGTGATGGGCTGGGTCAGATGATCAAGCAGGAAGAGAATGGGCTTGGTAGGGATCTATAATACAGATTAAAGGAGTGGCAGAAGTGTGCTTGTGTGCTGGTGAAGTTTTTGTTTAATTGAGCAGTGTATTTAACTGTGGGCCCAGATTTTGTGAAGAGAATTTTATTAGCATGAAGAGTTTAGACTGGGCATGGGTGTTTGGGCTGACAGTGGGTAGTTGGTTGGGTTGATTATATGAGTATATTATTTATTATTGTATGATTTATCATTATAGTATATATAGAGTTATTAAATAATGTTTAACATGATTTCAAAAAATTAATCTTAAATATTTGACTAAGCTAGAATATTTGCTAAATTGTTATTATCATACTTTAACAGTATCTAATAATTTTACTAGTTATTTAATAATGAAATTTCTTGTAGTGACTATTATATATTAGTATTTTATTGGATAAATCTCTGTACTATTATTATCATCAATTTTGGATATTGGCTCTGTATTGTTTAGGAAGACATTAATTAATATTCTGCTAAATATTGTTTAAAAAGTATTTTCACTTATATTTTTTTGAATATATATATTGGATGGTTATATATTGATAAATGTTTTCCTTGCAAGATATAGCTAAAAAAGTAATTTCACTAAATATCTATATATATTTTATAAAATAATTTGTTACTAGTCTTTATTCTTAAAGCCAGTATATATTTTCTAAATATAATTATATTGTCTTCTAAATTTTGCTATAAAAATCTAAAGTCTTTTCTTGTTTAGTATAAATGGTAAGTAATTATTTAGTAATATTTTAAATAGTTGGATAAAGTTATATATATATATATATATATATATATATATATATATATATATATATATATATATATATATATATATATATATATATATATATATATATATATATATATATATATATTGTTAGTACTGGAGATAGCTAGTTATCTAGTTAGCAATAATTAGCTAATGATCCTTATTTTAAAACCCTAAAAAATAGTACAAAATATTGCCAGGTGATTTACAACCATGCAGTACTACTCTCGTGCAACCAAACCGAGGCAAATATACTGACTCGACTTGTACTCTGTATTTCTGTCTTACATTTCCGTGCCATGTTCTCATATCGGACACGAGATATACACGATTGTCTTGTACATTGTTCATTGCTTGTGAGTCATTGTTTATTGCAGAAATTGGGGAAAATATTAGCTTTTATGTGACCACACCCAACATAGGTATTGTGGATAGCCTAATCGTACACTTCACGTATGATGAAGCCGTACCTTGTAGAATTGATTGACTCATTGACTCATTGATTGATTGTGCTCCTAAGCCGGTCACACATTAGTTTAATATTTCAAATTGTCACACTTGCATATTGATTGTCGTGTTCATTGTCTTATACATTGATAGCCGAGTTCATTGTCTAGCATATTGATTGTCGTCCATTGCTTGCAGTTTTACATTTCATTTCTGGTACCGTAGTTTCACTTCCATTTCTGGTATTCTGGTTTCACCTTGTATTCTATACTACAGATTACATTGTATATTTCTCTTGTCAGGGTTGTACTTTTCTCTTTTCCTGACAGGATACGTTGCAGATGAGTGGAAGGCCACATGGAGCATGTGATTGCACTGGATATTGCAGCTTTTATTTTATTTATTTTTCTGGAGATTGTATTTTGGATATTCATTATTATATCTTTATTTTATTTGACCGGATTTGTCTCCGGCTGATTTTGTACTAAAAAGACTTGATGGATATTGGTGATCATTCTGGAAACGTTATAAAAGCTGTGTTTGTTTACATTACATTGTGACTTGGAGTTTTTCTTATTATTGTACAGCTTACTTCGTCGTGTCCATTGACGAAAGCTGGGCATGTTCGACTCGTATCCGATTATTCGGGAGCGGGTCGTGACATGTTTTTAGTGGTGGCCCAAGCATGTCTATCCTAATGACACTTAGGCTATAAAGTGTTATTGGGGGACCAGCGGAAGCTAATGAAAACTCATCACAGCATAGGAACCGTGGGAAAATGGTTTATGGTTATTGATATTTAAAATTTTGATTTTACTTATGATTTTAGGATAGTTTATGATTTTTCCAGGACATAGCAATCAACAATTTTTTTTTTTTATAGGACGGTCGCCACGACGAACGCTGGGACTAGTGAGCAGCCTGCACCCAGTGCGTAGGGGTAGATTCCACCGCCTCTGTCACGCCCCTACCCGGAATCACCCGAATCATCGTCCTCGCTGGGGCGTGATGCCGCACGAGCCTGGAGTTGCGCTCGTGCAAGGCAAGATGACAAGTTCTCAAATGGTTATCTTTGAATTGAACGTTAACAATAAAAGGAAAAACAGAGTATACGAAAACGATTCTCTTTATTGATATTCGAAATCAGATTACAAAGGCTTTCGATAGCCTAACGGAATTTGCCAGATTGGCTACAACACTCAGGTTCTCTCTTGCCTACAAAGGATTTCACCGTTCCATACATCATGCCTTCTATATCTCGACCGCATCAATCCAGCTGTGTAGTCCGAACGTCAATGCGATAGCACGCTTCAATGCGCTTCGGCATTCCAAGCCTTAACACGTTCAAGCAACGCTTTGCCGCGAGCAATCCATTCCCTGTACCCTGCATGAAGCTGGTGGGGGATCAGTACGTTCGTCCTCGCATGTACTGAAGCAAAGATCATCTTTCCAAACCGACATTTAATATTTATGTTGAATCATGCAACTTAGCTTATGATCTTGCTATGTTCCCCTTAGGGTCGATTTTATGGCATATTCGAAGGCGTAAAGCATGTTATCATAGCAAGCATGTTATCGAATTGAATAGGCAAGCAAGCATTTTCGTGTTTGATTCGTGGCGCAACTTAGCAATATCGACACACTCGCCCTTGCACCGACGCAAGGTGAATACGCCTATCTGTTTTTCCTGTCATGTTATAAGTGCTCTCTATTCAGAATCCGTCCATACAGGATATACGCATACCTTGCACTTCCAAACCCATCGCCCTTATCTATATGAAGGTCACTAGCTTTTCGGGCTAGAATGGACTTATATTTATCGAATCGAATATGTAAGACGACAATCACTCAGTTGTGGTTGCTAACCACAATCAGAGGACCCCCGAAGTACTCGTATAAGTGGTTTATCACATTCACTAGACAGTCGCTACCCGTCTAGTCGAAGTGCACCAACAATACCGATTATCGCAGTCCCTCCTAGGCCGAACGGTCCCAGCGCCCTGGTGATCACGTTCGAGGGAAGAAACACCCGTGCACGGGCAATAGTCTTTAAGTCCATTTGACCATGCAACGCATCTTATTTTCAAACAACCAAGCAAGTTCGCTTATCTCTATTTCAATTGGCACAACGCCCGAATGTTCTCAACGAACGCCCGAAGGCCGTGAATATTTCGAATGGCACCATGCCGCATTATCATCTCGCATTTCTTCGTTAACTTTCTATGTTCTTACGTTTCATTCTTCGTTTCAATGCTTCAATGGCATCATGCCTCAACTCAATGCTCGTCAACCGAACGACCCGAAGGTCTCGAACATGTTTCGAGGCATTATGTCATATCCGACAGTTCCGCCACATTTATGCCACAACTGTATTCTTTCGCAACGAAGCCATCTTTTATTATCCTGTATACGTAGGCACGTTCTGACCATATTTCGATGTTCTATGACTTAGCATTCAATGTCCGTGGCTTGCGCGCTAGGGCGCTCGCCTATTGTCTTTCAATGTTCTAGCCGTTCTAACTCGTGCGCGAAGGCACGGTATGGTTCGTGCACTAAGGCACTCGCCGAGTATAGTTATCCCATGTTCTTGTGGCTTGCACACCGAGGCGCTCGTCTTTGCGATATCCAATGTTCCATAGCGACTCGTACGTTTGCCGTACGATTCATTTTAATTGTTCTATTTAGTGTTCGACACGCACTACGTTTATATCTCTATCGAGCCATGCCCGTGGCGTTGATAGGTTAACTCAGCATAAAATAATATATTTGACTTATCGAATGAAGGAGTAAAAAGAAGTCAATCCTCCCACATTGAGTCGATACGCCTTTCTTGTTTCACCGAGCCGATGCGGCTCGATTTCATAACTTTTTTGCACGGCCACTCTCCTGACTTAGCCATTCGAGCACTTCATGCTTATTGAGTTTGTACGTCCGATTTGCCTTAGCGTGCCAACACTTCAGTCCGTCGCAAGGCGACGATTTGCTTTCGCGGACCCCTTACTGAATAAGAAAAAAGATCGACCTCTAACATTTCAGCGTAAACGTATAGCCTGCACATGAAACCAACTAAAATCATTACTTGCATCGATTCGGACTTGCGCCTTGGTCGATTCGATTTCTTAGAATCTTTGAGCCGTCTCAACGCACTTATCTTTCGAGGCAACTGTAGACCTTTAAAAATGAAAGTCACCCTGAGTTAATCAGAACCAGTTCAAAAGTCACGCTCAATTGATCCAGACAATATGAACCAAGTCACGCTGAAGACAGCTCATCATTTGTCAGAGAGTAATTATGACTGACAGCACGACAGTCGAAGAATGTCTCTTCATATGCCACGTATGCACCGGATTCAAGAGATCACCGCCGTCTATTGCGTGATTTTCGAAATCTTCTTCAGCAAGACTCAACCTTCGTCAAGTTGGCGTACCAAAAGGGTTTCTTGTCATTTAATGCGACTGACAAAGCAATCACTGTCGGAGATTTTGTGTCAGTCGAGGCACGCCGAATCAAGACAGCTGGCAGTCTTATCACAAGTCTGCGTATATTCGAGAGATCTTCATCTCAAGTTTGCGTGGATCCTGAAGTTTTTTTCTTCAAGTTTGCGTAGGTTTTGAAGCTTTTTGCCTCGAGTCTGCGTAAATCCTGAAGCTTCTTGCCCCAAGTTTGCGTGGATTTTGAAGCTTTCTACACCGAGTTTGCGTGGATTTCGTCTTCAACAAATCTGTGTGAACCTCATCAAATTGGAGTACGTGGAAGCCATACCACTGATCTCTCGTCTGCGTGTCCTGTAACTTACACACGACCCATGCATGATTGCCATGTGTCCAACAGTTACGGGCCACGTCCAGTAACTGCTCACAACATTACGTATGTTAAATCCTGCGTGATTTTTAACTAGGCAATGGCTGTGAAGACAGTTATCTTTTCAGTTATTATTTTTGACTCTATAAATAGAGTTCTTTTTCTCATTCATTGTACAGATACATAGATATCTACTGTCAAAATTTTGAGAGCTTTTCTTCTTCGCATAGTCCAAGGGATAAAGTGATCGTCTTCTAGATCGGATTCCTACAGTTGTAATTTTCCCAAAAATAACAAATAAAGAGAATTTCTTTATGGAAAACAAATTGGCGACTCTGCTGGGGAAAACCATCTCCTCTTCTGAGATGGCAACAACTCAATGCGACACTTCGTCAGTCGGCTCGACGAAGAAGGTGATGACGATCAAGTTTGATCAACTCGCCTACGAAAAAATACAGCGGGCTAAGGGTGGCAAGCCCACTTCAGCCTCCATCATCACTGCCAAATCGAAGGGACACTCCGCCTATGTCCCTAAGAATCAGTTGGTAGTCAATGGTGAAGTTTCTGCCACAGTGTCTACTTCTAACACTGGCAAAAACTCTACTGCAAGCACGCACACTCTTGTGCGCTCGAAGATGACAGTAATTGAAAGTCACGCTGACAGTACTGGCTCCTTAGCCAAATCTGTTCCAGTGTGCAAGTTCAACTCTAAAAGTCATGCTGACAGTACTGGTTCTTTAACCAAATCTGTTCCAGCGTGCAAATTCAACTCTAAAAGTCACGCTGACAGTACTGGCTCCTTAGCCAAATCTGTTCCAACGTGTAATCCTAAAATTAAAAGTCACGCTAACAGCTCTGGTTCTTTAACCAAGTCTGTTTCAGCGTGTATTTCATCCAAGAAGAATGGCTCTTTAGCTATCTCTTCTTCTTCACCAGATTCCACTATAACTGGGGGTGGTCTTCCACACAAAGTCCATTCGAAAAGGAATGACTCTTTAGTTGTTTCTTCTGCTCCTGTAGTCTTTACTTCAGGAACAGCTTTGACTGACAATCTTGTTAGTCAAAGGAAAGGAGATAGTCTCTTGACTACTTTTCCTTCTGGACATTCTATGTCTCAAAATCTGAATGAATCTAAGAAGAAATATTCCTCAATATCTTCTTCTATGACTTCTTCAAATTGGGCACAGAATTTGTCCACAAAAGAGGGTTTGTTACCAACTCCTAATCAAAAGGATGGTTCAACTCTTCCTTCTCTGCAAATATCCAGATCAATGAAAGGGAAATCCCATGTTTCCAAAATATGAAGATGAAAGATCCAGATGCGGAGTATGCAAGAAACTATATGGCTCATATCAATCACTCTCTGTATAATCAAGAGCCATCAAGACCCAAGAACAGGAAATATACTCCTCAATCTTCACAAACAGATTTACGAGAATATCTTCAACAGAAGAGAAGGAGTAATTCTATGACAAAAGATCATGCTGAGTGTAATTTCTATCCAAGAGTTATAATTCAGTGCAGATGTCAATCAAAGGTACAAGACCATGGTGATCATGAATGTAACTTCCAGCCAAGAGTCACAATGCAATGCAGGTGTCAAACTAAACGACAATCTGTCTTCAATCGGATTCAGTGGGAACCTATACCTGATGAAGATGAGCCTTTGTTTGCTTCTGTCAATATGGCCTCTCGGGATACTGGGGGTAGAACTGATAGTCCAGATGGAGTCTACAGAAACACCAGAGCAAGAGCTCTAACCTCTAGTCAAAGAAATCTGATCTCCAAAATTGATTCTGAATTTCTGGGAGAGTCTAACTTCCCACCTCTTCCTACTGGGGGTAGTTCTCCTCTAACTGACTCTGATACACAAAGTAGTGAGTCAGAACAAACAATATCCATAAATTCATCAATAATCCCTCGTATAGTCACAACATATATGGTTGATGGGAATACTGATGAACCTTCTTCTTCCATGACTCCTCAAGAACAAAGAATTGCTTCTTTAGAACAGCAAATGAGGTCTATGGCTGATAATATGAAGTCGATGTATGAACTCATGACAGCCCAACTCCACAATCAACAGACTGTACCAGAAGCTATACCAATTGACACTGGTGTAAGTCCAGTACATGTTCCTCCAGCAGTCCAGTCCAATACTCCTGGGCAAGTTCAATCAGTTCCTAGTCTCTCTGGAGCTGGGGGTAGTGCTTACAATGCTGTTCCTCCTCCCAACTATTCTCCACAAGCTACAACTCCACAATCTTTCGGAGTTGTCTCTGAAGAATTGAGAAATCTCAAAACTCAATTCGAGGCATTCAAACAGAAAGATGGTTTACAAAGATTAGGCATCAAGCAACCTTATCCGATAGAATGGAAGCAAGTATCGTATCCTCCTAAATACAAGCCTCCTACTATCTCATTTTATGATGGAACCACTTCTCCAAGTCAATTTATTAATACTTTGAAGTGATGACTGATCAACTGCAACCAAGTGATGCCCTCCTTACTCGGGTATTTATTGGATGTCTCAAGGGAATAGCTTATGAATGGTATAGAAGTCTCCCAGATGGGTGTATTACCTCATTTGCTGGTTTTAAACAGATGTTTCTGGAAAGGTTCTATGAAGGGCTCAATGATATGACTATGTCTGCTCTTATTAGAATCAAACAGAAAAATAATGAAACCACAGAAGAATACATTGAACGATTCCGAAGAGAAGCTTTGAAGATGCCTCTTGGAACTCCTGATGCTGTCACCATTGACACATGCAAATCAAATTTGTTGCCAATTGTAAGTATGTGGACAGGTTCCATCCAATTTCAAGACTGGCCTTCCTTCATAGTCAGTGCCAAAGCCGCAGAGATCCGTGCTGAAACTTTCAAAGGTTTAGGAGTGCAGATGTCCCCTAAAGAAACAGGTCAAAATAATGCTAAATTCAATAAAAGCAAAGGAAAAGAAACTCTTGAAGTTAATCTTCAGAGTAAAGATGCATCAAATGTTCAAACTCCTGCCTCTACAACTCAACAATCAGGAGCAACTCGCCCCAAGGAAGAATATTCTTTTGATGACGACGATGTCCTTGGTATATTTGAATGTCTACTGAAAGGTAATAAAATACAATTACCTGAAATCAAGAAACCTGATGAAGCTGGAAAGACAGATCATCCTAAATACTGTCCATATCACAGAATGCTGGGTCATACAATTCGTACATGCTATGTGCTGAAAGGAAAGATCCAAGAAATGATTAAGTCTGGAGCTATCTCTCTTACTCCAAAAGAGAAGACTGTCACTTCTAATGTCGTCTCTATGCAATTTGGGGATTTCCCTCCTTAACTCCTGGAAAGTAGAATTGTTCCTATTCCCAAGGCAACTCTTGAAATAGTGAATATTCCTCCTCCACATTCTGAAGGATTAGCACCAATCACTTTGGAGACTGGAGAAATCATATGGATTCATCCTGATCTAGTAGCAGACTTCGAATCTCCTTCTCCTCACAGGACTACTTCTCGAAAATCTAAGAAGGCTAAAAAGATTAAGTCATATCATATGACTTCTCTTGGATCTACCTCTGATACAGAGCCAAAAGAAAAGGAAGAAGCACTCGTTAGTGCTACTCGAACAGGGAAACCTTATCTAAAGGATTATTCCAAGAATCCTGAGGATACTCCTAATATCCTTCCAGCTGATAAAAATGCTCCTGATGTTCTTCCTGAAGAAGAATCTTCTACCACACCTGTCCCTTCTATTACACCAGCTGAACCTCGATATACACCGGTCGAAAAAGAATGTCTAGCCTTGATGTTTGCTGTCCAAAAGACACATCATTATATCATTGGCCAGACTATTCATGTCATCTCCAGAATCAATCCTATATGGATCATGATGAAGAAACCCAGTGTTTTGAATTTTCGACTAGCTAATTGGGGAATCCTACTTGCTCAGTATGACATGCACTATATTCCTCAGAAATCAGTCAAAGGACAAGCTCTAGATGATTTTCTGGCTGCTCACTCAATTCCAGAAAATTCAAAACTCTATGACGAAATCCCAGATGAAGTCCTAGATTCAAATCAAATTGCTAAAGAAAATCCTACTTGGCATCTATTCTTTGATGGAGCTTCAAGGATTGGTCCTAATGGTGATATTGTCGCTGGAGTTGGAATCGTTCTTATATCTCCAGAAGGTCTTGCTATCCAACGAGCTTATTCTCTTGATCAACCATGTTCAAACAATATAGCTGAGTACAATGCACTACTTATCGGTCTTCAACTCGCTAAACATCTGAATATTCAACATTTAGAGGCGTATGGAGACTCTAAACTCATTGTCAATCAGATCAGGGGTACTTATGAAGTTCGCCATCAAGATCTGGTTCCTTATCACAGATCAGCTATATCTATGGCTTCTTCGTTTGAAGAATTCTTCATTGAACATGTTAGGCGAGCATGTAATACAGAAGCTGATGCTCTAGCTAATCTTGCGGCAGTGTTGGCTATTCCAATCAGACGGCAACAAATGATCATTGTTCGCAATCGAGAATTATTTCATCTTGAAAATAACTTGACTTTAGGACTTCCAGTTGACATTGAAGAATCAGCATTTCATGATGTCAACACAACAAGAGGGTTTGGATTTAGTCGTAAATCAATGTCATCTTCATCTGATTCCAGCATGGAATTCATCTTAAGTAACTCAACCGAAAATCAAAATACAGATTGGAGACTTCCTTTCTTAGATTTCGTATTATATGATATTCTTCCAGATGATCCGAGTGAGGCAGCATCTATCAGACGACGATCACTTAGATTCTATTATAATCATACCACAAAGACCTTATATCGTCGAGCTTATGATGGTTTACTTCTTCGATGTGTTGCTGGTGACGAGGCTCAACAAATTATCCGTGAAGCACATGATGGAATCTGTGGAGCACATCAACCTGGACCAAAACTTCAAGACCGTATTCGACGTATGGGTTATTATTGGCCCACTATGGTATCTGATGCCATCGAATATGCAAAGAAGTGTAAAGCTTGTCAAATCCATGCGGATTTTATTCATCAACCCTCGGAATTTCTACATCCGACGGTAGCATCATGGCCCTTCGAAGCTTGGGGCATGAACATTATTGGTCCGATCAATCCGCCATCATCTAAAGGCCATCGGTTTATTCTTGCAATAACCGATTACTTCTCCAAATGGGCTGAAGCCATTCCTTTAGCTGAAGTTAAGACGTCCAATGTCATCAGCTTTATTAAGCACCACGTCATCTACAGATTTGGTATTCCTCGACGTATTATTCATGATAACGGACCGCAGTTCGTCAGCCAAAAATTTACTCGATTCTGTGACGATCATCGGATCAACAATGTTGCTTCTACTACATATAATTCGGCAGCTAACGGATTAGCAGAAGCTTTCAACAAGACTATCATCAAACTCCTAAAGAAGTTTGTCTCTACTAACAAACGTAATTGGAGTGACAAGCTCGGTGAATGTTTGTGGGCCTACCGTACTACGGTTCGTAATGCTACTAAATGTACACCCTTTTCTCTGGTGTACGGTTCCGAAGCTGTTCTTCCATTAGAGATTCAAATTCCTTCTTTAAGGATAGCACTTGCTAATGAACTCACTGCTGAAAATAATGATCGTCTTCGACTTCAGGAATTAGAAGCTCTAGATGAAAAGCGATTATCTGCTCAACAGAATATTGAATTTTATCAAGCAAGAATCTCAAGAGCTTTTAATAAGAAAGTCAGAGTTCGATCGTATCAAGAAGGAGAACTTGTTCTAACAGTCAGACGTCCTATGACTATGACTCATATGAGCAAGGGCAAATTTGACGTAAAATGGGAAGGTCCCTATATTGTGAGCAGAGTTTTCTCAAATGGAGCTTATCAACTCTCAGAATTGGATGGTCAGAAGATCTTGATGCCTATTAATGGCAAATTCCTTAAAAAGTACTATGTGTAAATGCTTATAATCATCAGACAAATTCATGTTTAGAAATAAAATTGTTATTTTATTTTAAATCATGAATGATGATCCATGATATTAAAGAAGATCACTATCGTCCTTCTCTATATTTGGACGTGGGCCACTGCCATCCTTCTCAAAGACATGATCAGCAAAAGTGTTGAGGACTTCCTTGCTGGAACCCATAAGAAACTTGCAAACAGCCATCCTCATGGCTTCCTCTTCTTCAGTCCTTCCTGGTTCAAGCAGAAAATCCAGAATGTCCTTTGGTGGCTTGGGTGCAGATGAACCTTCGCCTGCTTCCACCTTCTTCGATTGAACTGGATCAGCAGGACGTTCTTCAGTACCTTCCTGAACTTTTGAAGCAGTCTCAGTCTTCTTGGATGCTTCTCCAGACGACATTTTTATGTCAAGGAATAGAAATATCCGTTCTTATCAGATTTCTGCTATATTTATAGGCAGAAAGTTCTCAAACAACGAAGCATCACATCCATTCGACGATTCACACAGTCATTAATTCTTGACGGTTCATCCGTTCATTTATTCATTCGACGGTTAATCCGTTCGTTCATCCGACGGTTCGTCCGTTCATAATCTTCTATCAATTCATAAAGTGGGGATTCGTTATTTATCATGTTTTCATAACCTCTGAATCAAATTCCGAATCTACTTACTCATTTGTCATGTTTTGACCTCTGCATAGAAAACAATCTATTTTCTTTTGAGTTCATACATATTATCACGTCCATAATACCTCTGATAATATCATATACTCTAGAACAGAAAAGAAAATTTTATTATCTATCATGTCCACAATTCATCCACAAATACAAATCATTGAGCATAGAAGAATTGTCATTTCCGTTTCCCATCTCATCACAAAAAGTCTATTACATTTTCTTAGACTTTCTTACAAATCATAATGGAAATCTATTACAAATCTTGGATTTTCATTCTATGTACAACTGAGATCTATTTCTTCTTGGATCTTCTCTGGCAATCTCGTTGTTTGTGGCAATTCCTGGGTGTCCAGCAGGAATCAAACTCTGGTCTTCTCTCTCAGACAAGAGGAGAACCACAGAGTAGGGCAACACGAAAACGTGTTGCTGCCAATACAATTGGTGGATGGGGGGTGACCTCTCAAGGAAGATAGGAATGTATCCAAACCTTGGGATACAATTCCTGGTTCTGCCTTGAAAGGAACTCTACTACCCGATTTCTCGGTAGTAGAGTTGACTCCACCATCCAACTCTCGTGTATAAAGGCTCTTCCTATCATCTGAGGAAGACCCTTTTATCACACGAAGAGTTCTGAGTTGTCTGATTTACGCGTCAAAAGCGCATGAGCTCCCTGATGTAGATGTCAGCAGGATATTCTCCACAGCATCCACATCCCCAATGCCAGTTCTGAAGAAAGTTTTCAGTCGAGTTTCTGCAGAAAACAGCAAGGAATATTCAGCGTGCATTTACCAAATTGACTGATCAAGCGTGTATTGTTCGAATCAGAAAAATTTATCTTCAACAGCAACAGAATAAGTATGCGTACTACAATTGCTTACCTTCAAGTTTGATGCTGAAGATTGGCAGATTCATGTTTGATGTAGTATGCAGAAATCGAACGTTAGAAGGCATTGCTTTCCTGTTTGAGAATGAAATCTCTCAAAAAATTTCATTCTCAGAGAAGAATAAGAGTGGGGGATGAGTGTCTGTGAAACTCAGCTACCTATTTAAAGGATGAAGTACAAGCCTATTCTTGGAAAGGATCCGCATAAATAGCGCTCGTAAATGTGGAATGAATGACACGTGTGCTTTGGAAAGCAGCACAACATTGGAAACAGTCAAAGAGTGCTAATTAATATTCTTCAAAAAAGTACGCAGATCAAACACAGAAATTATACTTCATTTCTTCAAAACAGGCACTGATGGCCTTACAAAAGAGCAACAAAAAACATAAAAGGTCACGCTCTACTTTCCAGAGCGATTGAGCTTGTTACTTAATTCTTCTACGCTCTTAACTCCCAAGCGGTGCAACAGAGCCTTGAACTTTTTACGCTGCTCTATGAGGCTTCGTCCATCAGAAGGAGCTGAGCCATCCAAGCCAAAATAGCTCAAGAAATTATTGGCTAGTTGTCTGGGGTCATCTTTGAGCTCGAAGACAAAGGGCTCCGGCTCTTCACCCCCAAAAGTGGGGTCCCCATGGGAACAAAAGCCCAGTTTGCGTGCTTCTTCTGCAGCTTCTTCTTTTGGTGTCATCTTGACGTGCAATGAAGATAAAAAATGATTCTTCTCTTGGTTTTTATAACAAAGCTCGCCGGCGGTTCATATTCCTCCATAAATTGGATGCAATCAGTCCCGGAGAACGAAGAGTCATTATGACTTTTAATAGGTTCATTCGAGTGTTTTCGAAGAACTTCGAAGTCTTTTCGACTTTCGAAAAATTTAAAGTCATCTCAGCGTGACTGATTCCATTTTATCATCTCTATTTCAAAGTATTTTGAAATAATTTATCATTTTTCGAAAACTTTGAAGGGGGTTTTGTAGACCTTTAAAAATGAAAGTCACGCTGAGTTAATCAGAACCAGTTCAAAAGTCACGCTCAATTGATCCAGACAATATGAACCAAGTCACGCTGAAGACAGCTCATCATTTGTCAGAGAGTAATTATGACTGATAGCACGACAGTCGAAGAATGTCTCTTCATATGCCACGTATGTACAGGATTCAAGAGATCACCGCCGTCTATTGCGTGATTTTCGAAATCTTCTTTAGCAAGACTCAACCTTCGTCAAGTTGGCGTACCAAAAGGGTTTCTTGTCATTTAATGCGACTGACAAAGCAATCACTGTCAGAGATTTTGTGTCAGTCGAGGCACGCCGAATCAAGACAGCTGGCAGTCTTATCACAAGTCTGCGTGTATTCGAGAGATCTTCATCTCAAGTTTGCGTGGATCCTGAAGTTTTCTTCTTCAAGTTTGCGTAGGTTCTGAAGCTTTTTGCCTCGAGTCTGCGTAAATCCTGAAGCTTCTTGTCCCAAGTTTGCGTGGATTTTGAAGCTTTCTACACCGAGTTTGCGTGGATTTCGTCTTCAACAAATCTGTGTGAACTTCATCAAATTGGAGTACGTGGAAGCCATACCACTGATCTCTCGCCTGCGTGTCCTGTAACTTGCACACGACCCATGCATGATTGCCATGTGTCCAACAGTTATGGGCCACGTCCAGTAACTGCTCATAACATTGCGTATGTTAAATCCTGCGTGATTTTTAACTAGGCAATGGCTGTGAAGACAGTTATCTTTTCAGTTATTATTTTTGACTCTATAAATAGAGTTCTTTTTCTCATTCATTGTACAGATACATAGATATCTACTGTCAAAATTTTGAGAGCTTTTCTTCTTCGCATAGTCCAAGGGATAAAGCGATCGTCTTCTAGATCGGATTCCTACAGTTGTAATTTTCCCAGAAACAACAAATAAAGAGAATTTCTTTATGGAAAACAGCAACGCGGCGCTTCGCATCGATTCACTCGATGCATTCTTTGGGACAAGGTAACTCTTCGCATCGACTTAGTTCGATGCATTGCTCGGGACAACTTAACACTTTGTATCGATTCGCATCGATACGTAATCGGGTCAACGTAACTCTTTGAGTCAACGACTCAGCATAATGCACCGTGCGGAGTGGGGCATTACAGAATATACCACTCAAAACAAGGTTCGTCCCGAACCGAAACTAATACTAAATTTCCAAGGATTTCATTAGATCGTTCCATGATCTCGTCTCACTATCGTTTGGATCGTACAACTTAGTTTGGAATCATACGCATATTTTAGGCGTCCCACCAATATATGCATTTCAGCCGAGCTCAGTTGTAAGATATCGGGACAACGCAAACACGTAACTCTTATTCTCAATAGCTTGCCATCTCGTATTCTCGATAGGACTTGGCTTTATTACTTGTTCTCGCAATTCTAGCACACTTGCATATTGATACATACGCAATTCGCCAACAAAAGTTAAGGCACACGATGTGATTCAAAATCATATTTCTCACTTTGTATGTTTCATCGGGACTATCAATTCTACGCGTCGCGTCAAGCCGTCGCGCATCCGATCACAACGAGTCTCCACAACGCCTTGCGTTCGGCGTCACTATCCAACGATTTCTGATGTTTCACTTCGTATCCTATCTCAACATAATTCTCTTTTGTTGACTTGCAAAAGCATCAACATTCAGGACTACGTCCGCTAGGTGACTTACCTAGACACCGTGCTCAAATCCTTCCGACGCAAGTTTAAATTGATATTGCATAAAGGCCACAATCTATTCGACTCAAAATTTTACATCAAGGCGACGGTGCTCAAGACAACGATCGTCTTGACACGAAAATCTTTATGACGCGCCTTACGTTCGATTTCTATCGAGTAGGAAATTCACTAGCCAAATTCCCGACTTATCCGTCTCGCAACATCGAACATAAGTTCAATTCACACAAGCTCAATTGCAAGGTGAATCCGAATCTAACGACATGACTCGTAAGTCATTCCCTTATCTTTCCCTCTCGTGCATAGCACGATTCTCGCAATCGCCTATCCGAATCACCAAGTTCGTTGGTGAATTTCTAGTTTGTTCGTCGACCAACATAACCATTCAAATATTCATCCGACGAATACTCAAATCTAACTATATCATTCTCAATCGAAAGATGTTCCAACAATTCTCGATCGCCTAGACTTATCGCCAACATGCACCATATTGTATTTGTTATCGATGCAATCTCATATGCGATATCGCATGGGTCATCTTACGGTCTGCAGCATTCAATTTGATTTGGCGGTCAAGTCTTCTAGGGTCAGCTGCCCCGAAGCTACGCTCGATAATTGTGGATCATCACCGAAGGACAGTTTACTACGAACCATGCTATATCTTATTTCGGAGCCAAATCACGTTTCGACCAAACCATTTCTATGCGACTATCCAATCCGTACATAACCATTTCTATTGGCGCAACTGATGTGCAACAATCCTCCGAGTAGAGTCATGCATTATCGTCGATGATTCTACAATTTACGAAACATCTACTCGTATCGAATTCGAGTCTATCTTATTTCGCGGTCGACACACGAGATGCTATACGCATCGAGCAGTCGTCGATGACTTATAGTCTCGTCTTTGATCAATCACAAAATTTACGATCAACCAAGTTCGTTCATTCTCGTATCGTTACTTACAAAATTCCATAGCACGAGGCACACTCTATTTTGCATTCTCACATCGCTTATGTTTCCTTACGTATCGATCTCGATACGTCGTATCCATTTCGATAACGTAAGGGTCAACTTTGAATTCGTTTCAACGTCAACTTAACTCGCATCGCATACATCCAAGTTCGTACGAACTTTTCCATAAGCATCGACTCGTTCTCCGATTTGCCGCATCCCGCTATACTTCGATCGCGTAACTGAGTTACCGATTATCCAACATCGAACCCTCAAGTCATACGATCTCGCCCTCTAAGTTTTGCGTGTTTTCAGTCGTACTCGAATGAGTTTCGCCGCAATGTAACCAACTATTTCTTAGGCACGATTACCCGCGTCAACCAACTTTCTTACCGAAGTCGCACATCGTGCGATTCGATTACAATTCGCATCGCCCAACATTCTTTATCGAAATCGTAAGTCGTGCGATTCGATTCGCCTAGCCAAACATTTCTATCGAGATTGTAAGTCGCACGATTCAATTCGTCTCGCCCAACATTTCAATCGGGATCGCAAGTCGTGCGGTTCGATTTCAACGTTTCGAGTTTCCTATCCCGTCGATCCAATTGTTGTCTCAAGGCATAATCGTTTCACTAGTTCCCGTCATTCGACTGACACATAAATTTTCAATCGACGTATCATTCAATGTTACAAGTCCCGCCTTACCGTTCTAACCGATCATCGAAGAACACTTGCATCAACATGCCGTCGTACAAATTCTCAATTGAGTCTCGGTGCTATCCATCCGTTGCGGACAAATCTTCCACAATTCTCACAAAACGTCGATGCAATTCATCGCACAAATGGTATTACATATACCACTCAGAATCGAGCCATTCATTGCATCGGAGGTATGCCATATACCACCCAGAAATTAAGTTACTTCCGTCGCAACGTACTCTTTACGAACAAACGATCTCTTCCGACTCACGATTTCCGCAGTGATCGTGCTTGATCACAACCGTAACTTTGATTAATCAAAATCCGACGCAACTCGGCCAATGCATTCATTTGCCAACGCAAGCCCGGTGCACAACCAAACCGATTTCGTTTCTCGATTTATTACTTTTTGTTTTCTTCCGTTGCATCTTGTACAAAATTTCATTCTCGATATCCGTTGCACTTCGTGTAGCGATTACCTTGATACGCGTTGCACCACGTGCAATAATTTTACTTTCAATACGTATTGCACATCGTGCAACGATTTATTTTCGATATTTACCGTACCTCGTGCTTCGATTTATTCTCGATATGCATTGCACATCGTGCAATATTTCCTTTCCGACATTCAAAGTCAATGCTCAAATCCGTTTCAACACATTCGATATTGACTTACCGCTTTTCATCGCAAACGCACATTCGAAATCGATATGTGAATCCGTTCGACACATTCCATATCAACTTTTATTTCTTTTCAACGCATCGTTTACAATCAACGCGTGGCAATTACTGCAGCAACATTCCACGGCTATCATTGTATCGATGCAACCAACATTTCTCGTATCGTTCGTTGTAAACAACGAATATCTCAAACCACAGTTCATGACTTGTTGCATCTACGGCAACAAATTCTCGAATTCATATCTCGCAACTTGTTGCACTTGCAGCAACAAACCTTTTCCGACTTTTCCAACTAACACCATGTAATTTCCAAACAACACGCGACAAAATTACATGATTTGTATTAGACTTATTGTATGGAACATCCAGTGCGGCATCGAGTAGAGTCAAGAGTGATTTCGATTGGTGGTGGGCAACTTTTAGAACTGAAATGAAGCAAGCGTCCAGAGGAAATTGAGCCTAGAGCTCTGATTCCAATTTGTCACGCCCCGACCCGGAATCACCCGAATCATCGTCCTCGCTGGGGCGTGATGCTGCACGAGCCTGGAGTTGCGCTCGTGCAAGGCAAGATGACAAGTTCTCAAATGGTTATCTTTGAATTGAACGTTAACAATGAAAGAAAAAACAGAGTATACAAAAACGATTCTCTTTATTGATATTCGAAATCAGATTACAAAGGCTTTCGATAGCCCAACGGAATTTGTCAGATTGGCTACAACACTCAGGTTCTCTCTTGCCCACAAAGAATTTCACCGTTCCATACATCATGCCTTCTATATCTTGGCCGCATCAATCCAGCTGCGTAGTCCGAGCGTCAATGCGATAGCACGCTTCAATGCGCTTCGGCATTCCAAGCCTTAACACGTTCAAGCAACGCTTCGCCGAGAGCAATCCATTCCCTGCACCTTGCATGAAGCTGGTGGGGGATCAGTACGTTCGTCATCGCATGTACTGAAGCAAAGATCATCTTTCCAAACCGATATTTAATATTTATGTTGAATCATGCAACTTAGCTTATGATCTTGCTATGTTCCCCTTAGGGTCGATTTTATGGCATATTCGAAGGCGTAAAGCATGTTATCATAGCAAGCATGTTATCGAATTGAATAGGCAAGCAAGCATTTTCGTGTTTGATTCGTGACGCAACTTAGCAATATCGACGCACTCGCCCTTGCATCGACGCAAGGTGAATACGCCTATCTGTTTTCCCTGTCATGTTATAAGTGCTCTCTATTCAGAATCCGTCCATGCAGGATATACACATACCTTGTACTTCCAAACCCATCGTCCTTATCTATATGAAGGTCACTAGCTTTTCGGGCTAGAATGGACTTATATTTATCGAATCGAATATGTAAGACGACAATCACTCAGTTGTGGTTGCTAACCACAATCAGAGGACCCCCGAAGTACTCGTGTAAGTGGCTTATCACATTCACTAGACAGTCGCTACCCGTCTAGTCGAAGTGCACCAACAATACCGATTATCGCAGTCCCTCCTAGGCCGAACGGTCCCAGCGCCCTGGTGATCACGTTCGAGGGAAGAAACACCCGTGCACGGGCAATAGTCTTTAAGTCCATTTGACCATGCAACGCATCTTATTTTCAAACAACCAAGCAAGTTCGCTTATCTCTATTTCAATTGGCACAACGCCCGAATGTTCTCAACGAACGCTCGAAGGCCGTGAACATTTCGAATGGCACCATGCCGCATTATTATCTCACATTTCTTCGTTAACTTTCTATGTTCTTACGTTTCATTCTTCGTTTCAATGCTTCAATGGCATCATGCCTCAACTCAATGCTCGTCAACCGAACGACCCGAAGGTCTCGAACACCTTTCGAGGCATTATGTCATATCCGACAGTTCTGCCACATTCATGCCACAACTGTATTCTTTCGCAACGAAGCCATCTTTTATTATCCCATGCACGTAGGCACGTTCCGACCGTATTCCGATGTTCTATGACTTAGCATTCAATGTCCGTGGCTTGCGCGCTAGGGCGCTCGCCTATTGGCTTTCAATGTTCTAGCCATTCTAACTCGTGCGCGAAGGCACGGTATGGTTCGTGCACTAAGGCACTCGCCGAGTATAGTTATCCCATGTTCTTACGGCTTGCGCACCGAGGCGCTCGTCTTTACGATATCCAATGTTCCATAGCGACTCGTACGTTTGTCGTATGATTCATTTCAATTGTTCTATCTAGTGTTCGACACGCACTACATTTGTTTCTCTATCGAGCCACGCCCGTGGCGTTGATAGGTTAACTCAGCATACAATGATATATTTGACTTATCGAATGAAGGAGTAAAAAGAAGTCAATCCTCCCACCTTGAATCGATACGCCTTTCTCGTTTCACCGAGCCGATGCGGCTCGATTTCATAACTTTGTTGTACGGCCACTCTCCTGACTTAGCTATTCGAGCACTTCGTGCTTATTGAGTTTGTACGTCCGATTTGCCTTAGCGTGCCAACGCTTCAGTCCGTCGCAAGGCGACGATTTGCTTTCGCGGACCCCTTACTGAATATGGCAAAAGATCGACCTCTAACATTTCAGCGTAAACGTATAGCCTACACATGAAACCAACTAAAATCATTACTTGCATCGATTTGGACTTGCGGCTTGGTCGATTCGATTTCTTAGAATCTTCGAGCCGTCTCAACGCACTTATCCTTCGAGGCAACGCGGCGCTTCGCATCGATTCACTCGATGCATTCTTTGGGACAAGGCAACTCTTCGCATCGACTTAATTCGACATTGCTCGGGACAACTTAACACCTTGTATCGATTCGCATCGATACGTAATCGAGTCAATGCAACTCTTCGAGTCAACGACTCAGCATAATGCACCGTGCGGAGCGGGTCATTACAGCCTCCGCCTCAGTCGCTTCCTCCGACGATGACGTTCGATGGCACCCAGATGATGGCCATGTTTCAGCAATTCATGGAGGCCCAGAATCAACAGGCTGTGCAGTTCATAGAGACTCAGAGTCAGCAGGCCGCACAGTTCAGAGCGACCGTCGTCGACGCACCCAGGACCAGAGAGCCAGCTCTACCAGCTCCGCCAGTACCGCCGACACCAGCAGCGCCGAGGCCAGGTACTACCAAGGAGTATCAGTACCTCCGTCCGATGGATTTTTGGGGCAATGAGGGGATAGTCTATGCAGACGAGTGGCTGGAGAATGCTGAACGGTCATTGAAGATGGCGAGGATCCCGGATGATTTGAAGGTCGAAGTTGCGAGCATGCGACTTTTCGACATTGCTAAGGCTTAGTACCGGAAGGAGCCCCAGTTAGCGGAGCCCGGGGTTTCCTAGAAGGATTTCAAGCTGCTGTTCCAGGAGAAGTTCTTCCCGGATGTGGAGCGGAACGAGCTTCAGATGCAGTTTGAAGCATTGCAGCAAGGGAGTATGACAGTGGCCCAGTATACATCAGAGTTCACTCGACTCAGCAGGTTCACAGAGAACCTAGTCAGCACGCCGAAGGAGAGGGCTTGGAAGTTTAAGAAGGGCCTTACCAGGGAGCTGCGACATGCAGTAGCTATCAGTCAGGCCACTACCTATGCGAGCATCCTTAAAGTTGCTCAGGGAGTGGAGAATGAGATGGATCCAAAGCTTAAGCGGGACCGAGACTTTGGCGCCAGCAGTTCCCAGGGTCCACTGAAGAGGACCGACACTCATCAGAGGCCAGCTCAGCATCAACATCATGTTCGAGCACCGACATCACCGAGGCAGCATAGACAGATTCAGACTCCAGTATACTTTTTTTGTGCATATTGTAAGAGACCGGGACACCGTGGCGAGGAATGCCGCAAGAAGTTAGGGCAGTGCTTGGTTTGTGGATCTGCCACTTACCAAGTGAGAGATTGTCATGCAGCTTTCACTCGTCAGGAGCCAGCACCAGAGCAGCAGCAGGACCTAGTCTTTGAGGATCAGTAGTAGTCGCAGGAGCGCAGTCAGATGGACCGTTATCTTCTTACTTACTTGTAGTAGCTAGATTTCTTGTATTGCCTATTTTGAGGCTTGTCTCTGAGTTTTCTTGCATTTACAGTCTTTCCTATTGTCTAGTGACTACTTGTTAGTCCTTGTTATTTTACTACATAAATAAATCATTTAGTATTTTTGTTGTCTTTTGTTTGATTTTATACACTGCAAAACCTTTGAAATTTCGAGGACGAAATTTTTGTAAGGGGGTAGATTTGTAACTCCGTGAATCAATTTTAGTGAACTTTAAGATTTTTCTAATTTTCTTTTAGAAATAATATTGTTTTCATGAATAAAACCAAATTTTATTCGGATAGCTACTTAATTAATGGATTTTTATTGATTATGAATTGCTGAAAATAAAATATTAATAATAAACTTTTCTGTTAAGCTGTTTTAATTAAACTTTGTTTAATTTAATTTAAGTTGATTGATGGTTATTATTATTACTAGATTATTTACTAATCCTATTTGATTTATATTAACTGTGAAGGAAAGGATTAAATTGACTAATTAATTTTTATTTCATATTATGGTTTTAATAGTATCAATACTGATATTTTATATATTGAATAATTCCTAATGACAAAATTTATAAATTAACTATTTTCTGTTCCTGATTACTGTTCTTAATAACTATTTTGATTTTTTGTTATTTTAAAATCTGTTTGGAGGGAATATTTGAAATTTGGAATTTGGATCAGTAATTTTAAATTTGAAAAACTGTTACTATTTTTACTTAAAAATCCTAGATCCACTTTTAATTACTGCATTGCCACTGTACAAAAAAACCCTAGATCTATTTTTATTACAATTATGCCATTGCATATTTTATTATAAATACAAACAATATTTTAATATTATTACACATTCCAAGGTTCTGACAACTGTCAGTTTCTCTCTCTCTCTTCTTCTCTCTCTGTCCACTCTCATTGCTCGGGAGCCGAGCACCGCCGCTGTTGCCGTCGTGCGCCACCGCGCCCTCGCCGGAGCGTCACCGAGCTCGCCGTCGCGTCATTCGCCACCCAGCCACCACTGCCCGGATTCACCTCGACGTCGTGGAGCTCGAGGCAACCTCCTCGACTGCCGAGCCACAGTTCTGAAGACCGCGCCAGCTTCGCATATCGAGGCGTCTCTTCGAATCCCGTGCGGTCACTCTTGCGTGACCCTTCGAGATCTTCGAATCCCGTGCGGTCACTCTTGCGTGACCCTTCGAGACTTGAGAAGACACTTTGAGATTCGTACTGCCTCCTCGAGTGTGCCACTACCGCCAGACCGAGGAGCAGCCCCGCCAACCTCTGTCGCCATCGTCGCCAAGCTAGCGCCAACCGTTGGATCTCCACCGCGCCTAGCCGGATCTGTTCGGGAGGAGCCACTTCGAGATCAGCCGCGCCGCTGTTCGGACCACCGCAGCGCGTCCTGACCGCCTCGTCGTCGACGACAACGTCATCCCGAGCGTAGATCGACATCCCCTCCGACCGGCCGGTAAGTATCTTGCCTCGATCCCCTCGATCTCCTGCTGTGTTCCTTCTTCTTCTTGTTTTTCTTCATCTAAGGTTTTGATTCTGGAATTAGGGTTTATATTTTAGGAATATAGGGTTTCAAACCTAGTGAAGAGAGAAATACCTAGGGTTCCTGGAGGAAGGAGAATCATTAGAGTTAGGGTTTGGGACTTTAGCGAGAGGAAGAAGAATATGCTAGGGTTAGGGTCTCGAGCTTCGGCTGAGGGAGAAGGAAGTCTAGAAGCTAGGGTTCCACAAGAGCGGCCATGGAGATAAAGGCTGCGGCCATGGTAGAGTTGATTAGGGTTTTGAGAAGTTAGAAATTAGGGCTGAGATCTAGGGTTATGGGGCTAGTCGGCCAGAGAGTGAAGATATGCGATTTGGGTTAGGGTTCAGGCTAAGATGAAGAGAGCCTAGGGTTTCGGGACCTGGGATTGGCTGAGCAGAGGAAGGAGTTGGGATTAGGGTTCCTGGGGTTCGGAGGAAGAAGACGAAGTGGGGGGTTGCTCGTTTGCTGAGACAGAGGGATAAGAAAAGGTCGGAGGAGAGCTCGGCTGGGGATTTGTTGCTTTGAGTAAGAGGAGCTCGAGTTTTCTAGGGTTTCATCTGCGGATTGGGGAAGAAGAAGGTTAGGGATGGGGCTATGTCGGCTGGCTGGTTTTGTATGGAAGAGAGAGAGTGAAAAGAGGGTTTAGTCAGATTTGGGGTTTTATTAGAATTTTGGGCCGGGTTTGATAGCTTGGGTCGGGCTGTCTCGAAGCTTACAGTTGATTTTATATGTTGAATTTCTACTTAATTAGATATGGGCTCAGATTATGTCATGTGTATTAGCTTGGGCTTTAGCCTATTGAAAAATCATTATAAATCGGTAAGTTAAGATTTTGGGAGTTGAATGGGTGTTAATTTGTAAGTTAATAATTTGGACTCCGAGTGATGGGCTGGGTCAGATGATCAAGCAGGAAGAGAATGGGCTTGGTAGGGATCAATAATACAGATTAAAGGAGTGGCAGAAGTGGGCTTGTGTGCTGGTGAAGTTTTTGTTTAATTGAGCAGTGTATTTAACTGTGGACCAGGATTTTGTGAAGAGAATTTTATTAGCAGGAAGAGTTTAGACTGGGCCTCGGTGTTTGGGCTGACAGTGGGTAGTTGGTTGGGTTGATTATATGAGTATATTATTTATTATTGTATGATTTATCATTATAGTATATATAGAGTTATTAAATAATGTTTAACATGATTTCAAAATATTAATCTTAAATATTTGACTAAGCTAGAATATTTGCTAAATTGTTATTATCATACTTTAATAGTATCTAATAATTTTACTAGTTATTTAATAATGAAATTTCTTGTAGTGACTATTATATATTAGTATTTTATTGGATAAATCTCAGTACTATTATTATCATCAATTTTGGATATTGGCTTTGTATTGTTTAGGAAGACATTAATTAATATTCTGCTAAATCGTACACTTCACGTACGAGCCGTACCTTGTAGAATTGATTGACTCATTGACTCATTGATTGATTGTGCTCCTAAGTCGGTCACACATTAGTTTAATATTTCAATGTCACACTTGCATATTGATTGTCGTGTTCATTGTCTTGTACATTGATAGCCGTGTTCATTGTCTAGCATATTGATTGTCGTCCATTGTCTAGCATATTGATTGTCGTCCATTGCCTGCAGTTTTACATTTTATTTCTGGTACCGTAGTTTCAATTCCATTTCTGGTATTCTGGTTTTACCTTGTATTCTATACTACAGATTACATTGTATATTTCTCTTGTCAGGGTTGTACTTTGCTCTTTTCCTGACAGGATACGTTACAGGTGAGTGGGAGGCCACATGGAGCATGTGATTGCACTGGATATTGCAGCTTTTATTTATTTTTCTGGAGATTGTATTTTGGATATTCATTATTGTATCTTTATTTTATTTGACCGAATTTGTCTCCGGCTGATTTTGTACTAGAAAGACTTGATGGATATTGGTGATCATTCTGGGAACTTATAAAAGCTGTGTTTGTTTACATTACATTGTGACTTGGAGTTTTTCTTAGTATTGTACAGCTTACTTCGTCGTGTCCATCGACGATCGCTGGGCGTGTCTGACTCGTATCCGATTATTCGGGAGCGGGTCGTGACAAGAGTGGAGGTAGGCGTCGCAGCCCTCATGTACAAGGATCCATTAAGAGTTGACGAAGAGGTAGATCGAGTATTTTAGTGTTATCAAGCCTTATATTGGGGTAACACCCAAGTATTTGAGCCACATTCCGTTAACGTTTGGACGAAATGTTATCACAGGTACTGTAATATTCATTAATTAAACGTATGTTATTTTAATGTAAGGAATAATAAATTGAATACTTTATTGTTATTAGGCCGTAATTGGGGTACCACCCAAGCAATTAAGCCAAAAACTGTAGTACGTATGTAGATTCTGCTTGAGTTTCTTGTACCATATTCCTTTATTTGCGTTGATCATGATGTGTAAATTAGGAACCATGCTCATACATAGGGTGATATCATAACTGTATTAAGATACATCATCTTTTACAGTCATGTTAAATTTTTGGATAATTCTCAATTGCATTTTTGAGTTTTAGGTGCTTGTCAATTTCTTTGGTTCTAAAGCAAGTTGCCAATAATCTTAATTTCACCAATATGAGGTGAACTAATACTGGAAACCAATACAACTTTTCCTTGACTACAATTTTCTAAATATGATGATAAAATTTACAATTTTGAGTTCATTTGCTTTGATGTCCTCCTTTGTTAATGTTAGTCCAATGTTGTAGTTCTAATTGGATGCTCTTGAATGCCGACAGATTGTTTTACACTTTGAAGTATATTTCAACATAAATACCATATTAATTTACACTTGATTTCATCTGTCTCTGCATCTATGCTATTATCAATTTTTTTGAGTTTGTCATTCAATCTGTTCTCTTTTCTTTGATTCATATGATTAAAAATGAATGTTGACTCACTATCCCATGCAACTTTCTTTCTTGAATGTAGATAATTGAGATTGGTTCAGGCCTTACATAAGAATTCTCTTTTAAGGCATATGAGCCCAATTCAATATCGCATCTCATGGGCCAACTCCGGTTCGGGTCACACCGTGTTTCCAACAAGTGGTATCAGAGCCCATGGTTACGAGACGAGTTTGAGCGGCTCTACTTGGTTCGAGACAGATGTTGCTGAACGTTCATGTGTATAATCAGATTATGCGGGCTCTTCTCAAGGTAGAGTAGGAGCATCAACTACAAGAATTGGCTTCAAAGGTGGGTGTGCTAGGTTGCTCGGTCAGCGAAAACGAGCTAAGGTGGAGATTGTAGGGTTGTATCTCGTTTCCGGTGGAGCGGTCAAATGGGGGTGACAATGGAGTTGGTAAGTTAGTCCTACATCAGATAGGCGGTGGGATCATGTGGTGTATATAATTGGGATTGGTTCAGCCTTATATGAGAATTATCTTTTAAGACATATGGGCCCAATTCAATATTGCATCTCATGGGCCAAGTCCGGTTCGAGTCACACTGCGTTCCCAACAATTTCGACATTTGGAACTTCCGTGATCAGAAGTTTGGACAATTAAGAACAAAATGAAACTATACAATTGGATGAGGAATTTTTATTTTTTGAAAAATTGTTAAGAGTCTTGTTTGATTGGAGCCAAGCTGTAAGAGTGCATGAATTAGCAGAATTTGTGTAGCCTACTAATTATATTAAGTACCTGTACACCAAACAAATAAATTAAAGCGATATCTACAACTTAAAAAAAAGTTAGGAATTTTTTTAATTTTTTGTTCACGACAATCTAATAAAACAAAAGTAGAGATTAATTAACTTCTTGAATTAGCTATGTATTGTATAACAAAGTTAAGATAGAAAGGAATACATCATGCATGGATGGATATGCATAGCCAACATTTTATTGCAATATATACTCTTAAGAGTACAATATTAATTAATTATTTGATAGATACATGCTTTTGGAACGTCTTACAGTTCATTATTGCATGTGGTATGATTACATGTTTACATGTATTTTTATTGTTGCAGCATTACTTTTCATCTTGTATTTTCTTTACTTATTGTTTTTATAGTTTTTGTCAGTTAAATGGAACAGTTGTCGGTTTATGTACTTCGCTAAATTGAAGGATGTAAATTTTTATTAAGGAACACATGAAGGGACTTTAAAGTGTACTAGCAGGTTTATATAGACCAGCTACATTTGTTTGTGCTTCCGAAATTATCAGGAAAAAAAAAGACGAAGAGGGAAAACATGTTGCAATTCCAAAAGATGCTGAAGAGAATCAAATTTAGACCGTTTATGTTATGTATAACGCAAACTTCTATACACTGCTTTTGTAAAACTACACTATGAAGAAATATGACCAACTAGTAACTAGTCATAATGAAAGTGAGTTTTATTCACTAGTTACTGTGATGAAACTCTACATTGCTGAAATGGAAGAACTTGATATCCGGTTCATCTTATATAAATGGAACTCTGATATTACATGATCATCCATGAGGATCGAAATTTTCACAACTTCCTGATTGTGTATATTTGGCCAATACTCGGACCAGTATATTTCTGATGAGGTAGGAAACATTCGAGTTGATCCATGAGATATGATATTTGATTAAGCTCATATGCCTTAAAATTGAAATTCCTGGTCTAGATCAATTCCACTTATCTATACATTATGTTACCACTTTCTATCCGACGTGGGACTAAACTACCTACTCCATGTGTGTCAACTATAGAAGCATACCCTACTTTTGTCCTAAAATGCCAGATAACCCCCTCCTATAACAACCAGGTAACAAGCAGAAGACTTTTAGAGTATCATTAGTAGTTGGGACTCTCAAATACAATTTGGGGCCCAAAATTTTAAAAAAAGGTAAATATAGAATGGGTTGGATTTGTATGAGAATAGTAGGGAATGATAAAGTGAGTTCCGGTTCCAAAATTGTGCGGAAAAAAATAATGTAAAGTCTAAAATCTTGAAAGTTGGACTCCAAATTGAGACTTACTATTCTGTAAAATGAGTTTCTACAATCTAGAATCTAGAAATTGGGAGACCCAACCCTTAGTACTTAAGGGTGGGATGGGACATAAATTGTAGAAATTGAGATTAGGGATGAGACTTATTATTCTACAAAATGAGCTCCTACATTCTAAATCTAGAATCTAGAAAATGGGATGGGCCTTACTAATGATGCTCTTATAATGAAGCCAACCCTACTACAAATAAGATGACTCAAATGAATATAATTATATGTATATGTTCATGTTCATGTTCATGTTAAGCAAATTGGGTCTTTTCAGCTATCTTTCTTGTACTCTTTTCTGAATAAGAAAAGAATATGGTCCTCAGTTTCAGTTGGTAGTTTTCTTGGACCTGTATCACTTTGATGATGGCCCTGTCAGAAAAATGGTTCTGACTTATTAAGGAACACTTTGTTGAAAATAAATTTGATTTTGTTCCATAATTTTGAGCCCACGAATTTATCTGGTCCAATATCTATTAGGTTTGTTTTTATCATTGGGTCTTTTTGGAGCTTAGTCCAATTTCTAACATGTTTTATCTTTACAACTCTTTTGTAATATTAAATTATCCGCATTTTAAAGATATTCACATATTATAGTTATAAAGAAGTCTAGAATAATTCTTAGACATATTTTTAATAAAAGTGTCGACTCTTCTAAAAGTTCTAAAGTCCTATAGTGCCGTAGCCAAAATTTTCATATAGGGAACACGACGCTTACTATTAGAAATAAATCAATTATAATAAATATATTTATAATTTCAAAGATATTATATATTAACACTAATTGTCATGTATTTAAAATATAGATAGGTATTTTTATTGTCAACGACATCCAATACGTCATTCTCAATATATGCTCATCTTATCTCCCAATAGGCTACATAAAAGAAGTCTTGATAGTTGATATCGCAGAAAATATTCTCTCTACTTCTAGTGGTTATATTACGTCGTGAGAGGCCAATGAAAACGTATGCGTATTATTAATTACGTAAGGAGTCCCAATTTTTGTACTTGCAGATATCTGGTTAGTATTAGGTCGTGGTAGGCCATTAATGATACAATATGGCAGATAATGGACTGATACTCAGAACCTTGTTTGATATATATATATATATATATTCTCTCTCTCTCTCTCTCTCTATATATATATATATATATATATATATATATATATATATATATATATATATATATATATATATATATGTGGCAGATAATGGACTGATACTCAGAACCTTGTTTGATATATATATATATATATATATATATATATATATATATATATATATATATATATATATATATTTCCTTTTTTGAGAATATATATATATATATATATATATATATATATATATATATATATATATATATATATATATATATTTTTCCTTTATATATATATATATATATATATATATATATATATATTTATTCGAGAATATATATATATATATATATATATATATATATATATATATATATATATATATATATATATATATAAGGAAAATGTACCTAAGGTCGACCTTAGGTAAGTTATCTAAGGTCGACCTCATTTTCCTCACTTTACAACATTTTTTCTTAAATTTTTTTTATGGGATTCATCTACACCTTATTGATTGGCAACATTCCAAATTTCAAGAAAAAATAATATTGTTTAGCCCCCTATCTATCCCTTGCAAAATCGACGGTCTAAAACTTTGCTGCTACACCGTCGATTTTGCACCTTATTGATAGGGGGCTAAACAATATTATTTTTTCTTGAAATTTGGTATGTTGCCAATCAATAAGGTGTAGATGAATCCCATAAAAAAAAATTTAAGAAAAAAATGTTGTAAAGTGAGAAAAATGAGGTCGACCTTAGGTAACTTACCTAAGGTCGACCTTAGGTACATTTTCCCATATATATATATATATATATATATATATATATATATATATATATATATATATATATATTCTCTCGAAAGTACATCAAGTACAAGATACAATGAACCATAAATAAGTTAACCCAAATATGTTTAAGAGAAGATTCTTGGTTCAAGAAAAATCCTCCTTCATGTTGTATTATATGAAAATAGTCAAATACTCTAAGTGCCTTATAGTTTCCAAATTAAATTCATTCATAAATTCGGTGCAAAAAGAAAAAAAAAAAATAACATGGAACTTTGGTGGCGACCTAATACAACTGACATATCAGATTAAGGCTATATCTACAACAACTGTTATACATCCATAGATTATTCTTTCAATTAATCCTTCATTTAAAAATGAGTTATTTGTATTTACACCCCCCCCCCCCCCCCCCCCCCCCCAATTGTTAATCATATCTGTACTTCCCCCCAAATTTATTTTAATTAGTTTTACCCTCCCAATATTCGGATAAAGTGCAAAGAAACCCTCCTTAGATTTGCGTTTTTGCATTTGAAGACCCCTTGTTTAAAAAAAAAAATTTCACATTTTCATTTTTGTTCAGTTTGTACCCGTCGTTAACAACCGTTAAAATACGTCTAAAAATACGATTTTACCCCCCCCCAACGCTCTCCCCCCTCTATCTCCGGTGGAGGAGGCTTGTCAAGCGGGGCCGACCAGAGGAGAGGGGAGGGTTGCCGGCCAGCGGAGGGAGGACGGGGCGGGTCGAGCTAGGGGTGAGCATTCGGTTAATTCGGTTCAAATCGAACCGAAAACTGAATTGAACCGAAAATCGAATAAGCAAAACCGAAACTGAACCGAATTGGCTCATAACTGAATCAAACTGAACCGAATTAAATCGGTTCGATTTTCGGTTTATTCAATTTTTTGGTTTATTTGCACTTTTTGTTAATATGTATAGTACTTAATTATACCTAAATTTATTTAGTGTATATATATATATATATATATATATATATATATATATATATATATATATATATATAAACTAAAACTAAATTTTTTTATTCGGTTTTATGTTTTGGATCGAAACCGGAAACCGAATAAGAAAATTTAGTATTTTCAAAACCGAAATCGAACCGAATCTTTTTTTAAACCGTATCGAATCTCGGTTCGGTTCGATTTTTTCTTATTCGGTCCCCCTCGACCCCCCTCCTCCCTCCGCTGGCCGGTCCCCTCGACCCGCCCCCCTCCTCCCTCCGTCGGCCGGCCATGCTCGACCGAGGGGTGAGCATTATTCGATTTTGGACCGAAAATCGAACCGAATCGAATAAGAGATTCGGTTCGATTTAAAAAAAAAATCGATTCGGTTTTGGTTTTGAAAATACTAAATTTTTTTATTCGATTTCGGTCCAAAACCGAATATATATATAGTAAATAAATATATATATATATATATATATATATATATATATATATATATATATATATACTGTAGCAAATATATATATATATAGTAAATATATATACACTACATATATATACTACACTACAGATATATATACACTACAGTAAATATATATATATATATATATATATATATATATATATATATATACACTACAAATATATTAAATAAATTTAGGTATATTTGAGGACTATATATATTAACAAAATTATGCAAATAAACCAAAAATGAATAAACCAAAAATCGAACCGATTTTGTCACGACCCGATCCCAACTTTGGGTCTAGTCAGATCATGCCCAGCCTGCGCCGTTGATGAGACGGCGGCAGTAAACTGTTCAGTAGCAGGCAACCACACAACAACACATATCTATATTTGTCACAACTTTTATTCGAAAATGAAATTCTGTTTAATGAAATATTCAAAGTACATCAGGAAATGAAAATGCGGCAATAAATACAAACTCCAAATAAAGAAAAAATGCTGGAAATGAAATCTATCTAGCAGTCTGGTTCCGTCGCTCCAGGATCAGCGTCCTCCGGAGACGGCTCCGGTACGGTCACAGGGTATAGGACCGGGTCATAGTAGCTATTAAAGCATAGCTCGTCCTCATCAGAGTTACCTAAAATTGTGTCTCCAGTCAGGAGGGAGCAAAGTATAATCCATGCTAAATTTTAAACAGTTAATTTGAAGAATGGAATCATGCAGTTCTAAACATAATTTAAAAACATGTTTGTTACAGTATGAAATCAGTGATTTGAATAGGTAACGACATATGACCGGCTTGGGTTTGTTACAGTAATGGATATTGGGGTTTTGTTACAGTATGGTCATAATCGTTACGCTATTCCCCAGTCCCCGATAGTTCTAGTACCCAATGTGAGACTCGTGTTTAAATCGTGGTTTAGACATGCATTGAGACGATTAAATAAATAACTGGAAAAATTTACATAAACTATACTTGCCTTTAATTAAGATTGACTGGAAGAACAGTTCGGTACCAAGGAGGACGTCAGGTCCGACTTCGAGTTCCTACAGTTGAGAACTCGATTTAGAATCCTGAATAACCAGACTAAATGTGCTAGTTGCAATCTCTAGTAGATATGTCCTAGTCAAGTTTTATGTTGTATTAATTTACAGCTAACGATTACGTCGCAACTACGTGCGTTGATTAACCGGTTAATTGGATTATTTGGAAAATCACGAGAATCGATTACAATTTGGAAAACTTTGTGTTTTCATAATATGTATATAAAATACACTTTTCTTTTAGTGACAAACAGTGAATTAATAATGTTTTATTTATTTTAGCTAAACTCGTAATTAAGCCGTAAATTACGTCCTAACTACGAATATGAAATCAATCCAAAATCCACCCAAATCACAACCACCAGAAAAAGAAAAGAAAATAACTACGCTACACAAATACATGGGCACAGCTACTGGTCCTAGGGTGGGCTTATGCCCGATACATCTTTCTTTTACATTAAATAAGAAAATGACTGAATTATTAAATAAAATGCAGAATTTAAATGACTATAATATTTAGCCTAAAAATAAAATAATAAATAAAAGAAAACTAGGAGTCTCAGACTCGGTCCATTTCCTCAAAATTCGGTTTATGCCTCAACGTCCGGTCGAACCGGTGCGTTTGCATTTCGCCGGGGCCCACAGACCGGTACGGTCGTCGCCCGAAAATCGGTTTTAGAAATCATTTTCGAAAGCCAGTTTTGAAATCAATTAAAATATAATTTTTGTAAAAATTTGGGCAGCACTTCCTCTATTCCGGGACAAACCCAAAACTGGGAAGCGCGCCAACAAACACCTGCAAAATGTCCCAAACTAGGGAAAACCCATTTCCAACCAAAATAGTCCACAGAAATATCCACCAAAATAATTCCAACACCACAGAAATAATTCCCGAAATATCCGGGAATCCAATACCAACCAATTCACGCCAACCCAGCAAGTAAAACACAGGAAATTAAACTAACGCAGCTAAACGAAAATTATAGCGCAGCTATCCGGATTCCCGAGAGGGAACCGGGAGACCGATCTATCATCATCGACTCACGAGAGGGACGAACTACTCTGATTAACAGAAATTACCAAGATCCGTTGGCAGGGAGCCTCGGGAAAAACTCGGGAAAGATCCGAAACGACGTTCGGACAGCAAAAGCTCCTCGGATCCGGACAGTAGAGGCTTTACAGAGCGCTGGACAGCGCGGGAAGCAAGCCGCGGTAGATCTGGACTGTTGGAAGCGGGTACGGACGGCGGGACAGCAAAGAACCGCGGGAAAACAGCGGGAAACTCCGACGTGGCGCGGACAGCGCAGCGGAGAGCTGCGGCTCAGGGGGCTGTCGACGGGGCGCGGGGGTCGGGACGCACAGGGAACAACAGCAGCGGCGGGAGGCCGCGTGGCTGCGGGGAGCGGGGGAGCGGCCGGCCGGATTCGCGCGGCTGTCGGCGGGAGCTAAGGGGGCTCGGCCAGGGGCTTCGGCCAGGGGCGCGAGGCCGGCCGGAGGGCGGCGACGGCGGCGGGAGTCGGGCGCGGCTAGGGGAAAGCCGGCGGGGGAGGCCAACGGGGCGGTAGCGGATGGAGTGGTCGCGGAGCTCGGCCGGAGTGGGTTTGCTCGGGAAACCCTCGACAGAGAACAGAAACAGAGAGGGAGAGAGTGTTGGATATTTTGAGAGTTTTCCCTTCCAGAAGAGTATAGTGAGGGTGGGAGAGAAAGAGAGATGTGCTGTTGAGAACGTGGGGAGTTGGGAACTAAAAAGGGTGGGCTCAGAACGTTGGGGTCATCATGTGGTGAGGAGGAAATTCGGGAAAGGGGGTTTACCCATTCTCTAGGAGAAAACCCACTGGTCCTTCGGGACCAGTTCTCCACCACGAATATGGGTAAAGTGCAAAAAACCCCTCCTTAAATTTGTTACTTTTGCTTAGAAAGACCTTTTAGATTTTTTTGGCAGTTTGGCCCTCCTTAGATCCTAAATCTGCTCGATTGGGCCCCTCCCATATTTTTGATTCCTAAAATACCCCTACCCCTTCCCCCCCCCCCCCCCACCCCCACCGACTGTGGTGGTCGGCCGACCACCCCCCCGACCCCCTCGACCCCCCCGACCCCCTCGCCCCCCCGGCGAGCCACCCCGACCCTCCCTCGCCGGTCCCCCACCCCCCCCCCCCCTCCTCCCTTGCCGGTCCCCCCACCGCCCCCCCTCCTCCATCGCCGGCCCCCCACCACCCCCCCTCCTCCATCGCCGACCCCCTCGCCCCCCCGGCGAGCCACCCCGACCCTCCCTCGCCGGTCCCCCACCACCCCCTCCTCCCTTGCCGGTCCCCCACCGCCCCCCCTCCTCCATCGCCGGCCCCCCACCACCCCCCCTCCTCCATCGCCGACCCCCTCGCCCCCCCGGCGAGCCACCCCGACCCTCCCTCGCCGGTCCCCCACCACCCCCCTCCTCCCTTACCGGTCCCCCACCGCCCCCCCTCCTCCATCGCCGGCCCCCCACCACCCCCCTCCTCCATCGCCGACCCCCTCGCCCCCCCCGGCGAGCCACCCCGACCCTCCCTCGCCGGTCCCCCACCACCCCCCTCCTCCCTTGCCGGTCCCCCACCGCCCCCCCTCCTCCATCGCCGACCCCCTCGCCCCCCCGGCGAGCCACCCCCCCTCCTCCCAACAGCCAAGAAAGCAGGGGGGGCAAAATCGTCATTTGGGGGCAAAACGAGCATTTTTCAATCTAGTGGTAATAAAAAAAGCATGGGATCTTTTAGTGCAAAAAACGGATATCTAGGGAGGGGTTTTTTGCACTTTACCCCCACGAATATATATATATATATATATATATTTTTTTTTTTTTTTTAACCAAGTCAAAAATAGGAAAGAATGGAGTTTGGGTTTGGGCTCAGGCTCGAACGCGGGTCTGGGTCCAAACATACAAAAGTCCACGTTGATTAATAATTTCGAAATCATTTTTCATCCCAGAAAATAAATAATAATATTTAATAATATTTGAAAAAAAAGTTTTATTATTTAAAACACTAAAATTTTAATTACAACAAAAATTCGAAAACTGGGTTTCACAATCTTTCCTCCTTAGAAAATTTCGTCCTCGAAATTAAAGTAAGGTTAGGGATTACCTCAGGTCTCAAACAGGTACGGGTACTGCTCCCGCATCTGATCTTCTCGCTTCCAGGTCGACTCGCCTGGAGAGTTGTGACGCCACATCACTCTGACTATTGGCGTCACGGTGTTCCTGGTCCTCTTTTCGCCTCGGTCCAAAATTGCCACTGGTTCCTCCGGCACTGTGAGGCTTGGTCCAATCTCCAGCTCTGAATGGTCCAGGATATGGCTCGGGTCTGGAATGTAGCGTCTCAGCTGCGAGACGTGGAAGACGTTGTGGACGCCTTCGAGACTTGGGGGTAGAGCTACCCGATAAGCCACTTCTCCAATCCTGCTAAGTATCACAAATGGACCAATATACCTGAGGCTCAATTTTCCTGCTCTGCCGAAGCGAATTGTTCCTCTGGTAGGCGAGATCTTCACAAATACACTGTCGCCTTCTTCAAACTCCAAGGGCCGTCTGCTGCAATCGGCCCAGTGCTTCTGCCTGTCTTGTGCTATCCGAAGCTTGTCCCTGATCATTCTCACTTTCTCTGCTGCTTCGGTCACCATCTCGGGTCCAAGCATCACTCGTTCTCCGACGTCATCCCAGGCAAGAGGGGTGCGGCAACGACGTCCATAGAGTGCCTCGAATGGTGTCATCCCGATGCTAGCTTGGTAGCTGTTGTTGTAAGAAAACTCTACCAAGTGCAAGTGGTCTTCCCAAGACCCTCCAAATTCCAGGATGCAAGATCTCAGCATATCTTCCAGCGTCTGAATGGTTCTCTCCGATTGCCCGTCAGTCTGAGGGTGGTAGGCGGTGCTGAACTTCAGTTGGGTCCCCAAGCTGTCATGCAAACTCTTCCAAAAATGTGAGGTAAATCTCGTATCTCTGTCAGATACAATACTTACCGGAACTCCATGAATCCGGTAGATGTGCCGCATGTACAGTGCTGCCAACTTCTCGGTGGATAAACCAACCTTGAAGGGGATAAAGTGAGCTGACTTTGTCAGTCGGTCCACTATAACCCAGATGGCATCCTTCCCTCCTTGGGATCGAGGCAGTCCCGATACGAAATCCATCGTGATGTGCACCCATTTCCACTCTGGAATGTCGAGCGGCTGTAATAATCCTGCTGGTCTCTGCCTGCTGGCTTTAACTTGCTGACAAATCAAACATCTTGCTACGTACCTGGATACGTCCTTCTTCATTCCGTACCACCATACTATAGTCCGCATATCCCGGTACATCTTGTTGGCTCCAGGGTGTATAGAGTACTGCGACTGGTGCGCTTCTTGCATCAGCTCGCTTCTCAGTTCGCCAGTAGGTACGCACAGCCTCGTACCATTCTTCAATGCTCCGTCGCTGGCGATTGAAAATCCTTCCAGTGTTCCTGCCAGCACTTGGTCCCTGAGCTTGCAAAGCGTCTCGTCTTGGAATTGTGTCTCCTTGATCTTGTCCATAAGACTCGAACGCACTTGCAACTGCATCAATGATGGTTCAGCTCCTGGTATGATGGCTTCTCGTCCAAGCTTCTTCATTTCTGCTTCGGGCAGTACAACTTCCAATCCAAGCTTCTCCATGTCTTCCAGCAAATGGCGCTCCTTGGTCAAGAACATCGCCATTGGGTAACGGCTAAGTGCATCTGCAACAACATTGGCCTTACCTGGGTGGTACTGCAGGTTGATGTCAAAGTCCTTCATTAACTCCAGCCATCGTCTTTGTCTCATGTTCAGCTCCTTCTGAGTGAAAACATATTTCAGAATTTTGTGGTCTGTAAATATTTCCACTCGCTCTCCGTACAGGTAGTGCTTCCAAAGCTTCAAGGCAAAAATCACTGCTGCAAGCTCCAGGTCATGTGTGGGATAGTTCTTCTCATGAGTCCGCAATTGCCTAGATGCATAGGCAATCACTTTCCCGTGTTGTTGAAGAACGCAGCCCAGTCCTTTTCCGGAAGCGTCACTATAGATTGAGAATCCTCCGGTACCTGCGGGTAGCGCAAGTATCGGTGCAGTAGTGAGCCTCTTCTTCAGTTCTTCAAAAGCAGACTGGCACGCTTCAGACCATATGAACTCTTCAGTCTTCCGGGTAAGCTTCGTCATTGGCTCCGCAATCTTGGAAAAATCTTTCACGAACTTCCGGTAGTAGCCAGCTAGTCCCAAAAAGCTCCGGATTTCTGCAACCGAGCTTGGTGCAGTCCACTTCTCGATAGCAGCTATCTTCTTAGGATCCACCAAAATTACTTTTCCTGTGACAACATGGCCCAAAAATTCTACCTTGTCTAAAAAGAATTCACATTTGGATAGCTTACCATAGAGCTTCTCCTTCCTCAAGGTACTTAGCACCTTCCTCAAGTGCTCTTCATGCTCTTCCTCCGTCTTCGAGTAGATCAGTATGTCGTCGATAAAGACAACAACAAACTGGTCCAGATATTCATGGAAGACCTTGTTCATAAGGTTCATGAATACCGCAGGAGCATTCGTCAGTCCAAACGGCATGACCAAGAATTCAAACTGTCCATACTTGGTGTTGAATGCCGTCTTGGGAATATCTTCTTTCCTAACCTTGATTTGATGATAGCCTGATCTGAGATCAATCTTAGAAAATACCTTGGCTCCACTCAGTTGATCAAACAGATCGTCGATCCGGGGCAGGGGTACTTGTTCTTGATGGTGATGTTGTTCAGCGCCCGGTAGTCAATGCACATCCTCACAGTTCCATCCTTCTTGGGCACGAACAACACTGGTGCTCCCCAGGGTGATGCTCCGTCTCTGATGAATCCTTGCGACTTCAGCTCGTCGATCTGATCTTTCATCTTCTTAGCCTCCTTAGGGTTGACTCTGTAGCATCCCCGAGAAATAGGGGAAGAGCCGGTTACTAGATCGATGGTGAATTCCACACCTCGATCCGGCGGCAATCCTGGAAGACTATCTGGGAAGACGTCCATAAATTCCGCAATAATAGGGTGAGGAGGCCCGGGTTCTTCGGTGATAGATGAGTAGAAAACACTCGTCATATCTTCCGGAGCCCGAGAGATTACAAACTCTGGTTCTCCTGGTGGGCTGAAGATTACACAACCTCGGTGACAATCTATCAGCGCATGCTGTTCACTTAGCCAGTCCATTCCTAGGACTACATCATAATTGGGTAGGGGCATCACTAGTAAAGATGTTGTAAACTGATGGCCAGATATGGTTATGGGACAATTACAAGCCTCAGTGATGGGTATAGGTCCACCACCAGTCATAACCCTATTAATCACTTTGCTAAGTCCCGAATCTATGTGGTGTGCAGATATAAACTTGGATAAAATGAAACTATGTGATGTACCCGAATCAAATAAAGCGAGAGCAGGATGTGAAAATACGAAAATGGAACCTGTGATAACATCTGCAGTTGGTTCCTGCTCTGGCTCTTGCTCGTCAGCTGCTAGGGCGTAAGCTCGCCCAGTCTTCTGTTGGTGCTGTCCAAATTGTTGCTGCTGAGTAGGTAGGGGAGCTTTCTGCTGGTTGGTTCCGGGCCGGTGGCCTGACTTGGGACAGTCCTTCACTTGGTGGGTGGCAGACCCACAGACTAGGCAGTGACCTAGCCTCTTCCTGCAGATATTCGACTGGTGGCCCGGCCTCTTGCAATAGTCGCAGATAGGGATCTGCTTCTGGTGTGCCCTGTCATTGGTCCTCGCCTGTTGATGATGCTGCTGGTGCGAGGGCCTGTTGTTGTTGTTGTTGTTGTTGGGCCTCTTCTGATTGCCCTGGAAGTTGCTAGTTCCAGGGTACTCCCGCTTGGATCGGAAAGGCTGGCTCTTTTCCACATCTTGGGCTCGGGTCAGGATCTTCTCATAAGTTTTTGCGCCACCTGCGATCACATGGGTACGAATCTCTTCTCGTAAACGATACCTGAATCGCTCGGCACGATCCTTCGGGTCAGCTACCAGGTTCTGGGCAAAGCAGCTTAGTCGGTCGAACTCTGCCGCGTACTCACTGACCGTCATGCTTCCTTGCTTCAAGTTTTGAAATTGTCTCTCCATGTCCCGCATCTCCGATGTCGGGAAGAACTTCCTTCGGAACAGCTTCTTGAAAGTGTCCCAGTCGAGCTGCTTGTCCTGGAGTCGGGGTTCATTCCGATACCAGATGCTCGCCACGTCTTGTAGTAGGAGTCCTACAGCTTCCGCCTTGAGGTCTTCTGGAAGTCGAGCGACGCTCAAGAGACGCTCCATACTATCTAGCCACTCATCGGCATAGATAATACCCTCAGTTCCTTTGAAAGGTCGAGGGCCTTGTTTCTTAAAAGTCTCTATGTCACCGACCTTCAAACATCATTATATCTCCCATCAGATTAAATGGCTCTTAAAATTGCATAAACTAACTCTAGAATTATGCTTACCTTAGCCGGTCTTGGTTCTGATTGAGACGCTTCTCTGCTCTCTAAAGCAGCCATCGCCAGTTTATGGGCATTCTCCATGCCTTCCCTCAAGATCGCGTTCTGCTCGCGATGGGCTTCTGCCTGGGCTTTCTGACTTTCAAGGACGCCTCGCAACAGACTTGCGAGGTCGGATGAGTTATCAGGCACTGAGGCCACAGCTTGAGAAGCTACCGCTGCAGTGACCTACACCTCAGCCCGAGAAGAGGTTGGGTTCGCTGCTTGATCTGCAGTTCCAGAAGCGGCGCCAGGAGCTGGTGATTCATGGGGCTGGTCGGTCAGTTGCAGGGATGAAGTACAATCGGGAGATGGCACCGCATCACCAGCAGGGGTGGTCGTTTCCTTGGTCATATCCTGGAAGGTATAGGTGACATTACATAAGCAAGGTAGCCTACCAGTCTATAATCAATCAAAAATATTTAATAATAAAATATTTCGGTCCTATGTCGTGACAAATTGATGTTCTAGTGTTCTAATTGTTTCTAGATAGGTTTTCCTAAATTGTTGTTGTGAGACCTGCATGGGCCACCACTGAAAACATGTCACGACCCGATCCCAACTTTGGGTCTAGTCGGATCATGCCCAGCCTGCACCGTTGATGAGACGGCGGCAGTAAGCTGTTCAGTAGCAGGCAACCACACAACAACACATATCTATATTTGTCACAACTTTTATTCGAAAATGAAATTCTGTTTAATGAAATATTCAGAGTACATCAGGAAATGAAAATGCAGCAATAAATACAAACTCCAAATAAAGAAAAAATGCTGGAAATGAAATCTATCTAGCAGTCTGGTTCCGTCGCTCCAGGATCAGCGTCCTCCGGAGACGGCTCCGGTACGGTCACAGGGTATAGGACCGGGTCATAGTAGCTATTAAAGCATAGCTCGTCCTCATCAGAGTTACCTAAAATTGTGTCTCCAGTCAGGAGGGAGCAAAGTATAATCCATGCTAAATTTTAAACAGTTAATTTGAAGAATGGAATCATGCAGTTCTAAACATAATTTAAAAACATGTTTGTTACAGTATGAAATCAGTGATTTGAATAGGTAACGACATATGACCGGCTTGGGTTTGTTACAGTAATGGATATTTGGGTTTTGTTACAGTATGGTCATAATCGTTACGCTATTCCCCAGTCCCCGATAGTTCCAGTACCCAATGTGAGACTCGTGTTTAAATCGTGGTTTAGACATGCATTGAGACGATTAAATAAATAACTGGAAAAATTTACATAAACTATACTTGCCTTTAATTAAGATTGACTGGAAGAACAGTTCGGTACCAAGGAGGACGTCAGGTCCGACTTCGAGTTCCTACAGTTGAGAACTCGATTTAGAATCCTGAATAACCAGACTAAATGTGCTAGTTGCAATCTCTAGTAGATATGTCCTAGTCAAGTTTTATGTTGTATTAATTTACAGCTAACGATTACGTCGCAACTACGTGCGTTGATTAACCGGTTAATTGGATTATTTGGAAAATCACGAGAATCGATTACAATTTGGAAAACTTTGTGTTTTCATAATATGTATATAAAATACAGTTTTCTTTTAGTGACAAACAGTGAATTAATAATGTTTTATTTATTTTAGCTAAACTCGTAATTAAGCCGTAAATTACGTCCTAACTACGAATATGAAATCAATCCAAAATCCACCCAAATCACAACCACCAAAAAAAGAAAAGAAAATAACTACGCTACACAAATACATGGGCACAGCTACTGGTCCTAGGGTGGGCTTATGCCCGATACATCTTTCTTTTACATTAAATAAGAAAATGACTGAATTATTAAATAAAATGCAGAATTTAAATGACTATAATATTTAGCCTAAAAATAAAATAATAAATAAAAGAAAACTAGGAGTCTCAGACTCGGTCCATTTCCTCAAAATTCGGTTTATGCCTCAACGTCTGGTCGAACCGGCGCGTTTGCATTTCGCCGGGGCCCACAGACCGGTACGGTCGTCGCCCGAAAATCGGTTTTAGAAATCATTTTCGAAAGCCAGTTTTGAAATCAATTAAAATATAATTTTTGTAAAAATTTGGGCAACACTTCCTCTATTCCGGGACAAACCCAAAACTGGGAAGCGCGCCAACAAACACCTGCAAAATGTCCCAAACTAGAGAAAACCCATTTCCAACCAAAATAGTCCACAGAAATATCCACCAAAATAATTCCAACACCACAGAAATAATTCCCGAAATATCCGGGAATCCAATACCAACCAATTCACGCCAACCCAGCAAGTAAAACACAGGAAATTAAACTAACGCAGCTAAACAAAAATTATAGCGCAGCTATCCGGATTCCCGAGAGGGAACCGGGGGACCGATCTATCATCATCGACTCACGGGAGGGACGAACTACTCTGATTAACAGAAATTACCAAGATCCGTTGGCAGGGAGCCTCGGGAAAAACTCGGGAAAGATCCGAAACGACGTTCGGACAGCAAAAGCTCCTCGGATCCGGACAGTAGAGGCTTTACAGAGCGCTGGACAGCGCGGGAAGCAAGCCGCGGTAGATCTGGACCGTTGGAAGCGGGTACGGACGGCGGGACAGCAAAGAACCGCAGGAAAACAGCGGGAAACTCTGCCGTGGCGCGGACAGCGCAGCGGAGAGCTGCGGCTCAGGGGGCTGTCGACGGGGCGCGGGGGTCGGGACGCACAGGGAACAGCAGCAGCGGCGGGAGGCCGCGTGGCTGCGGGGAGCGGGGGAGCGGCCGGCCGGAGTCGCGCGGCTGTCGGCGGGAGCTAAGGGGGCTCGGCCAGGGGCTTCGGCCAGGGGCGCGAGGCCGGCCGGAGGGCGGCGACGGCGGCGGGAGTCGGGCGCGGCTAGGGGAAAGCCGGCGGGGGAGGCCAACGGGGCGGTGGCGGATGGAGTGGTCGCGGAGCTCGGCCGGAGTGGGTTTGCTCGGGAAACCCTCGACAGAGAACAGAGAGAGAGAGGGAGAGAGTGTTGGATATTTTGAGAGTTTTCCCTTCCAGAAGAGTATAGTGAGGGTGGGAGAGAAAGAGAGATGTGCTGTTGAGAACGTGGGGAGTTGGGAACTAAAAAGGGTGGGCTCAGAACGTTGGGGTCATCATGTGGTGAGGAGGAAATTCGGGAAAGGGGGTTTACCCATTCTCTAGGAGAAAACCCACTGGTCCTTCGGGACCAGTTCTCCACCACGAATATATATTTTTTTTTTAACCAAGTCAAAAATAGGAAAGAATGGAGTTTGGGTTTGGGCTCAGGCTCGAACGCGGGTCTGGGTCCAAACATACAAAAGTCCAAGTTGATTAATAATTTCGAAATCATTTTTCATCCCAGAAAATAAATAATAATATTTAATAATATTTGAAAAAAAAGTTTTATTATTTAAAACACTAAAATTTTAATTACAACAAAAATTCGAAAACTGGGTTTCACAGATTTAATTCGGTTCAGTTTGATTCGGTTATGGGCCAATTCTGTTCGGTTTCAATCTTGCTTATTCGATTTTCGGTTCAATTCGGTTTTCGGTTCGGTTTGAACCGAATTAACCGAATGCTCACCCCTAGCTCGATCCGTCCTCTCCTCCCTCCGCTGGCCGGCCACTCTCCCCTCTCAGATCGGCCCCGCTTGACAAGTCCCCACCACCGGAGAGAGAGGGGGGATGGGTAAAATCTTATTTTTAGACGTATTTTAACGGCTTTTAGCGGCAGGGGTGCAAACTGAACAAAAATTAAAATGTAGGTTTTTTTAAAAAACAAAATGTCTTCAAATGCAAAAAAAATAATATCTAAAGAGGGTTTATTTGCACTTTACCATAGGATTGGGGGGTTACACTATTTAAAATAAAATTGGGGGGGGGGGGGGGGGGGGGGGGGGGAGTTAGAAATATGATTACCGATTGGGGGTGTAAATACAAATAACTCTTTAAAAAATAGTTGCAAGCCAAAATAAATGGTTTCAAGCCTTCGTTAATTGCTTAACCCTAAGTTACCGCAAACATCATGCAAGAAATGCATGCATATTATTAATTACACAAACATCTCTTCTCCATCCCAAAGCCAATGGAAACCATGCACATTTACTAATTACTATAAATAAATAAATTTTAAAACAATTATGCTATTTGGCTCCCAAAATATTTGGGTAATGACATCTTCCATTATGTGGCATTTAATATAACAGCTAATATAATAGCTGACATGACAAATTTTAACCCAAAAAAATTAATTATCCCAAATTTTTTAATGTTAATGTTAATATTAATATTATATTAATTTTAATATTAATATTAATATTAATATTAATTTTAATTTTAATATTAACGTTAAGGTTATCGTAATGTTAATTTAATATTAATATTAATATTGATTTTAATGTTATTTGTCATGTCAGCTTCCATATCAGCAACCATGTCATATGCCGCATAATGGGAGATAGCATCACCCAAATATTTTGGGAGCCAAATAATATTTTTTTTTTTAAATTTTGAGCACTATGAACAAAATTTAAAATTTTAGTGGACGCAGCTGCAGCCCCTCAAGACCACCTACCTACACCCCTGAGAACAAATACTAGAAAGTTTAGTGCTATAATAAACTTTCCTTTTACTATCAACCTTCTCTTCCATCAAAATATTGTCTCTATATTTTCTTCCTCTCCAAGTTTGTTCCTCCTATTCAGTTGGTCTACTACTTCCCAGCAAAGTGGTATCTTATCAATCAGGACATCCAACAAAATATTACCAAGACAATTGTTATTTCCAACAAAGTAGTATTAATTAGGGAAAGACTGCTTTTCGATGTCAGAAGACATCTTTCCAAGTCCCTTCCCTTAACAAAAGCAATTATGCCAATTGGAGCATCAAGATGAAGGGTTTTCTAGTCGCTAAAAGAACATATTGAGCCAAAAGATGATGCTCCGTTATCTCAAGCTCAAAGTAAGATGTTTAAAATTAACTTCAAAAAAGAGGGACAAGTTCGAAAGATTTATCCCAACATTGACCGTGCTCAGTAGGGAAGTCCCAAGGAATAAAGATGAACTTTTTGAATAAGATGTAGTAGTCTCGAGATAGAGAAGATATGCAAATATAAAGGATGGAAATGACATAAGAGGATGAGGTGCATCATATAGTAAGGTAGAAGCTTAAAGAAGGATACATGACATGAGATACAGATACCATATGTATCCCTTTGTGTGGTGTTGTAGCCCAAGAAGACGCATATAGTAGATCAAACTGATATTGTTGCATTTTGAAGATTTTTTTGGAGATGTTCGACGATACGCACGGGACTTTAAGTGCACGCTGCATTGCATGCCTGTTGGACCCACTACCCCCAACTCCCACCAAATAAATTGAAGGAATAATATGCCCCCGTCGTTCGATCCACCGATCTTCTGTCACCCAGCCAAGATCTTATACATTTTCTCGGTAACCACAAGAGAATAATTTGGAACACATATCCCTATAACTTTTAGTAAGGAGAAACAACCAACAATAGTTCAAGGAATCTGATTGGTGAGAAATAGAAGGGTATATATAGTCTCAAGTACATAGTGACATCGTCTCTCAGCGAAACTATCTTTCTGATGTACATGCTGACAAGAGAATCGAGACAATGTCCCCTAAGAAGCAAGAAAATCTCTGAACTTATGCTTATATGTATATCCCCCTGAATATGAGTAAATTTTTTTGATCTTGCGAGAAAACTGAATGGCAACCATCGTAGCAAATCCAAGATCGTCAGACTTTTAAGAAAGCATGGAGACCCATCTGTTGCGAGTACAACCATCGATAAAGATAAACATAATATGGGTTCCACCCTCTGAAACATTATGAAAGGTCGGGTATTGTCACGACCCGATCCCAACTATCTGGGTCTGGTCAGATCATGCCCAGCCTGCACCATTGTTGAGACGGCGGCAGTAAGCTGTTCAGTAGCAGGCAACCACACAACAACACTATATTTGTCACAACATTAACTTCGGAAATAAACTTTATTTAAACTGAGTTCAATACAATAAAAATGTTCTGAAGGGAAATACAGAATTTTGAAAATGAAATAAACAATGCAGAAATGAAATCTATCTATCAGCCTCAGTCCCATCGTCCTCCTGCGGGGACTCTGGCAGCACGACAGGGTACAACACAGGATCGTAATAACTGTTGTAACACAGCTCAGCATCATCCCCTAAAAATGTTATCTCCAGTCAGGAGGGAGCAAGTATAATCCATGCTAATTTAAAACAGTTAATTAAGAAATTGAATCATGCAGTTCTAAACAAATTTAAAACAGGTTTGTTACAGTAGAAATCAGTGTTTTGAACAGGTAATGACATATGACCGGCTTGGGTTTGTTACAGTAACGAATAAGGGGGTTTTGTTACAATATGGTCATAATCATTACGATATTCCCCAGTCCCCGATAGTTACAGTACAGTACCCAGTGTGAGACTCGTGTTTGAATCGTGGTTTAGACATGCATTAAAACGATTAAATAAATAACTGTAAATTTACATAAACTATACTTACCTCAATGTTAAGTGACTGGAGGGGAAGAAGATTCCGAGATGTGACGATTTTAGGGTTGTCCTCGAATTCCTACATTCGAGAGATAGACCCAACTGTCAGGCTAACCAACATAGCTATACTAGTTGCAATCTCTATTTGCGTCCTAGTCCGATTTTAGTTATTTAATTTACAGCTAACGTTTACGTCGCAACTACGTGCGTTTGATTAAGCCGGTTAATTGGATTATTTGGAAATAACACGAGAATCAATTTAACTTTGGAAAACTTTGTGTTTTCGTAATATATTTATAAAAACATAATTTTCTTTTTAATGATAAATCATGAACTAGTTATTTTCTAATTTTTCATCCATTTAATTAATTCTTGATTAAGATTACGCTCTAACTGCGATTTATATGTCAAAAACAGAAATCACCCAAGTTCACATCCACCCAGAAAATAAAATGGATATCTACGCTACACAATACAAGGGCACAGCTAAAACATCCTAGAGTGGGCTTATGCCCTGTACAATTATTTTTTTACATCAAATAAGAGAAAAATGATTTAATTTCTAAATAAAGTGCAGTAAATAAATAACTATATTAAATAGCCTAAATATTAAATAAAATAATTTAAAATAAATGCTAAGAGTCTCAGACTCGGTCCATCGTCAAAATCCAGCTAATACCTCAACGCCCGATCGGACCGGTGCGTTTGCATTTTGCCGGGGCCCACAGACCGGTACGGTCGTCGCCCGAAAAATCAGTTTAAAATTCATTTCCGAAAACCAATTTTGAAATCAAAATAAATATAGTTTTGTAAAAATTTGGGCAGCATTTCCTCTATTCCGGGACAACCCAAAACTGGAAAATGCGCCACAGAAACCTGCAGTTATTCCAACCAATAATAATCCCAAAATATATCCACCGAAATAATTTCCAACACCACCAGAAATAATTCCCAATCCACAGACCTTCCCGAAATATCCGGGAATCCCACAATCAAACCAAACCACACAAAACCCAGCAGATAAAATCACAGAAATATGCTAACGCAGCTAACCGAATAAAATACGCAGCTAACCGGATTTCCCAAAAGAAACCGGGGACCGATTCTCATCATGGACTCTACGGGAGGGACGAACTACTGTGATTAACAAGAATTTACCAAATTCCGTTGGTGGGGAGCCGCGGGGAAAAGCTTGGGAAAAATCGAAACGACGTTCGGACAACGGGGTCGCGGATCCTGGACAGCGGAAACTTCACAGAGCGCTGGACAGCGAGAGAGGGTCCGCGGGAGAGGGGGCTCGCGAGCAGATCTGGCCCGCTGGAAAGCGGCGCGGACGGCGGTAGAACGCCGGAAGGGCGCTGACGCGGGGATGGGCGCGGGACTTCGCCGGAAGGGCGCGGCCACGGGGAGGGGGCCGGTCGGGCTCGGCGCGGGGAGGTCGCGCCTCGGGTCGCGGGTCGGCAGCGGCGCGCTCGGGGAGCAGGCGGCTAGACGGCGCCGGTCGGGGAAGTCCTCCGGGGGCGCGGGGGTCGCGCGGCCGCGGGGAGGTCGGCGCGGGTGCTGCGCTGTTGGCCGGAGAGGTCGGCGGGAGAGACTTCGTCGGGGAGAAGGGAGATCGCCGGAGAGGGTCTCGCGCTGGAAGGGGAGCGCCGACGGGGATGAGGGTTTTCGGGTGGAGGGGTTTCTCCACAAAGGGAGAAACCAGAGTGTGAGAGAGGGATTTGAGAGTTCTGAGAGAGATGGTTGAGAAACCAGAAGTTTAGAGAAATAACTCTTCTGTTGTGAATGGAGTGTGGGGAGAACGTGGGGTTAATAATGGAAGGAGTTGGTTATGTTCATGTGGAGTATAGCAAATAAAGGGAGGAGGAAAAAATAGGAGTGGGGAAGGAGTCATCACACGAGAATGCTGGTCCTTCGGGACCAGCTCACCAACGTACCAAAATAATTTTTTTTAATAATAATAAGGGCCAGATCCAAAAATCAGATTTGAGAAAAAGAATTAGAAAGAATGGACTCGGGCCTGGGTCTGGGTCCAAAATCCGAAAATCCAAGTTTGTTATAATTTTCAAAATTCTTTTCACCCAAAAATAATTAATAATTATAATATCAATAATAAAATTTTGAAAACGTTTTTATTAATAACACAAAAATTCTATAAAATTAATCTACGAAATACTGGATTTCACAGGTATCCAGATGTTCGAGCGGATCAAGTTTAATGAAAAGAATGAGATATGCTCACAATAAGGAAATATACTGGCTATTTGCTTGCCCAACTTACAACCAGTACAAGGAGTTATCTAAAGCGCCAAAAAAAGATAAGAACTACAGGCAAGACAACGACATATGTCCAAGACGTCGATGGCCAAGTGTCACAGGCATAAGGAATTGGGGTGTCAAGGCGGTTAAGTGCCGAAGAAGGACGAGAGGGAGTAGGCAGAGGTAGGACGAGTCTATGTAGTAGAGATCGTGATTTTGATGTATGTAGCCAATTTGTTTTCATTGCGAGTTTCGTACACTGAGTATGAGGACGAAATAAAGGTAATAAAGTATTGTATGTCGGTCAACTGAGATAATGAAAAGATTCATCAATAGCTTGGGAACATAGTAAACTCGCAAAACGACAAACCGAGGTATGTCGGACAGGTTTAAACCAATGCCAAAATTTACCATTTATTTATTTGCTTGCCTTGAGTGCTAAAAAAATATGAGGAAAAAAAAGAAGAGAAAAAAAATGGTGCTTAGCTAGTGCACAACTCCAATAAACTAATAATGTGATGAATGATTCAAAGTGGATTTGCAAACACGTTTTGAAAATTCCTTTTGAGTTTGACAGATTAAAACTTTCAAATAAGCAACAACTTAGACATTTACAATGAAATGGTAGCTTGACTTGGCCTTTGATAGCAACATCTATAACATACAACATGTTGATGTTCACTGGACTGGATGACTTTGAACATTTGTAGAAAGAGCCAAATAGAGTTCAGACCACCTATGAGAAAGAAAGAAAGAAAGGAAGAAAAAACACCTCTACCAATCTTCTTGTCCAAGAAAATTAACCCTAGAAAAAAGTGTAGAAAAACTAGTAATAACTAAAATTTGGTAAACATTAAAATAAACACAGAAGAATCAGGTACTAAACAATAAAACCACAGGAAATCATGATGCATTAGATATTTAGATTGGACAAGAGTGGTTGGTTGAGGTCTCTTCCCAATCCTTTTCTCAACTATTGAAAATCGTGATGCATTCAGAGGACTTCTCTGAAGTAAAATTCGCGGTTAAGTCCATGTCTCGTGTTTTAACTCAAGTAGATCTATTTGGCCTCCCGCCAGATCAATATGGACAATATATGCCTCAGAAAAGCGCAAAAATCCTGATGTGGCTTGTAGTTGAAATAAGTTGCTGACTATATTGAAAATCTCAAAAGAAATCTTGCTAAAATATGTATATTATGCCAGAAGAAAAAATCAAAGAAATAAGGCTCACACATGCTTTAACTAAATGCTCTATATAAAATTATCATATGTTGCATGTATATTTATATATATCAATCCCGGATAAATACATAAAACTAAACATGCACACCAAGTCTGGATAAATACATAAAATCCAACATACACGAGAATCCTTGATAAATTAAACATACACACCAATCCTGGATAAATACATAAAACCAAGCATACACACCAATCCTGGATAAATCAAACATACACACCAATCCTGGATAAATACATAAAATCGAACATACACATAAATCCTGGATAAATCAAACATACACACCAATTCTGGATAAATACATAAAACCAAACATACATCATACATACACACCAATCCTGGATAAATACGTAAAACCAAACATACACACTTCAGCTTGTGGTTTCGTCGTCCACATCATATAGGAGTTGCCTACCACAAGGAGTAGCATTCAATCTTGTGCCAGAGAAGAGAGAGCTCTCTCCAGTTAGTGCTTCAACTCCAGTTCCAGGTATCATGCAGCTTGAAAACAAAAAATTCAGTCATGTCTACTAAATAAAACATTAAAAACAGGAAATAACGAGCTTAAAAACATATAAATTAAACTTTTTCTCTATTTAAATCTAAATATTTTCATATTATTTTATCTTCAAAATTTTACAACTCCAACACATCTGTCTTCGAATCAATGTTTTAAAAAATCGGACCGGTAGTTGAACCAGATTTTATTTGGTACAGATCTAACAGGAGTTCAAATAAGCCCTTTACGAGAACCAAATGATTTGAGTCATGTATATTTACTTCTTGGTTTGTACTGATTTTGTTTAAAATATGTTTGGTTTGATTTGATTTTACAACTATAAAGTCTCTCAAAACCAAACCAAGAACCAAATCTCATGTCATAAACTTTTTTGAGTTTTTTTTTAATTTAAAACAACCGAATCGGCTGGTTCAATTGTGAACCAGTTCATACGATTCACTGGTTAAACCCTGATTATGAAAAAAAATGCCGATTTAAAAAAATGTCCTCATCTATATTTACTAATTAAAATTATTCATTACATTTAGTATGGATAGTTACGTATAGAAGAAAAAAATATTAAGGGGTTGTTTGTTCTTCCCAAGTATTAAAAATACGTGCAAGGTACGTACATATTTACTAATTATTTATATATAATAATTTTGAGAGAGAAGCAAAATTATCTGAATTACATGGACAGTGTAATTAACCCTTATATTAATTACATGGGTTATTTAGTAATAGGGTTTTCATATAATAGTGGATACTAGGATTTGGATCTTGAAAATTAGACGGTGTTAGGGTTTGGGTCTCAAAATCAACTGTTCACTTGCCTAACGCGGGTCAATTTGGAGACCCAAAACTCTAATGTTCACTATTATATGAGACCATGTTACTAAATAGCCCAAAAAATATATTTATAAACTAAAAAAAACACAAGGCAAATGCGTGTAAATATTGAAGGTCAAGTTTCACGTACCAAAAGAAAGGAAGACGGTTTAGTCTACATCCATATGAAGTTGATCCCAGGAAGAGAAGGGTCGTTTCGGTACTTTTCTTTCAATCGAGGATGGCATCCGCTTATAGACACTTCACACAATGAAGCAGGTAAGTTGGGCAGTGACTCGATCTTGGGGCAGCCCCATATAGACAACTCCCTCAGGGAAGAGAGGTGCACCAGATTGGCAGGCAAGGATGGCAGACCCTTACAGAAGTTGAACTCGAGCCGTGTGAGGGAGGTTAGGTGGTGTTGGAACAACTCCTCTTGCTCGGCAGTGAACGGTTCATCATACTCTTCGATTGTCAAGCTCGAGATCGAATTCAGGTAGCAGAGAGATTCTCTCCGGCGGGGTGGTAGTAATGCAGCAGTGAGCAGAGAGAGATCGTCGACGGTCACTGTATGAAGACGAGATGATGGCATTGGCGACAGTGATTTGATTAATGTTAGCTTGGGGCACCCCTTAACCCACAATTCTCGGACGGATGTGAAGCAGTTCAAATTCCACAACGAAGTCAGCTCGGGGCAGCCTTCAACATCTAATGTATCCATCACTCCTCCCCGGTGGTGGTCATCTGGTTGCAGCTGCTGCACTGTCAGCTCGGGGCAGTCGGTAATGGAAAGGGATTTGAGAGATGATGATGCTAATGAGTTCCCGATTGACCTGAGATTCTCACAACTTATAATTGTTACATGCTCGAGCGCTGTCAGGTTGGGACCGAGTAGGAGGGATGTCAGCCATGGCAATTCAGTAAGCGTTAGATCAGTGAGAGAGGTACTCATTAGTTTATCTAGGCAGAGTTCCTTCTCACCACCGTGATGGATAGAGCATCTCACAATACGCAATCTTCTCAGGACGACAAACCCCACTCCTTGGATGCTGCTGCTGCTGCCATTTTCAGACATATTGGACAACATAGCTTCAACTCCGCCACCACCACAGTCCTCGAGATCGAGCTCTTCAAGACGAGAGGAGACGGGGGGTTGTAATTGCACCAACTTGGGGCAACCATGCACCGTTAACCCTCTCAGACCAAGAGGGAGAAGGGGCACCTCGGAGAGATTCTCACATCCCCGAATAACAAGTCGCCCAAGCATGCCAGGGAGAGAGGGAATTTGTTGAAGATTGCCGCAGCACACAATTTCGAGAGAATGCAGACGTTCCAAGTCAACAAAATACAGATCAGAAGAAGAGAGGCTTCCATCGCTTTGCGTCCAATTAGGAAGCCGGACACCGCTGTAGCCGTATAGCTTGAGCGCACCGAGATTCGGATGTGGCTGAAGGCCTTGGAGTACTTCCTCGTCCATACTACCATCACGTCCAGATGACTGCCTCTTCCAGTGTAACTCCAACGTGTCAACATGCTTTTTCTCGTTCAGCAATGCCTCGGAGGCCTCTGCCTTATCTTTCACATTCTCGAGGTTGTATATGGAGAGTCTTCCTCGAAGCTGTTGTAGATTCTTCAGTTGTCCTATCCCAAATTGTTTCTCCTTGCTGCTGACTTCATATCGGCCAATTGCCTGAAGAGATGTTAGTTTTCCAAAATATGGTATATTCGAAGCCGTTATAGGATGTCCACCCATATATCGATCATCAAGTCCGCCCATATATCGTAAATTGATTAACTTGTTCAATTCTTGAGGTACTTTATTCTTTATTGATCTGTCTATTACTAAAAACTGTAGATGGTAGAGTTTACCCAGTGATTCAGGCAACTCTTCCACTGCTCCCATTCGCAAATATCGAAGAAGTTTTAAACCACCAACCGATTTATCAAGTTTAATCACTTTATCATATCCACCACCAAGATGCAGCATCCGCAACTTCTTAAACTTCATTAAAACTTGTTGAATGAAACCAGAAATATCATCTTGTTCAATGGGCGAAGAAAAAATAATTAAAGTGCACAAGTTTACCAGCTTGAATATATCGGGTAGATGCGAGTATATGTCCTTGTAGCTCAAGACAGAGAGATGCATAACATTTGTTGAAATGTGCTGGCGATCATCTTCAATTCTAAAACAATAATCCTTCGAAACCATTTCAGCTAAATCATGCATTAAGTCGTGCATTTCGTACCCATCAAACTTTCGTTGGAAAAAGGAGTTGGACAATAGTTTATTGAAATAACTCATTGCTTCATCTTCTAATGTAACTGTGTTATTGCTCGAAACCTCAATAAGGCCTTGTGCAATCCAAAGCCTGACAAAATCTTCTTCCATGTTCCTGAAATAATAACCTTTAGGATACAAACTGCATAGAGCAAAACATCTTTGAATGTACGGGGGCAGCATCTCGAAACTCAAATACAGAGTACCTAAGGTGTCTTTGAGCATGTCTCCTCTGTGTAGAGTTTGTTTCCAGTGCTCAACATTTTTTCCCCTTAACGAACTTCCCACCGTCCTAGCAGCAAATGGAGACTTCCTTAGCTTCTTCACAATTTCTCTTGCTAGCTCTAATAGTTGTGGATCAGTAATATCTTTTTTAGCATCACCAAATGAATAGTGCATAAAAATAGACCAACAGTCATCATCTTCTAGTTCTGGCAAGGGAAAGGAATGGTCTACCCCCAACTTTGATGTCACTTCTTCGGCTCTACATGTGATAAGAATTCTACTTCCCGTCTCCCCAACTTCATTGAAAGGAATTAGCATCTGATCCCACCGCTCTTTGTCCAAACACCAAACATCATCAAGAACAAGCAAAAACTTTTTGGATTTCAACAACCTTTCCTTGAGTTTTGATTGAAGAACATCAAAATTATCCACACGAGAGCATTCACCTTCAGTGATAGATTCGATAATTTCCTCCGTGATCGCATGCGCATCAAATATGCGAGAGACGTGAACCCACATCTTTGTATCAAAATGCTTCTCAACTCTTGGGTCTTTATTGATCAACTGCGCAAGAGTGGTCTTGCCTGCCCCGCCCATCCCGTAGATTGCAAGGACTGGAATACGTGTGCTTGGCTTGTTGGCATCTGAGATCAACATATTTACTATAGAGTTGCGCTGAAGATCCCTACCAATGACCGGTGACATAAATTGGTATATTTCATCAGCAATCTTCGTTAGTTTTTCCATACTATTCTTCAGTTGTGTCTTGAGAGAATAAGGTGCAGAGACAGTTCTTGCGGTCTTCTTAAATGTCTTGATAAATTCAGGGACGGAACTGACCTGAGCTTCTTCGAGGCGCTGATATTCGTACATGTCGAGCACATATTCTACCTCGTAGGCAGCTTCTTTGAGTGTCACCAGCCATGGCTGCAAATCTGTCACATCCTTCCCTTCCGCCACCAGCAGTACAGCTCTGATCTTGGGAAGAATGGTATTTTGAAGATGTTGTAGCTCTTCCTCGGTAATATCTCCTCCAAAGTATGGGAGTGCCGCGTTCTGCAACTTACTGAAGATGGGAGATACGATCGGCTCAACCAAATTTAGTGCATTTTTTTCCATCGCTAATGATGATCAAGGAGAAATCAAAAAGAGAGAAATTAATGGAAAATAAATGGATTGATGAGTGAAGAATGAACTCTAGGAGAATGGTATATTGAAGTTCAAATGACTTGTTCCATACCTGTCTGTCTGTCTGTTGATCAACAACTGGTACTCGGGAAGAAAGAAGGATACTATGAAGATGTTGAAAGTTGCATGCCACAAGGAGTCCCTTTATTAGTCTCTATGGCACCAAGTTGACTTTTACCAAGATGCAGAGCCATTATAATTTATTGCACCATCGCTGTTCGCGTGTAACCCATGTTCACATGTATGGACTACACACTTAAATAATTTCTCTGACTTCTATAGGGTTTTATATATACATTTAAAAAAAAAATTAATCACCTAAACGCGTAATTAATGTGGAATCGCACCTACAGCACTCAACCAACTATCTCACAATCAGCATATTTTATACATAAAAAAAAAATAAAAATAAAATCTGGTTGTTCATGCTTGTGTTGACAGTGACACACCTTAGCAATAGTCTTCTTCCCTATTTTCTACTTCCTCCAATACTCCAACTTCCCAAGCCCACAATGAATTTCTCTTTTCTACAATACTTACTTTATTTTCTCAAATCTTCTTCTTCTCTACTTCAACTTCTTATTCACCCAAACTATAGGATTTGAGGGAAGGGTTGTAATTTGGAAAAAGGAAAAAAAAAAAGTGAAAAAAGTTTGGAGGTGATCCAATTTATGTTCTTTCCGGTTTGAGGCATTTAAGTTACTAAATTTGTATTCCATACACAAGTAGTCTAGAAACTTTCGGAAATTTTCATCTAAAGCTCTGATAGTATTATAAATTGTATAGGAAGCACAAGGTTTCACAACTTTCTACTGAAGGCATTAGAACGCCCATCCGAAGGGCGTTTTGCCTATTTTATTATTATTATTTTTTAAAATATACTGACGGTTTTTGATAATAGACGGCCGCCGTTAAGTGGAGAAATAATGTCAGATGAAAACGCCCATCGGAAGGACGTTTTACCTTTTACATTTTTTTCCCGCGAATCTACGTCCAGAGAATCCGTCAATCTGCGTTCAGAAGGCGTCAGAGAATCTGTCAGGAAAAACGACATCGGAAGGGCGTTTTGCATTTAATTATTTTTTTCCCGCCAATTCACATACTTTTACGTCGCTTTCACGTACTTTTACGTGCTGAAAGCGACGAGTCGCTCGCTTTTCGCAGTTGATGCGAATCTACTATCTAACGTTCACTGCGTAACGTTCAAAATATAGGTAGTAGCTAACGTTCAAAATATGATAGGTAACGTTCTTATAACGGATAGATTTTTACCTTATTTAGTAATTTCGAAATAGGATAGGTAACGTTCTTATAACGTTCCAAATAAAGCTGCAACCAAATAAAGCTGCATCGAAAAGCATGGCAGCGCATGCAGCAGCGCGCGGGGCGTGGCAGCGAGCACAGCGTGGCAGCGAATGCATGCAGCGGGCGCGGCAGCAGAGGGGTGGCAGGGAGACCGGGCGCGGCAGTCGAGGCATGGCAGCGAATGCATGCAGCGCGCGTAGCAGCTCGTGGCAAGAGCGGGCGTGTGGCAGCGAAGCGTGGCAGAGAGCGGGCGCGTGGCAGCGAAGCGTGGCAGAGAGCGGGCGCGGTAGCCGAGGCGATGATAGGTAAGCAGAAAACGCCCATCCGAAGGGTGTTTCCTTTATTTTAATATATATTTTTTTTCGGGGGCGCGGCATCCGAGAGAATTACAGGTCAGCCGAAAATGCCCTTCAGATGGGCGTTTTCCATATTAATTTTTTTTTTCCGGGGGCGCGACATCCGAGAGAATTACAGGTCAGCAGAAAACGTCCTTCGGATGGGCATTTTCCATATTTTAAAATTTTTTTTCTGGGGGGCGCGGTATCTGAGAGAGTTACAGGTCAGCAGAAAATGCCCTTCGGATGAGCTTTTTTGTTTTCTTTTCTTAATTTCTCTTTTCCGTTTTCTCGCTAACGGACGTCAAAATTAATTCATATTTAAATAAAAACGTCCTTCGGATGGGCTTCTTATGCTCCGTATACAATTATTCAGAACATTGTGCTTTACATATAATTTTATAAAATTTTTCTGCTTTCAGTGAAAATTTTCGCAAATTATTGGACCTGCTTTAGATGTTCATCTATCCTTGTTGACTTTTACCTAGTTGCAGAGCCATTATAATTTATTGCACCATCGCTGTGCAAGGGGCCAACTTGGTTTTCGCGTGTAACCCATGTTCACTGTTCACATGTATGGTCTCCACTCTCCACACTTAATAATTTCTCTGACTTCTATAGGGTTTTATATACATTTAAAAAAAATAATAATAATCACCTAAAACGCGTAATTAATGTGGAATCGCACCTACAGCACTCAACCAACTATCCCACAATCAGCATATTTTATGCATAAAGAAAAATTCTGGTTGTTCATGCTTGTGTTGACAGTGACACACCTTAGCAATAGTCTTCTTCCTTATTTTCTACTTCCTCCAATACTCCAACTTCCCAAGCCCACAATGAATTTCTCTTTTCTACAATATTTACTTTATTTTCTCAAATCTTCTTCTCTACTTCAACTTCTTATTCACCCAAACTATAGGATTTGAGGGAAGGGTTGTAATTTGGAAAAAGAAAAAAAAAGGTGAAAAAAGTTTGGAGGTGATCCAATTTATGTTCTTTCCGGCTTGGGACATTTAAGTTACTAAATTTGTATTCCATACACAAGTAGTCCAGAAACTTTCTTATATCGACATTATTTTTGAAAGTTATAGGCGAACGACACGACTGCTAAGTCTTGATTACAAGTAGAGCTGTCAAGTGGGCCGAGCTGGCCCGGCACAAAATTTGAGTGGGCTGGGTCCGGTTGGACCTCTTGGGCCCATGAACTGTAGCGGGCCGGGCCGGACCGGGCTATAGGTGGAAAGTCTAAGCCCGGCCCGACACATGACCCACGGCACGGTGGGCTTTGGGTCGGTCCATGCCTGGCCGGACATGACCCAATATACGGAGCCGGACCTGATCGCACTGGAGCCAATATTGGGGGCATAGGAATACTGCAAATTTAATTTAATTTCAATTCAATTTAGTTCAGTACATGCATGTTAGTTTGTTGTTCCATTCATATGGGTTTTTTTATTTCATTGATCAGTAAGTCTACATGGTTGGCCATATATATATGTGACCATAGTGAAGTGAGACTACAGTTGAATTAGAAGAAATACTGGCAGTGACTTGTCTTGGCCAGTAAAGTAGTGTTTGTTGTCATTGTTGTGTACACGTTTTTCTTTTATTTTCCTTGTGAAAGTGAAAACACTGTTGTTAGCAGTTAGTATTTCGGACAAATCAAAGAGACTGTACAAGGGATATTGCAACCGGGTCGAGTTTAGGGCCGGGCCGGACTTGAGCTTAGGTTCGGGCCGGGCTTGGGCTTTGGGCTGGGATCGGAGCTATATTATGGGCCAATATACGTAGTCCGGCACGACCCAATATACTACCGGGCCAGCCCGGACCCACGATTAATCGGCTGGCACATGGGCCAATTTTTCAGGCCAGACTTGTGCCGGGCTAGGCCGGCCCGACCCAATTGACAAGTCTAGTTACAAGGACCTTTGGCCAGCAGATGTTTACCGCCTACTAATTTCTCAATTTCTAGAGAATTTTAAACATTAGAGAGAGAGAGAGAGAGAGAGAGAGAGAGAGAGAGAGAGAGAGAGAGAGCTTTAACCAAATAAAGTGTGGCTAGTGTACATGAAGAAAACTTTGATACAGATGGCTGTATCAAAGTTTTGATACAGCCACTGTGTGACAAGTGGGCCCCTCTCTCTTTTCGTAAAACGTATAAGCATAAATATACAAGGAAGGCCCACTTGTCATACAGAAACTGTATCAAAATTTTGATACAACCTTATGTATCAAAGTTTTACTCAGTGTACATGTACGTACCACATCCCTCATGTAACCACAATACTCTACCATCAGTTGTTTTTTTATACACAAGTCCGAGTCTCTTAAATCTAGTTGATTTTTGACATAGGCTCCCAAATCTTGTTGTTTGGATGGATGTCCCTCGAGTGGTATAAGTTTATTAGTTATAAGCGTAATTATGGTGGTTGTTCATGACCAAGTTGGTGATCTAGTGGTAACGTCAAAATAAAAATGGAAACGGGAGAGTCTTGGTGCAAATAGTCCAAGACAAGGACGTTAATTAAGGGCTAACTTATCTAACAAAAAAAGGAGAAAAAAAAATCTCGTTGTTCATCCTTGTGTTGACACCCCTTAGCAACGGTCTTCTTGTCCGTTTAGTACCGATTAACCATTTTAACTCCTCAACTTCTTCCCAATTTTCCTACTTCCCTCCAATATTCCCAACTTCCCAAGCCCATAGTAAATTTCTCTTTTTCCACAATGTTTACTTTCTTTTATCAAATCATCTTTTTCTATACTTTAACTTCTTATTCTACCAAGCTATAGGATTTGAGGTAAGAGTTGTAATTTAGAAAAAAGAGGTGAAGAAAGTTTGGAGGTGATCCAATTTTATGTTCTTTCGGCTTTGGGGTGTTTAAGTTACACAAGTGTAGTCCAAAAACTTTGCGAATAGTTATGGATAATTGACACGTATCCATAATAATATATGACCCTCCATAATAAAATTCAAGCCTGCAGTGTAAATCATAAACTCCACCCGCCGTAATATGAAATCTATATCCTTTTGTTATTAGCCATGTACAGTTATCACTAGAGATGATAGATGGTTTCCCCTTTGGACTAGAAACATGAATTATACTAGTATGTCATGTTTATCACACCTGAAACAACTTGCAGCTGAAAGTTAGGCAAATTGAGTATATATACATCTCTGTTGTAACTCATATGGCCCTTCATTTCATCTCCTTGTAACATACAAAAGACCTTTGGCCTTTCGTTTCTTCATAACCCCCAACCTCTCTCCCTATATAAAGAGAGGTTGTCATAGCTTGTAATATGCACTTATGTGGTTGATAATATACGAGAAAGCTTCGTCTCCGTGTGTTTGAGCTTTTGCCTTACGACACGTTATCAGCACTTTGCTCGTGCAACGCCGGAGACCCGACGTACCATTGGTTTTTTTTTTAACCTCCTTCCACCGTACGGTAAGAAAGGTAATATTTTTGACATATGAACATTTCTTGACATCTTGTTCATTTGCAACAAAAAAATTTTCTTCAGCATCGAAAAAGAAATATTTTTGAGTAATATGAAGAGCATGCAATATCATTCTTCTATATAAATTTTGTTCTGGTCTGCTTGTTAAAGAAAACCTTGCATGTATTTTTTTCTCTGGTTTAATCCTAGTTTATTTAATTCAATGGTCTGGCCTACCGGATCGGAACCAGCGACCAAAGGATTAATCTGACCAACAATCCTTATGTTCTATAAGTTTTTTTCAAAATTCAATGTTCTGGATTATGTTATTAATCAATGTCCTTATTAGAACATTGTTATTAATCATCACATTCTTCTTTTAGTTCTGACTTGTAAGTACTATCAGAAGTGAAAGAGAGTTGAATTCTTTGTATGCAATTTTTTTTCTTAATTAACTTTGTATTGTAGACTGGTTTCTGTTAACTTCTTTGGTTTGCATATACTCACTTCACATGAGATTATTAATAACAATTGTAGATAATAAATATTCCAACAGAACTATTGTTAGCCAGTTTGTTTGTATTGGAATAATATAGATATACAATCCTCCAATAATCGTCATAGTGCAATTTAAATGCTAACATTTTTTTTTGGTAATGATGGATTTGAGCGCCTCCGTGCCATCTGCGCCCCGACAAGCACCTCAGTAGCATTTTTTTTTTCTTTATGTTACTCAGTGAATTATTGTAACAGATGGGTAGTAAAAATTGTATTTTTTTCTCGCAATTTTTTTGGCGTTGCTTCATTAGACGTCGGAAAAATAGTTGACATTTTTTTGGTGCCGCTTGCTTAGGCACCAATTCTTTTGTGTGCTATTGCTTGATTATGTTGTACATTTTTTTTGCGTAATTATGGAAAAAAACAAACTTGAAAAATTTGAAAAATGGTTTTGGCTACATAAACAAATTCTGGTACCGCCAAATTTGGGCCTTCCAAAATAAAATTTTTGGCTAATTTTTTTCAAAAGCAACGCTCATTTTGAGCACGCACTAAATTGTCACCTATTTTGCACTGTTCGCAAATAGTGTGAATTTCTTGAAAAATCTTATTTATTCTTACATTTGAATTTTTTTTTACGAAGTCTCTCCGAATAGGCTCACCTATTTGGGTATGATGTCAGAAAGAACTTGGGGCTTGGTTCTTAAGAGGTCCCTGGTGACCCTCCTCCCTCATTTTCCCGCCTGGTCATATTCACGTAGAGCTACCGAATGGGGTTGACCAAAAATTATTTTTTTCTCAAATTGTATTTATACTTATGCATTTTTGTAAGCAAATAATTTGCCTCTATATCGGCCCGTCGATCGTTATAAGAGGATTTTTTTAAACAAAAATTGTTTTTTCAAAACCATTATTTTATCTACAATTGTTTTTTTTTACTTATGCAAACCAAATCCATATAAACCTGTCGTTTTATATGATGATTGATCAAGATTTTTCTCCTGTTGTAGAAAAATGTCGATCAAGATTGATTTTCCCATCCTTGAAGCCACTGGCAAGAACTACTTGGACTGGACGCAAGACATCAAGAACCATCTAGATGCGTAAGGCCTCTTGGACGTCATCTATAACGAGGAAGAGCGTGAAGTGGAAGTTACTCGCTCAATGAACGCCAAAGCGATGATTATATTTCGCAGGCATTTATTTGACGCCATGAAGGCGGAGTTCATTAAAATTTCCTCGCCGAAGACGCTATGGAACTCTCTGAAAGAGCGCTTCGACCACCAGAAGACCATATGGCTACCTGAAGCATGTCATGACTGGTTGAACCTGTGCTTCCAAGACTTCAAAAGTGTAACTGATTACAACAATGAAGTCTGCAGGATTCGATCACTTCTCCAATACTGCGGTGAGATATTAACCGATAGTGATCTTTTGGAGAAAACATACACCACATTTCCTTCCACTGACAACTTGCTCCAGAAGCAATACCGTCAGTCTAAGTTCACCAAGTTTCCCGAGCTCATTACCCAGCTTTTACTAGACGAGAAGAACAGTATCATTTTAATGAGAAACAACAATTCTCGTCCTGCTGGAACAAAGGCAATTCCAATGCCTGATGCAAACGCTCTCCGTGGACCAAATCCACGGTGGAAACGAGACAAGGGCCAGTCATCCCAACCAAGGAACAGAGGCGAGTTTAAGTCTCGTCACCCAAAGCGAGGTTCTAACAAGAACCAAGGACCTTTGACTCCTAGGCAGTCTCATAGTAAGAACCAACGAGCCAGTCATCCCAAAGCGAGAGTGAAAGGCCAAGCGCCTACTCTCTGCTACAAATGTGGTGCTTATGGTCATATGCAACGAACTTGCAGGGCGACCCTCCAAGAAGTTGATAACTATCACAAGGGGCACCGGGCCGAAGCAAATCTGGTCAATGAGTGCGAAAATCTAAATCTTGAGACCCCCTAATTTTATAGCAGAAATGGAAGAATGAATCTCCATTTTCTCTCTATATTTGATTTAAGTCATGAAACTTTTGGTGGTTTGTATTTTCTGTTTTCTCGATAAATTAAAGTTCTATTTCGAGCACTTTCCTCAAACGTGTGACAAACTTTAATTTTCTTTACTTATAGGCATGGACCACGGGGCAGTAGATTGTCTGGTTAATAGTGGAACGACTCACACTATCTTGAGAGATAAATCATACTTTATCTCCTATACGCCTAAAGTAACCTCAGTGACAACCATTTCGGGACCCTCAACCCTTGTTCAAGGTTTTGGCAAAGCCCGTTTTTCGTTGTCCAATGGTACTCCCGTTGAAGTATCAGAGGCCTTATATTCTCCAAGGTCCAGTCGTACCTTACTGAGTTTTAAGGATATTCGAGAAAACGGATTTCATGTTGAAACTGCTCGAGAACATGGCTTCGAGTATCTTTTCATTACCTCCACTCAGTACGGCCAAAAGCGTATCTTGGAGAAGTTGAAATATCTTTCAAGTGGTTTGTATCTCACTACGATACAACACATCGAGAGCAATCTCATCATTCGCCGAGCGCCAGTTGATGAGAGGACTTTTATGCTATGGCATGACCGGCTGGGTCATTCGGGTCAAAATACGATGCTTCGTACTATGAATGCATCTCATGGGCATCCTCTTGGAGGAAAGAATTTTGTTATAAATCTGAAAAGCCTATGCCAAGCTTGCTCGATTGGGAAGACGAATCTCAAGCCACTCTATGTGAAACCTACGAGATTAGTTTCTCAATTCCTTGAGAGAATTCATGGAGATATTTGTGGACCAATCCAACCAACATGCGGACCATTTAAATACTTCATGGTTTTGGTTGATGCATCGACTAGATGGTAACACGTAGTGTTTTTGTCCACCCGAAATACAGCGTTTCCTAAACTCCTCGCCCAGATCATTAAGTTAAGGGCTCACCATCCAGATTATCCGATAAAGTCTATTAGACTTGATAATGCCGCGGAGTTTACATCGAAGAATTTCGATGACTATTGCATGACTTTGGAAATAAATCTTGAACATCCTGTTGCGTATGTTCATACCCAAAATGGCCTAGCAGAAACTTTTATAAAGCGACTGCAAGTGATAGCGCGGACCTTGGTTGTGCGCACCAAACTCCCACTATCTGCATGGGGCTATGCAATTTTGCACGCTACAAATTTGGTCCGTCTGAGGCCCATGGCCACCCAACCACTTTCTGCGTACCAGCTGGTTACTGGATGTGAGCCTGACATCTCACATTTATGCGTGTTTGGGTGCCTAGTCAATGTTCCAATTGAGCCGATAAGGCGTTCAAAATTTGGACCTCAGAAGCGACGGGGAATATATGTCGGTTATAACTCCCCGTCCATCATTCGCTATTTAGAGCCCTTGACAGGCGATCTCTTTACCGCGAGACACGCGGATTGTGACTTTGATGAGGCAATCTTCCCGTCGTTAGGGGAAGAAATGCACGCTAACATTGATGAGGAACGACGTGAATTAGCGTGGCATGTGTCCGCTGTTGCTCATCATGATCCCCCCTCTGCACATAGTGATAAGGAAGTACAAAGGATTCTAGGTCTGCAAGATATTGCAAATCAAATGCCAGACGCATTTAGCGACCTAGCAAAAGTCACGAGATCAATTATACCTGCTGTAAATGTGCCTGCAAGGATAGACGTCCCTGAGAGACGCCATGTTCCTGTGAAACATGTTGCTCCGGTCGAACCCGCCGAGCAAAGGATGCTGCCATCGGCCGTCCAGTCCGTCGCTATTCCCAAGAAGAAGGGAAGACCGGTTGGTTCCAAAGATGTTCTGCCCCGGAAGCGGAGAAATCTTGTTAAAAGCATTTTGCCACATGAGATCATTAAGGATCACAGCGATGTTTTAGAAGAGCGCGTTCCAGATGAAACGCCTATTCCTAATCATGCCGATAACCTCGAAATATCCGTCGAGTATGCTAGCTTAGACGATATTTTGAAGCGAACTGAAACTGTCATCGATGATGTGTTCATATACTCAGTGGCCACTGACATTATGAACAATGATGACATGGAACCTCGTAGTGTTGCCGAGTGTCAACGACGAACGGACTGGTCACAATGGAAACAAGCAATCCAGGCTGAACTAGACTCCTTAGCGAAAAGAAACGTGTTTGGACCTGTTGCTCCAACACCGCCCAATGTTAAACCAGTTGGTCACAAATGGGTTTTCCTAAGGAAGCGTAATGAGAGAAATGAGATTGTGCGATACAAGGCTCGCCTTGTGGCGTAAGGCTTCTCACAACGCCCTGGAATTGATTACAAGGAGACGTATTCTTCCGTAATGGACGTTATAACGTTCCGCTACTTAATCAGTTTAGTAGTTTCCGAAAAACTGAATATGCAGCTCATGGATGTGGTCACAGCCTATCTCTACGGGGATCTGGACACAGAGATATACATGAGAGTCCCTGAAGGACTAAAGATGCCTGAATCAAGTAGTTCCCGACCACGGAACGCGTTCTCGATTAGACTGAGGCGTTCGCTATATGGATTGAAACAATCCGGTCGAATGTGGTATAACCGCCTAAGCGAATACTTGATCGGTTTGGGATACATTAATAACGAACTTTGCCCATGCGTGTTCATAAAGAAATCCACTTTAGGATACACAATCATCGCGGTCTATGTAGATGACATGAATCTCATAGGAACCGAAAAAGACTTGTCAGAAACTGCTGATATCCTGAAGAGGGAATTCAAGATGAAGGATCTTGGAAAGACACGATTTTGCCTCGGCTTGCAGATCGAGCACCGTAAAGATGGAATTCTTGTCTATCAAGCGAACTACACCAAAAGGTGTTGAGACACTTTAGTCATTTTGACGTTAAGCCGTCCGCTACTCCCATGATCGTCCGCTCTCTAGACATTACTAAGGACCCATTTCGTCCAAAGGAGGACGACGAAGAGATATTGAGTCCTGAGTGCTCTTATCTGGGTGCAATAGGCGCTTTATTTTACTTGGCCCAATATACTAGACCGGATATCTCGTTTGCTGTGAATTGTCTAGCTCGACACAGCACCGCGCCAACACGCCGCCATTGGAATGGCATAAAAGACATTTTTCGCTACCTTAAGGGTACTACGGACTTGGGCTTGTTCTATCCCTACGAGGTTTTGAGTGAGTCCAACGCTCTTGGCACTCGAAGCAACGCGACCCTTGTTGGCTACGCCGATGTGGGATACTTATCTGATCCGCATAAGGGACGTTCCCAATCTGGTTATGTCTTTACCATTGGGAACACGATAATTTCTTGGAGGTCTCGTAAACAGACCTTAGTGGCTACTTCAACGAACCACTCTGAGCTACTCGCGCTCTATGAGGCGACTAGAGAGTGTGTATGGCTTCGAGCTGTTATTGGCCATATTCGAAGTACATGTGATCTTCCATATGACCTATATGAACCTGTTGTCGTCTATGAGGACAATACCGCTGTTATTGATCAAGCGAAACATGGTTACATCAAAGGGGATGCTACCAAGCACATATCGCCCAAGTTGTTCTTTACACATGAACAACAAGCGCTTCAGAAGATTGAAGTGCAACACATTGGATCGGAGAATAACCGTGCAGACTTGTTCACCAAGTCACTGCCAAAACACTCGTTCCAGAAACATGTCAGAGCGATTGGACTTAGTAAGCTTTCAGAGCTAGCCTAAGTGAAACATGTTTCCTGTACCCTGTTGTGTGCATGTGAGGGGGAGCGCCCCAACGAGCGCCTCCAAACGCCCTGTTGTACGTATATCCCGCGCCCTGTCGAGTGCGAGTGAAAAGGGGAGCATCCTGATGTATGCTTGTGTACTCTTTTTCCCTTAGACCAAGTTTTTTTTCCATTAGATTTTTCTTGGCAAGGTTTTTAACGAGACACAGTTCAAATTCCATATTCACTAAGGATTATTATAATCAGGGGGAGTATCCAGTTGTATACTTCTAAACCATCGTGTACTCTTTTGTCCTTCGATCAGCGGTTTTTCCCACTGGGTTTTCCCTGACAAGGTTTTGACGAGGCACCTTTGCAATGGTTAGTTTACCCCCATCATGCTGACCTATGTGTACTCTTTTGTCCTTCGACCAAAGTTTTTTCCTACTGGGTTTTCTTTGGCAAGGTTTTGACGAGGCACAAGTAGATGGTCAAACTTGAAGATGCAAGCTACAGACAGACGAAGAAACTCAGAGATGTTTACAAGCAGAATTTCTGGAGAGCCAAGGGGGAGTGTTGTAACTCATATGGCCCTTCATTTCATCTCCTTGTAACATACAAAAGACCTTTGGCCTTTCGTTTCTTCATAACCCCCAACCTCTCTCCCTATATAAAGAGAGGTTGTGATAGCTTGTAATATGCACTTATGTGGTTGATAATATACGAGAAAGCTTCGTCTCCGTGTGTTTGAGCTTTTGCCTTACGACAATATCCAAATTCTTCTTCTTTTTTTTAGATAAAGTCGGTCATTAATGACCATCCATGCATGTTTTAGGCTACTAGCACCAAGACCCCCTCCTGTTTAAATATTCCCCCTCCCAAATTGATATACATTTCCAAGTTAAGCTCTATGAATGGGAAAGAAGAGCGTAGCCATATTTACAGCCAAGTTAATCTTTGTAAAAGGGACAAAGTACATAAATTCCTACTTCCGGTCGACGTCGTCGCAATCTGAAACTTGTTGCAGGGGCAATTAAGAAGACTTCTTAATGAGCACCCTGCAAGCAAAAATGTGCTAATCAGTTTCTTACCTTAGAGAAGATGTGAAACCTGTTATTCCTGAAATAGATCGTTAGATGGAAGATGGAAATCTCGATCTCTTTTCAAGTACAAGAGAGAGATGAATACTCGTTCTCAACCGGAGTCGATGCAACGAGTGGAGAAAAGCAACCTAGCAGGCGAAATAAATATCACCACAATTCTGCTGGAGTGTAGCATCTTAGCAGGCGAAATAAATATTACCATAATTCTGCTGTAAAGTTAAATATCAGGATTGTTGGGGTGATTAAGATCACCGTTGCTCAAAACAATATTCGCCCTATTGTGATATGCTTTCAGGAACCAGCAAGTTCGAAAGAACTTATGGAACGCTCGTTGTCACCTCCTTTTACGAACTCGAAGAACTCCAATGAACTCCAAAGGCAATGGAGGCACAACTCTCTTCATCTCTTTATTTCAACGTAATTTCTTAATGAAGGCACGAACATAGTATTTATAGACAAAAGGCCGAAATCCTAATCCAAATCCTGGCCGTAACTGATTGCAAAAAGATAGGAGCAAATAATGGAAAGATATGAATAATTAAAATTCAAATCCCATAAAAGATGGATCTGATTAATTGACTCAATCTTTCCATAACCGCTCAAATCTTCCAATCAGCCACATCATGAACCGCATATGCCCTTTAGCCCACTTAGCTTGTCAGCCTGTGCACGTAGATGCGAAGTAGCACAGCCACGCAGCAGTACAGTAGCATAGCACCGTAGTACCACAGCTGTGCAAGCGCACAAAAGAGTAGAAGCTTAGCATGCAGGAGCGCAGCAGCTCAGCAGCGCAACCGCGCAGCGCACAGTAGCACCGCGACCCCGTGGCTCATGTGCAGCTCCTGTGCGTGCGCCTGCACGGCCTCTGCATGCACCTGCGCATGCGACTCACGCAGAGAATTGTTAAGATATTAAAAAACAAGCACGAAAAATCGAATAAAACATTTCTTAATTTTCTTCTCTTCTTTATAAGGATCGATCATTCGACATTATGAGTGTGAATTGACCAAGAACGTAAAAATTGAAAAATAGTTTTGTTTTTGTTTCCAAAAATTAACTTTGTTTCCAAAATTCAATATTTATAGGCTGATTCTAAGGATACTCTAACAATTGCTAGGGGCTAGTCCTTACTAGGGGACAACCCACTTTGACAGAAATTATACTGGAGAGAGCCCAATTTTACTTGGGGCTAGCCCCCCTCCCCCTTTCCCCTCCCCAAACCCTCAATCAATACTTATTTGCTAATTTTCATTATCTCGTCCAATTCTGAAACCCTAAAACCCTAAAAGAAGTAGAGATTGAGAAGAAGCAGTAGCCCCCGCTCATTTTTGGGGCACCGTCGGCCGCCGGGCCTCGCGCCTGCGGACGCTCGCCGCTGTCGCCCGCTTCATGCGCCACCCTAGAGGAGGATGAGGAGGCGGCGGTTGCAGAGGAAGAGGAGGAGGAGAGGGATGACGAGTCCTGGTCGGCCTCGGAGGATGCGGCGACGGCGGAGGTGGTGGCCCTAGTGGTGGGGGAGGAGGGGTGCGGGTGAAGGGAAGGCCGGGGCCAATGCCGTAGGTCTTGGTGGAGTCGATGTCGGTGTGGATAGGGGGGAGGCGGGCTCCCAGAGGGATGAGGAGGAGAAGCGAAATATGGAGGGATGGGGGTGGCATTCTTGGGGGATCTCTCCATCCCATTTGCGGTTTCTGATGCCGTCGCGACCAGACATGTTGCAATGTCCGAAGAGTATGAAGATCTGCCTCTTCAGATTGCAACTAAGTTGATATTCCTACTTTATGTTATGCAGTTCTTGGACTGCAACTAAAGTTGGCAGTCATACTTTATGTTAGGACTGTCAAAGGCTGCAAGTAAGTTAGAAGTCCTACTTTATGTTAAGACTGCCAACTAAGACTGCAAAGTTAGTTGCAGTCATACTTGCTGAAAAAATTTGGGCTAGTCCCAAGTAAGAAATGGGAATGACAAACTTGTAAATTTTTTGGAAATTTTTTGGACTTGGACCTTAACAAAATGTGATGTGTCCTTAGAATTAGCCTATTTATATACTCGCTATCATAGTCTTCCATGATTAACTGGATCGGTTGTCTAGAAGAATCTAGTAGCCTTCTAAAGTGGTCATCACAACCTAATATTTACACTTGCTCATGCAGTCGTGCATTCAATTCTAGGGGTCCAGCGTACACATATATAATGAATGAAGAAGCTTCTAAAAATGAATGAAACATAAATATGATCACAAGAATTAAAGACAAAACTCATATGACGACTTGCGGCGGCCATGAATTCTATATATCCTTTTTTTTTTTTTTGCTTTCACATCTCTCACACATGTAGTTAGACGTATCCATCAATATAGTTTGCCACCCTTCTTGACCAGACCAACATTTCCTTTACTGATTCTTGGGTCCTACCATTTTCTTTACTAAATCCTATATATATCTAGAATTAAATGTAATAGTGGGTCCAAAAGCACATGAGTAATGAATAATGTTGGATGTTGCATAATAGAAAGCAGCATGGATATTAGAAGGGGTCGATAGAATTCAAACATTCCAATTGTAAATATGTGTAGGTGTACGTGGATAATTGGATTATAATAAAAAATAAACTATAATAGAAACTCTATAATTTAATAGTCGATAAATTATTATCCTTGATTTTTTATGGAGATCTAATATGTTAGACATTTTAAAAAAATTTGAATATAAGTTCCTTATATTTTTATGGTTTACAAATAATTCTATTTTTTAAGTGAAACATTTTATTTTAGATTAAGTCTCTAAAAAATATTAAAAAACAAAAAAGTCTATTATATTTTTTTCTAGCTTTCTCGTAGAATAATATATTTAAAATGGATAAGAATATTGTGACAAAAATGAGAATGATTTGATGCGTCCCAGAGAGTGCCAAAGAGGATAAGAATATTGTGCCTCGTAGACGCAGAAACTAAAAACAAACTTCTCATCTTGGACAACTCGAAGAGGAAGAGACTTGGTTAATTTACCTAATATTTGTATGTTATGCTTGAGCTGAAGAAATAATAATCATCTCTTTGTTCATTGTAGTTTTTGAAAGCACTATAAAGGAAGGATGAATAGGGTAAAACTAATAATTACGCACAATTAAGAATACTAATAGGTTAATTTAAAAATAAGTGACAGAGATAAGATAATAATACAAACACCAGATGTTTCCTGATATTTTCTATTAGACACTTCAATCCTGAAACTCTCTCAAATTTTAATCCATTATAATAAAAATATTTATACTTGTGAGATTTGATCTGAAGGTTTGGCCGACCCGACTTCTTATGCACTGGATTTGATTTGAATGACTTGTCGACTTCTACACAAGCTTTGATCCAAATACTTACAAACTTCAATCTCTTACAAAAAAAAATATTGATCTTATAGCAAATGAAGATCTTAATGTACAATTCAATATACACTATATTTCAAACAGGTTTGGCAAGTGAAAGCTCTTGAATGTGGAAAAAAATATGGTAGATAAAAATTTAAGGCCTAAAAGACGCGGGTAATAAAGAGGCCAAAAGGTTTTATATAAATACCTCTCACAATAGTCATTATTGTGCATGCTGTACACCGTCCGCACAGTAACAATTTTAAATATAGTCGTTACAATATTAACGTTGTGCAGAATTTAGGCGGTTTATCGTCTGCATACTACCAAAGAAAATTTGTATGTGTTGGAAAGTTCATGGAAAACAAATTTGGATCTAACACTATATCGTCAGTAAACTAGCAATATGTTATCGTTTTATCGATAGTATACGACCGACGCATGACAATATAATATCTGCAGTTAGATAAACTTTCTAGAAGTTGATTAATTTAGGACAAAAACTGGTATAATAGTATACTAACGGTATACCAATATGTCGTTGATATACTGTCAGGTTAAAATATGACTTATATGTCGAATGTTTGGAGCTTTCATTTGCCATAACCTATCTAGTTACAATATTTCCTAAAGTACAATATAAAATAGTGATTACACTTGACTCGAGGTCTTGGTAGCTTGATTTCTTCAAGGTGTAGTTCATATTTCTTAGAGATTTGGCTCTGTAGTTGGTTAGAAACAAATCAAATTTGAAATTTTGATTAGCTTTTGGGGGCTTCGTCTCTGAATCTCCACGGGAGATGCTGTCCCATGAAATTTCCCATTGGCCGGTCAATGGGACCACCCTCAAAATTTTGTTCGTGAAGCGGCAATATTGTGGGCCGTTCGGAGAAATCATTAAGCTAATGGGTTTTTGGTCCATTATAATTCCTTCATTTGCATAACTTCATCTTTAATTTGCCTTGCTTATTATTATTTTTCAAAATAATTGTTAGGCGAACGAAACAATATGCATAGTAGCAATTATTATAAGAATAGTTAGTTATACTGGGGCTATGCTAATTTTAATTAGAATTAACAATATAGTAATTACATGACATTAATAATTTTAGAGAAATTTTGAGTTGTATTCCACTTGCTTTACCCAAATTCAAGGTGCACCCCACCCAATTACCATAATGCAAGACACCCTCCAACATTTGACAGTTTTCGTCATTCACTAACGGTCAACTCATTTGACCCAGATTTTTTGGACAAAAATGCCATCTTCTTTCCCATGAACCCCTCCTTCCCAAGCCCTCCCCCACCCCCGCTGCGGGTATGGCCCCGCTGGCTGCTGCACCCCCACCCCCCACCGGCTGCCGTACCCCTACCCCCCACACCAAGGAGCCCCCCTTCTCCCTCCCCACCGTTGCCCGCCACGCGCTCCAGCTGGCGGCTGCTGCCGCCGCCACCGTCAACGTCGTCACAGTCGCCGTCGCCGCTGCTGTTGCCACCGTCCCTATCGTCGCTGTCACGCCCCAATTCGTAGAGTCATTTATTCACATATTTTATCTCTTGGAATCGATCGTCCTCGCTTGGGCGTGATGCCGTACAAGTCTGGTATTACACTTGTACAAGGCAAAGATGGTACATAATTGATTTCTCCAATTAGAAATACATCGCAGCGGCAGAAACAGACAAATTGAAGTTAATGTGGACAATCTTTCTTATTGAATAGAAATACATCACTTCTTTATAGCAGCGGAGATAAAAGGATAACTTGAAGTCGCACAGAGATATATAGAACTTTATTCTCTTCATTGATAATTGAAGAAGAGTACAAGACTTGTATTGAAGTACGCTGCTTACAACACTTCTCACTTTACATTGAAAGCCAACTGACCAATGCTATAAAGCTTACATTTGATACTTGGATACATTGGATTACAACTCGATATACCGACTTGGCTTACAACTCACTGGTACAACTGATTACAATGTTCCATACATTATGCCCTTTATACACAGAAGACATCATCTTGTACAAGGAGAGCTTCTGCATGCCCAATAAATCTTCGATGCCGCAGAACCGATCAAGTCCATCTTCATGTCAAAATATTCCAAGCACGAGCACTGCCCACAAAACGTGGTCAGCACATCATCTATGTAGTGGCGAGCAGAATCCAACCCACTCACCTAAACCAACATATAGTGGTGGATTTTAGCAAACATTTAATATAATGATCTTTCTAATTGGGCCTAGCATCAATTTACAGTTCTTGAGCAGAATTCATTGAAGTAAACATGTCATAGCATAGTATAGCATTTCTTTGTGTAAGGCATCATCTAAGCAACATTGAGTTAACACGTTGAGCATATTATGGAAATACTTCCTGGAAGGCATCGTTTAGCATACTTGGTGCTATCGTTTAACAGGTTATGACAATATTCTAAAAGGCAACATCTTATCATCGTTGGTATTAACATGTTATGCAATCAAATTGAAGTTAACAAGTAAATAACCATATCACATTTAAGTGATTTCTCACCGATAGCCGATTCCCTGGCACCTGCATAAAAATACAGGATAATATGATACTTACTCTGTCTGCACAAAACATTCATCAGCATGCATCCTGACTACATGGTCGTTGGTTAAACTGCACCATAAAGGACTTTCCAACGGGTATTACGACGCACCATTCCAGGGTAGGTTGCAAGCCTAGCAGAATGTCCCGTAATACCTCGTGCCACCATAGCACGACCAATGTTTCCTTCTGGGTCGAATCGATCCCAACGCCCCAGGTACCGTTCGAGGAAACTTACTCAGACTTGTATAAGTACGTCCATGACCATGCGAATGCATGTCAACTCGATAAACACAAGTGCATGGTAAAACAACTGAAAGTAAACAGAGCCAACAGTTCAACATCTCATCTCAATCCCCATCCGTGTTCAACGACTAATCATTACCATCATTCTACTTGGTGATCTCCATGATCCCAATCCCCATCATTCCTCATTTATTGATTCATTGCACATTTCTCATAGCATTACTCTCAATGATTAACCAACAACATTTCATTCATTTCAAAGGAACAAGCAGCTTTTCATTCATTTCGTTGGGACAATTATTATTCAGTTCATTGCTTACACGAAAACAGGCATCATCTCTTTTCTTTACAACAGTTATACAGAGAGTACATGATTCAAGAGTCTCATTCAGTTCATTGTGTTAATAACATAGCCAGTTCTTTCCCATATATCAATCACACCGTATCTCATTATTCAAGTATTTCATTTGTTTCAGCAGCATTAAACATAAGGGACAGTGTTATCAATTCATTCTCAGGCATCAAACCACATTAGCAGTTCAATGTTCATGTGTTGTACATTTCAATAATTCTCAGCATAAGCATCTCTATTATTCAACAACTAAAATATGGAACATTTAGGGACAATTCATAGTCTTTTAATACTTCATTTTATTAAGCATGAAGGATTAAGGAGGAGGAATGACAGTTCCACTCACTTGCATAAAAGGGTCTTCTTATTCCGAACGCACACATTCCCACTAAGCGTAGCTCCCCCAGCAAGCCACACTATAATACTCATTCCGTCTTGCCAGCTAAGAGAGATAGAATCAGTCTCAATTCTTTTGATTTCCAACATAAGTCACGGTCCAACATTCTGATAGCATCCAACCAGCCAACCGGATGCCTCGTACGGAACGGGACATTACAGTCGCTGTTGCTGTTGCCACCGCCACATCATTGAGATATTATGTTTTTGTATAGAAATTTCAGTCTCACATGGAAAGCAACAGTCAATCATATTTTGCAGCAAGTAAATTGCATATGGAATCGGACAATCACATCTTGTTGCAAAAATGAACCTATCTATAATATTGTCGTAAATAGCAAACAAACATGTGAAATTGCCTTACCTTGATGTCATTGGAAATCTGATATACTTATACTTGCAATATGATATCCACGAGCACTGAGACAAACTGGGGTATCTACAGAAGAAGTATGTAGTCTTATTCAACAATAAATCCATGCAAAAGTTTCATCTCATATTTACTTCACCTTGAACTTGTTGGAGCATGAGTTAATTTTCATGGAAAGAAAATTTGAAATTTGTTCATAAGGACAATAAATCTTCTATACTCTTTTCTAGATCTGCTACATGCAGTTCTCTCTTCTTTGACATTTGTATACCTTTTAGTCCCAGTGAACAATATAACCCATGCAAAAGATTCAATTTAATTTTATTAAGGGTCATCTCCACTTAAACATTAGCAAATGACTTATCCTTCTTTTGTGGCGGCAGCAACATCAACGGGCGCGGGGGTCATTGTGGGAGGAGCAGCGGCAGCGGGCACGGCAGCAGACGCGGGAGCGCTGGAGAAGGGGCAGTGGGGGAGCGGTGGTGGTGATGGTGGTGTTGGTAAATGAGGGAATAGGGATTAGGTTTTTGGTTAGAGAGGAAGAATACGAGGGTATTTTCGTCAAAAATTGTCGATCAAAGGGGTTAACTGTCCGCTATGGACGGTTTTCATCAAAAGTGGGAGAATTCATACTTTAGGGTAAAGCAGTGTGGTGCACCTTGAATATAGATAAAAAAGTAGTTGCAACTCAAAATTTCTCATAATTTTATAACAAAAAACTTAATCAATTAACTATAATCAAAATACTCAAATGAATCATTGGGTTAACATCTTTGTCAAAATTCTTCATTAGAAGCTTAGAAATGTTATTAATATCACAAATAGGCCTACAGAACTAGGCCACGTTTGGTTCACGAAATTGGAGCCTTGAGAAAGGAAAGTGATTCATTTTCTTTGTTTGGATGCCATAGGAAATAAGGAGGAAAGAAATTTGATTCCTAAGAAGAGGAAAAATAGGGAGGAAAGTGGTTCCTCCCACATCATTTTTCCTCTAAGGATTCACTTTTCATCTTATTTTTTTTGTTTTTCCAAACACCGAAGAGAAAATTAATTAAAATTGCAATTTTTCAATAAAAATAAAATATCATAGAATCAATTTTCTTTCCTTTCTTTTCTGCAAACCAAACGAGGCCTCTAGTGTATTATTGGACCTCATACATTGTCCTAGGGGGTTTGTTCCTTCTTGGTGATTATGATATGAGGATTATTTTTTGGTGTGTTCGACATGAAAGAAATCAAAGAATCAAATAATTTCTACTGATTCGAATTCTTATAAAATATCCTGTAAGAAGATCTGTTAGATTATATTTACTATTAAGTACATAGCATATTTAATGCGTAATTATTGGGCACTGTAATGTTAGCTCATTAGCCAAATGGCTTAATTTGTCTCCGAATATATATTGTAATCATTGCACATTAATCAAAACAAGGGGATCATTATTTCCTACATGGTATCAGAGCCAAACAAAAGTTAAAAAAAACCCTAGGAAAACCCTAACCGCCTCCGCCCGACTCCCGATCTCCGACTGCTCCGACCAGACTGTAGGCGCTCAAAATATATGTCTCTCTTAGGCGCCTAACACTGTTAGGCGCCCCTTGTCTCCTAGGCGCCTAACCCTCTTAGGCGCCCCATTATGTTTTAGGAGCTCTATTCTCCTAGACCCCCTTGTCTTCTAGGCCCTTATTATCTCTGAGGCGCTCTGATTCACTTAGGCGCCTACTACTCCTAGGGGCTCAGCTTCCCTAGGCACCTACTCCCTTGGGTGCCTACTTCCTCAAGTACCTAATTTCCTGATAATATCTACAAATCTATATGGCGTATTAAACTGCCAAACGTGCTGAACATGGTGCACTACTCTGAGCTTTTCGAAGAACGTGCCCATCACTTGCCCATGATCATGCGCCTATTCCGCATAAGCGCCGCATGTCTGCAGGAGCCTGTGTTAAATTGGCGCCCAGTGGCTTAGGCGTCCATCTACAGGGAGGCGCCTACTTCGAATAACAGCCAGTGGTTATTTCTTGACTCTATAAATAGAGTTCCATCTCCCCAACATACGTACACAGAGATGAGGGGTATAGTCAGAGCACTCAGAACACTTCTATTTTCTGTAATCCTCAATCCTCAAGAGGTGTCAAAGCTAGGCGCACGTAAAGCTACTGTTACCAAAGCTAGGCGCGCTGCACAAGTACACAACCACTCTCTGAAGAGGTGCCTCGAATGGGTGCCTAAGTCTGCTGATGCTCCACAAGAAGATAGGCGCCCACTTGAGGGTGCCCATTCTCTCAAGACCATTGATCCCACCTCTACTGTGATGCCCAAATCTGTAGGCGCATCATCTGGAGATAGGCGTACGCTTGAGGGTGCCCATTCTCTCAAATCTATCTCTGCTGTGATGCACAAATCTATAGGCACATCATCTGGATATAGGCACCCACTTGAGGGTGCCCATTCTCTCAAAACTGCTATCCCTATAGGAGATGCACCACAGAGAGATAGGCACCCTTTTCTGGGCGCCCATTCTCTTCCATCTATTTTGCCCAACCCTGAATCTTTTAGCAAAGGGACTATGGCTGCTCAAAAGTACCGTATCAGACGCACAGAGAGATTGTGAGTACAACAAAAGGGGATACTTCCTACTCCCAACATGCGCATAAGTCATAATGCACAAGAAAAACTCCAAGTGAAACAGACTAAAATGATGGTTGATACTAATATGTGCACCCATCTTAACAGGCGCCGAGCCCAACTTAGTCAGAAGGTGCGCCCCATTGCTGAAGAAGCAATGGCGCCTATAAATTCTGGGCGCCCAAAATTCTTCTCTGATGTGAATCCTGTTCAAAGGGTGGCACCCACTACTTCGAAGTGTCCAAAAATGAGTGCTAAAAATCCCCTCACTTATGCTACTGAATTAGGCGCTTCCTTATACCTTCAAGGAACCAACAAGGATAGGAACATGCCACATCTTCCTTCTTCTTCTACTAAGAATATCGACGTCCGTGATCTAATTTCTCAGAAATGGAAGGCTATATCTCCGTCTCCACGAATAGTGCATCATTGCAGCTCACAAGAGATTACAATCAAGTGTTGTTGCAAAGTAGCCAAACGGCCAGTCTTTGATCGTCTTACTTTGACCCATCCCGTCGAGGTATCTTCAGAAGATGAATCAGTATATTCCTCTGTCAACATGACGACTCATCGCTCTCAAGGTGCTGGAGGTAGCCTATGACGTACTTTATTTCGGACCCATACTCATAGACTCCCGGTTCGTACAATGTTCGTACTCATTGTACGTTTGATGGGGTCTATCGACACACCAGATCAAGGAGTCGAGCTATAATCGGTCAAAGAAATCTTCCCATATCTTATACTGGAGGTAGCTCTTTACATGATTTTGATGCCGCCAGCGAGAGTTCTGAGCAAATTATATCTTCTTCAATAGCCAGAGAGGTGACTGCATATGTCATCACAGAAGATTAGGATGTTTCCTGTTCTGCTAGCCAGGAGCAACGAATTGCTATGCTTGAAGACAAATTGAAAATAAGGGCTGAAATGGTTGCGAGCTGCATACCATAATCGTGGCTCAGCACACGGTTCCGTCGGTTGTGAATACAACCCAAGAACCTATATTGGCATCTGCTCCTGTCAATGTTAGTTTGTGGGGACAGTCTTCCCATATCGCCCCCATACCGGGGCATGTTACTCCAAGTCAGTCTAGGACTGGGGGTGCTACTTATCATGCAGTCCCTCCTCCTAACACATCCAATCAATCCGCTACTCCGCAACTGTCGTAAGACAATAACGAGGCTGTGAAACTCTTGCGTTCTCAATTCGAAGCCTTCAAGCAAAAGGACGGCCTGCAGAAGCTTGGTATCAAATAACTATACCCCATTGAGTGGAAGGAGGTTCAGTGTCCACCCAAATATAAGCCTCATACTATAATTTTTATTGATGGCAGTACGTCTCCGGATCAGTATCTTGATCACTTCGAGATAATGACCGACCAGCTTCAACCTAACAATGCTTTCCTCAGAATAGTCTTTGTTGGATGCCTAAAAGGAGTAGCTTACGACTGGTATCGCAGCTTGCCAGACGGGTGCATTACTTCTTTTGCAGCTCTGAAACAGATGTTCTTGGAGCGCTTCTATGAAGGAACAAACGACATGACTATGTCGGCTTTGATCAAGATCAAACAAAGGCCCAACAAAACCGTTGATCGTTTCATTGAGCGATATTGTCGCGAAGGACTCAAAATGCCTTTAGGAACTCCAGATGCATTAACTATAGATACATGCAAATCAAACTTGTTACCTATAGTTAGCATGTGGACGGGTTCCACTCAATTTCAATATTGGCCTTCCTTCATAATCAACGCCAAAGCAGCAGAAGAAAGCGTCGATAAGTTCAAACAGTTAGGTGTTCAGATGACGAACCCTGACAGAGATGAACATTCTACATCAGGAAGCGGAGTTCGTCAAAAAAACCGTAAACGCAAAGAAACTTTGGCTATCAATCTCAAAGGCAAAGAAGCTCTGGTCGTCAACATAAGTTAGCCAACACCTACCCCAACAGTACCCTACCGAGGGCACCACGTCCGAAAGAGGAATATTCCTTCGACGAGGATGATATCATGAGCATCTTCGATTGCCTAATCCAGAGCAATAAACTTCAATTGCTAGATGCAAAACGGCCAGAAGAAGTCGGTAAGACTGACCATCCTAAATATTGTGTCTATCACAAGTTTATTGGACATCCAACTCGAGCATGCTACGTGCTCAAAGGAAAGATCCAAGAAATGGTCAATTCTGGTGCAATCACTCTCCAGCAGGACGAAAATATTGTGACGACGAATGTCGTCTCTCTATAATTTAGCAATTTTCCTGCTCAATTGGTACAGGATGGTGTCGTCCCTATTCCAAGAACAACTATGGAGATTGTAAATCTCCCACCTGCACGAACTGATGGTTTGGTTCCTCTTTCTACTGATAAAGGAGAAATCATGTAGATCAATCCAGACTTGGTATCAGACTTTAAAGCACCATCTTCCTCCATAAAGTCCAAGAAAGCAACCAAGTAGAAGTCATGCCATATGATTTCATTGGGTGAACATTGCCTTCCACCTTTAGCTGCTACCTTATATCAGCGGCCGATTCTTCTTCTCCTTCCTCCCCTTCTGGGATAGCACTGTCGAAGCCATAAGCCAAATATTAACTAGCTTTCCATCTATATACTCAACAATCTCGAGAACTAATGACAAAGATGGGATATGACTTACAGAAGGCCCCGGGCTTGAATAATGGAAAGGGATCCCCAGTACCCCTGTCTCTATGCTTTCCACATAACCAATTTCGTGTTGGCTTAGGTTTTTGGATGAACTCTTCATCTTCCCAGAAGAAACGTTCTAAAAACAAAATTCGTACGAAGAATTATATTATGGTGTCCTTTGAGTCTGTCTCCGAAGAGGAAGCTTTAACCGGTACTAGGTCTGGAAAATCCTATTTACGAGATTGCTCAGAAGGCCAAGGGAGACCAACTCCCACTCCGGAGGCTATTCCACTATCTTCTTCTTCCCCTACTGAGAATGTTCCATTTGCTTCATCTCCTTTAACGGAGCAGACTCTTCCCAAACCGACAGCAGCAGACAAGGGAAAACAACCAGTCTGTTTCGATAAAGTATTAAAGAATACTCCATTTCTTGGACTGGAGAGGCCATATAACTCTGATATATTGGATCAATTGGCTAATACCCCAAAAATACTGTCAATCTTTGAACTCTTACGCCTCTCGAAGGAAACTGTAGAAACATTGAGTGAAGCTTTGATACAAGCTGATACTTGTCTGGCACACCTTAAAAAGCCAGAAGGAGAACCTGTCACATGTTTACATTATCATAGCGTAATAGAGCTGTTGCCCAACATCACCTTTATGCAGGATGACATGCTGTTAGAAGACAATCGTCATGATCGCCCTCTCTATTTCATAGGATATGTCGATACTATGAAGGTTGATCGCATCTTGATCGACCCAGGGTCTGCACTCAGTATCATGCCAAAAACTCAATTGGATTCTCTAAATATCCTTGTGCACAATCTGTCCACAACTATCATGACAATCCTGGGATTTAGTTTCGGCAGAAGCGAGCCCTTGGGAAAGATTCGCTTGAAACTTCAAATCGGCAATCTTCGCACAAAGGTAACCTTCTATGTGATCAATAATCATGGTTCCTACAATGCTTTTCTCGGAAGGCCATTTCTACATGAGCATAACATTGTACCATCCACTCTTCACCAATGCTTTAAGTATATGGGTGTCGATGGAGAAGTCTAGAAGGAAGTGGCAGATTTAAACCCTTTCAGAGGCGTCAAAGCATACTGCAATGATTCTCGAATGTATAAGGAAGAATTTATGAAGGTGGTGCTGGCCATGGACACTAATGAAGATCAGATAGATACTACAAATGATCTCCTGGTAATTCCAGTTAAAGGACGTACTTCTCGTCCTCAGTCTTCCCAGACATTAACCATTCATCTTCCCTCTCACAAAAAATAGCCTCCTGCGGGAAAGATGGAACAAAGGGAGCTCACCTCTTCTGAGCCACTTGTTATTGACCTTTGTGAAACCCATTTTTTTGTGAAATCAATATTCCATGTTATTATATTTATTATAATTATTATTATTATCTTTGAGTGTTAAAATTATTTCGAAAATAAATTTACATGGATTTTTGGATTTTTGGATCAGACCCGAGCCCCAGACCCGAGCCGGAACCCAGACCCAAATCCTATTTCTAAAATTCTGAATTCTGAGTTATCTATTTTAAAAAAAATAATAATAACTTATTGCATTTGAGCTGGTCCAAATTGGACCAGCGGTTCACGTTCGACCCATTCTCCATTTCCTATTCTCCCTCCCACCTTTCCCTCTGCTCCTCACGTTCTCTCCCTACTTCTCACTTAAGAGAAACACCACCACAAACCACTAACATCACTCATCCCACCTCCCCATCTATTTCTCCCCTCACTCTATTTCTTCCCCTCACATAACTCTTCTCTTAATCCCCAACCTACTCCCTCACCTAACTCTCATTCTCACAACTCTTTCTCCAGAGCCAAAACCCCTCTCCCTCACAACCCCCTCCAAGCACCCCTCCCCGCGGCCCGACCCCCGACCAAGCACTGCGCCCCGGCCGCCCGGACCCCGCAGCGCCGACTCGATCCAGCCCCTCCGGCCGCGCCCCGTCCAGCGGAGCCCCAAGCACCGCCCGCCGGCATCCCCGCGCCCGTCGGCCTTTCCTGCCGGACCCGCGCGCTCCGGCCCCGCCCGGCGCAGCTCCAGCCGACCCTGTGCGGCCGACTCCTCTCTCTCGGCCGCGCCCCGAAGCTCCCCTCCGGCCGACCCTTCGCCGACAGCAGCGCCCGACCCCCTGCGCCCCTTTCACCGGCAGCCCTCCGCTCATGAGCCGCGCCCCGCCGAGTTCCGTCGACCCCGACGCCTCCAGCGCCCCTTCGTCGGCGTTCTTCGCCGGCGCAGCCCCTGTGCAGCGCCCCGACGCATTTCCTAGCGCTCTTCGGCGTTCCCACAGCGTTCCCCCGCGCTTTCGCGGCCTCTTCTAGCGCTGTCCAGCGCTTAGGCTGCTCCCGACTTGCTGATCCCGTCTTTATTTTCTATGTTAATTGCATCTGAGAGCTCTAGCCGAGCAACCCGAGGTATAACCCCTGTCCCGTCCTATTTTTTTCTACAGTCTGTGATGAAAATGGTCCCCGATTCCCTTCCGGGAATTCGGTTTAGCGACGTCGTATTTTTTGGAACCTTCGGAAAGGTTCTGTGGATTTTCCGGAACTTTTCGGAAATTGGATTTTGGTATATTTTAGCTTCCGGATATTTTCGGTATTATGCTGTGACGTTTTTGGTTGAATTCGGACTTCCGAAATTATTTCGGGTCGTCCCGAATTAATCTGTGGATTGGTTGTGGTTTATTTTATATATATATATATTTTGGGATTCCCTGGTTTGAGATTTGCAGGAAAGCTTATTGGCATGTTTTCCAGTTTTTGGGTTGGCCAAAAATAGAGGAAATGCTGCCGGATTTTTCCGTAAATTCAAGTATATTTAAAAATGATTTTTAAAATGGATTTCGGAATTTTATTAAATATTGGATTTTGGGCGACGACCGTATCGGTCAATGGGCCCAGGCTAAGTGCAAACGAAACCGGTTTCGCCCGGACGTTGAGGCATTAGCCTAGTTGAAAATTGGACCATATCTGAGACTCGATAAATAATTATTTTATCTTTATTTTTATCATTTAATTTTATTCATATTTAATTTATTTAAAGTTTAGGACTAACGGCAGTTTTTGTCTTATTTTAATTTATGTAAATAAATTATAATTGGCATAAGCCCAGCTGGTTGTTGGTTCTGTAACTGTATTTTGGTAGCGTAGGTTGGTTATTGCTGATTTTACGAGTTTTTGTAGTATACGAATAAATTGAATAAAAGTATTTTCGTATAAAAATTAATAAAGGTTTTCTCACCTAAAATCTACAAGTTTTAATATTAATTAACGATCATGTATTTCTCACTAAATAAGAAATTAGTTTTATATTTATAATTATGAAAATACAAGGTTTTAATCAATTAAATTGGTATCGACAAGTTTTCCAAATACAAAGTTTAAAACGATCTTTCTCCCGTATTAAATTCAACACACCGATAATCGTAATCTTGTTTGTGTTTGGTTAAATAAGAATTAAAATGGATTAGGGCACAAATAGAGATTTCAACTAGCGTAGCTAGATTGGTAACCCTGGAATCTGAGTCAATTTCTCGAATGTAGGAATTCGAGGACGATTCTGAATTCCTGTCTCGAAGTCTTCATCCTCTCCAGTCAAGTCCATTTTGAGGCAAGTATAGTTTGTGTTAGTTTTACAGTTATTTTAATAATCGCTTTACTGTAAGTTTAAACCACGATGCAAACACGAAACTCTCTCGGAGAGTACTGACTGCAACTACTGTACTGATTGGGGACTGGGGGAATAGAGTAATGTTTATGACCAAAGCCAACTGTAACTTAGGCCAGTTTAGCTTACCCCTCATACACACGGGGATAAGCTGAATCGTATCAATAGGATACAACTGTACATCCTAAGCCGGTCATATTCATTGCCTATTCAAATCACACTGTTTTACTGCTGAAAACTGGTCATTTCTAAACTGTTTAAAAGTGCATGATTCTATTATTCACTTTAACTGTTTTAAATTAGCATAAATTGTACTTTGCTCCCTCCTGACTGGAGATACATTTTTTAGGGAACTTTGAGGATGCTGAGCTGTTATACAACAGCTACTACGACCCTATTTTGTACCCGGTAGTGTTGCCAGAGTCCCCATTGGAGAACGTTGGGACTGAGGCCGATGAGCCGGCTGATAGATAGATTTTCTTTTTCAGCATTGTTGTTTATTTCAAACTCTGTTATTTACTTCAGCACATTTTCCAGTTGTATTTCATTTCAGTTTAATAAAGTTCATTTCCCGAATTTGAGTTGTGACAAATTTAGATGTTGTTGTATGGTTACCTGCTAATGGAACAGCTTACTGCCGCCGTCTCAACAATGGTGCAGGCTGGGCATGATCCGGTTCGACCCCATTACTTGGGATCGGATCGTGACATGTTTTTAGTGGTGGCCCATGCAGGTCATAAAACAACAACTTAGGAAAACATACCTAGAAACAATTAGAACACTAGAACATTGATTTGTCACAATATAGGTCCGAATATTATATATAAATATTTTTGTTTGATTATAGACTGTTAGGATACCTTGCTTATGTTTGGCTCCTAAACCTTTCAGACTATGACTAGAGAAAAGACTACCCGATCCGGCCCTGCTGATGATGAGGTGTTATCTCCTGATCACACCCCTCTTCCTCAGGTCTATTCCAATCCTTCTCCTTTGCAGCTCATCAATACCCCCTTTGCTGTACAAGTCCCTGGCACAGCTCATACTACAGCCGAACCTATTCCGCCCACGGCAATTTCACCATCTCCTGTTATGATAGTTACTCCTGTCGCCCCACTAGTACCAGCAGACACCTCTCAAATAGTTGCCCTACTTCAAGGAATCCTGGAGTCCCAGAAGGCCCAAGCCGAGGCCCAGCAGAAACAGATTGACATCACGAGAGATGTTATGAAGGATGTCAATGACGTAGCCTTAGCTATCTTAAACCAAGTTGGTGCGGAACCTCACCCTAGGAGGAATACCCCTGAATCTAGAAGATATTTGGGTCCCATCAAGTACTCTACTTTCCGGCAGTCTTGTCGTAAGAGGCTATTGGCTTGTGACTACTGCAAGAGGCCTGATCATCAGGCCGTTAGTTGCCGCAAGAGATTGGAACAATGTTTGGCATGTGGATCCGCTGAACATCGGGTAAAGAACTGCCTCTTATCTGTCCATTTTACCAGAGCACCTATCTCAGCAACACGTGCTACGCTGCAACCTAGGGACTCTCTTCCTATCAAGCAGGTCTTGCCTCCTACACCCACCGCAGAAAGGCATGATGCAGACTGGAGAACCATAGAAGAAGATGAAGCAGTTGGAGACTGCTCGTACAAGAGCCAGAGCCATGAGGATTAGTACCTAGAACTGCTGAGTAGTATTATCTATTGTTATAAGAAGTTGTAACAGGATGTCCTTAGAATAATCATGAGAGTCTTGCTGTAATTCTCCAATATGAATAAAATTCTTGGTTACACCTTTATGGTAGACATCTTTCCCAAAGTCTTTCCCCTACGATACCATTTCAGAAAATTGTAATCTGAATGAGAAGGAATGTAAGGCGGTATTTATCAGGGATATATTGGTTGGAAGAGTAGAATTTTGGATTACCAAAATATTAGTTGGTACCTATAACAATTGGAAGTGATGATGGCATGAGGAGTGATTTTTGACCTTGACCAGTTTAGGCCGACTGTATGATGGTATATGTTACTACATATTTTATTTCCTAGATTTTGTATCTTTTAGTGTCCCGTGATTTTCGGGATTATCTCCTTTCCATATCTTTAACAGGTTTTAGCACCCCTTAAGATCTATACTTTTGTTATTTATGGACCAATATTAGAACTCTTCAATCTCCTTCGTCACCAGACCCTTTTAAACTTCTCCACTAGTCGATCAAATCTTTTTCTATCTTTAACGGAAATCCAGACTCGTTCTCTATCTAGAGTTTTAAACTCTAATAACTCTTATCTACCTGAGATACTTATATGTTTAGCGTATCCAAACTTGATCTAAATTCTAATTGACTTTCTTGGAACGAATCCTGAACCAAATCCCTCTGGAACCATAAACCTCAATTATTACCGAAAGAATTGGTTCAGCCTAGTTAGTTCATGATTCCCCTAGAGAAGATATTTTCAAAATAACCTCAAATTTTGATTGTTATCTCCTAGGTTATTCCAAGTATTTTATTGTTGATTTCCTCCACTCAACTAGAAACCTTACTCTCTTTAGGCAACTTCTGGATCAATTCAAGGCCTGGAAAGCTTTTAAACTCAATGCTCGAGTATCGTGAAGTATGAACGGTCAGAAAATTGTTTCCATCCTATCTTCTTTAAATCATTGAAAAAAACTTTTTATGGTTGAGCCATCCCCTTGTTGGTTTTACTAAACCATTCTAACTTGACTTCTTTGAATCCATAAAGACATACTTCTTTTATGTCAACCCTACTTCCCATCACATTCTCAAAACTTTCCTTGGATAAGAAATTATTTCTTCAAATAATTTTGGTAAACGTCTGTATCCTTTAAATGATTTGTCGGGAATATTCTCATTGACTTTTTCAACTCAACCCAAAGCTCTGATTCTTCTACCTTATCCTGTGACTAATTCAATTAGTCATACTCAAGCTTAATCAATTTTTTCTAAATCAAATCTCTTAAATCTCAAAAGCTACTAGAACACATATTTTTCCTGATAAATTTTCTTGAAACCAATAGAACATACATCAATATCTTTTCCTATCATGAATAGTAACTTTAGAACTCGTTTGAATTTTTAGGAAACTTCTTTGAAATTCTTATGGACAAAGTTGAGAAAATATCCAATAACCTAATACGACTTCGCACATTTGCGTTGTAGTAATTTGCCTGAATTATGAAAACTGCGAGTTTACTGCAGCCAGTTGCGCACTGGCGAGGCAAAAGACTCTAAAGTTGAAGTGATTTTGGGTGTTCATAGATTTTCGGATATTATCGTGACTATGTTCTAAATACACCATGTTGATCTTCTTTGTTGCTTAGCCATGAAATGGATAAAGTTAAAAGAGTACTCGGTAACCTAAAATTATTCAAGTTATTGGGTCAAAAATTCACTGCAGTCAGGTGCACTCTGGCGAGGCATGAATTTGAGACAAAGTGACTTAAAACATATTTGGTTTCCGAATATTATTCAGACTATATTCAAACCATGGTTGTCTTTGCACCATCAAATCATTCTGACTTTTGCCTGATTAAAGAATTTACATTTCTAGCGGTTGTCTCCTTTCCCAGAAATCTCTTGTCATATTCAGAAAGAAAGGATTTCCTATAAAATTCTACTTGATCTTCCTAAAAACTTATTAGGATCAAATCAATCTCTGCTACCTCAATCTCTTTTCTGTTTCAACCTTGGTACGTTGCACACACATATATTCTTATACCTTATATATTTATTCATTTATTTATTTATTATTATTATTATTATTTAGTTGCAGATTTTGGAAGCTATAGATAGTTATCTTGTAAATCTTTTCCCGTATATCTTATCTTCTGACCATTGAACAACGAAACGACATACTTTTCATCCCCTTTGATCATCACTCGGCCCTCATTGGAAATATTTCACTCGATTACATTCATTATTATTCTAATCATCTCTAATATCCTACTATCGTACAAATTTTACCTTTCCTGAGTCACAAACCCTTGTACCATATTCCAATTTGATTTGACATTTTAGTTCATCATCTCAAATGATTCCATTTACTTTTTGCCTTCTCAATACACTGTTGACATTTACTTCTTTCTTGCCTTTCCTGTTTCTCGAGACCCCACTTGATTTTCTCCTATTCATGATCATAAATTTTACCTAGATTTTTCTCGTGCCCAAAATGATTTTATCACCACAACATTCCAACCCTATCTCAGATCATATCTAGATAACTCTGATCATGCCGATAGTTTATCTTTGTACCTAGTGACCATGCCTAGAGTCTAATCGTGCTTGATGATTTTAAATTCTAATTTTTGTTTAAGGTTAGGTGACTTTGATTGTACCCGGCTCTATCCTTGAAATTTAGAGGACAAAATTTTCTAAGGAGGGAAGATTGTGAAACCCATTTTTTGTGAAATCAATATTCCATGTTATTATATTTATTATAATTATTATTATTATCTTTGAGTGTTAAAATTATTTCGAAAATAAATTTACATGGATTTTTGGATTTTTGGACCAGACCCGAGCCGGTACCCAGACCCAAATCCTATTTCTAAAATTCTGAATTCTGAGTTATCTATTTTAAAAAAAAAAAAAAAATAACTTATTGCATTTGAGCTGGTCCAAATTGGACCAGCGGTTCACGTTCGACCCATTCTCCATTTCCTATTCTCCCTCCCACCTTTCCCTCTGCTCCTCACGTTCTCTCCCTACTTCTCACTTAAGAGCAACACCACCACAAACCACTAACAGCACTCATCCCACCTCCCCATCTATTTCTCCCCTCACTCTATTTCTTCCCCTCACAGAACTCTTCTCTTAATCCCCAACCTACTCCCTCACCTAACTCTCATTCTCACAACTCTTTCTCCAGAGCCAAAACCCCTCTCCCTCACAACCCCCTCCAAGCACCCCTCCCCGCGGCCAGACCCCCGGCCAAGCACCGCGCCCCGGCCGCTCGGACCCCGCAACGCCGACTCGATCCAGCCCCTCCGGCAGCGCCCCGTCCAGCGGAGCCCCAAGTACCGCCCGCCGGCATCCCCGCGCCCGCCGGCCTTTCCTGCCGGACCCGCGCGCTCCGGCCCCGCCCGGCGCAGCTCCGGCCGACCCCGTGCGGCCGACCCCTCTCTCTCGGTCGTGCCCCGAAGCTCCCCTCCGGCCGACCCTTCGCCGATAGCAGCGCCCGACCCCCGGCGCTGTGCCCTAGCCCGACCCCCTGCGCCCCTTTCACCGGCAGCCCTCCGCTCACGAGCCGCGCCCCGCCGAGTTCCGTCGACCCCGACGCCTCCAGCGCCCCTTCGTCGGCATTCTTCGCCGGCGCAGCCCCTGTGCAGCGCCCCGACGCGTTTCCCAGCGCTCTTCGGCGTTCCCGCAGCGTTCCTCCGCACTTACGCGGCCTCTTCTAGCGCTGTCCAGCGCTTAGGCTGCTCCCGACTTGCTGATCCCGTCTTTCTTTTCTATGTTAATTGCATCTGAGAGCTCTAGCCGAGCAACCCGAGGTATAACCCCTGTCCCGTCCTATTTTTTTCTACAGTCTGTGATGAAAATGGTCCCCGATTCCCTTTCGGGAATTCGGTTTAGCGACGTCGTATTTTTCGGAACCTTCGGAAAGGTTCTGTGGATTTTCCGGAACTTTTCGGAAATTGGATTTTGGTATATTTTAGCTTCCGGATATTTCCGGTATTATGCTGTGACGTTTTTGGTTGAATTCGGACTTCCAAAATTATTTCGGGTCGTCCCGAATTAATCTGTGGATTGGTTGTGGTTTATTTTATATATATATCTTTTGGGATTCCCTGGTTTGGGATTTGCAGGAAAGATTATCGGCATGTTTCCCAGTTTTTGGGTTGACCAAAAATAGAGGAAATGCTGCCGGATTTTTCCGTAAATTCAAGTATATTTAAAAATGATTTTTAAAATGGATTTCAGAATTTTATTAAATATTGGATTTTGGGCGACGACCGTATCGGTCAATGGGCCCCGGCTAAGTGCAAACGAAACCGGTTTCGCCCGGACGTTGAGGCATTAGCCTAGTTGAAGATTGGACCATATCTGAGACTCGATAAATAATTATTTTATCTTTATTTTTATCATTTAATTTTATTCATATTTAATTTATTTAAAGTTTAGGACTAACGGCAGTTTTTGTCTTATTTCAATTTATGTAAATAAATTGTAATTGGCATAAGCCCAGCTGGTTGTTGGTTCTGTAACTGTATTTTGGTAGCGTAGGTTGGTTATTGCTGATTTTGCGAGTTTTTGTAGTATACGAATAAATTGAGTAAAAGTATTTTCGTATAAAAATTAATAAAGGTTTTCTCACCTAAAATCTACAAGTTTTAATATTAATTAACGATCATGTATTTCTCACTAAATAAGAAATTAGTTTTATATTTATAATTATGAAAATACAAGGTTTTAATCAATTAAATTGGTATCGACAAGTTTTCCAAATACAAAGTTTAAAACGATCTTTCTCCCGTATTAAATTCAACACACCGATAATCGTAATCTTGTTTGTGTTTGGTTAAATAAGAATTAAAATGGATTAGGGCACAAATTGAGATTTCAACTAGCGTAGCTAGATTGGTAACCCTGGAATCTGAGTCAATTTCTCGAATGTAGGAATTCGAGGACGATTCTGAATTCCTGTCTCGAAGTCTTCATCCTCTCCAGTCAAGTCCATTTTGAGGCAAGTATAGTTTGTGTTAGTTTTACAGTTATTTTAATAATCGCTTTACTGTAAGTTTAAACCACGATGCAAACACGAAACTCTCTCGGAGAGTACTGACTGCAACTACTGTACTGTTTGGGGACTGGGGGAATAGAGTAATGTTTATGACCAAAGCCAACTGTAACTTAGGCCAGTTTAGCTTACCCCTCATACACACGGGGATAAGCCGAATCGTATCAATAGGATACAACTGTACATCCTAAGCCGGTCATATTCATTGCCTATTCAAATCACACTGTTTTACTGCTGAAAACTGGTCATTTCTAAACTGTTTAAAAGTGCATGATTCTATTATTCACTTTAACTGTTTTAAATTAGCATGAATTGTACTTTGCTCCCTCCTGACTGGAGATACATTTTTTAGGGAACTTTGAGGATGCTGAGCTGTTATACAACAGCTACTACGACCCTTTTTGTACCCGGTAGTGTTGCCAGAGTCCCCATTGGAGAACGTTGGGACTGAGGCCGATGAGCCGGCTGATAGATAGATTTTCTTTTTCAGCATTGTTGTTTATTTCAAACTCTGTTATTTACTTCAGTACATTTTCCAGTTGTATTTCATTTCAGTTTAATAAAGTTCATTTCCCGAATTTGAGTTGTGACAAATTTAGATGTTGTTGTATGGTTACCTGCTAATGGAACAGCTTACTGCCGCCGTCTCAACAACGGTGCAGGCTGGGCATGATCCGGTTCGACCCAATTACTTGGGATCGGGTCATGACATGTTTTTAGTGGTGGCCCATGCAGGTCATGAAACAACAACTTAGAAAAACATACCTAGAAACAATTAGAACACTAGAACATTGATTTGTCACAATATAGGTCCGAATATTATATGTAAATATTTTTGTTTGATTATAGACCTTCATAGTACAAAGAGCCTGAATGTGTGTCTTCAGTTCAGCAATGTATTTCTCTCGATCATCCTGGCCGGCAGTAATGTTTTCTGCAGCCATAGTCCTTGTCTCTTGCTCCAACATGAGCCTCAGAATAGGAGCACAACGGTTCACCTCAGCATTTCGAGATATGTTCAGAGCTTGCAACTGCTGCTCCAGTTCTCTTAGATTTTGACGTTTCTCTTCTAAGTGCTTCTCATAATCAGCTCGCTTGGCTATAAGAGATTCCATTTCTGTACGAAGCTTATCCTCATCTTTCTTGAGCACATTTACTACTTTATCATTAAGAATGATGGTTGTCTCAATTTGTTCTTTTAAGCGAGTCAACTTACTCTCTTCTTCAGCCATGTCCTCCAGCTTTTGGTAAAAAAAGGTGTTGGTTTGAATCACTTGGTGGGTCAGACGCTGATATTCAGCTGCCACTAGAGAGTTGAAATCACCCTTCTTCAGAGCTTGAGGGGTGGTGATGGGTTCTTATAAACTAGTAACCAGCTGATCTAAGATGTCTGCTCTCGTATTATCACCAGTCTCTCGTATGGCAGATATCAGGGCCGAAGCAGTGTTCCTCGGAGCATTAAAACATAGATCCGTGGCCAGAGCAACTCTCATTAAGCTTTGCAGGCAAGTGTAGAAAGAAGCCACAAACCCATTAGCCACTCCACATACTAAGTCACGGCCATCTGGAGTTGCAGCTATATCTCTATGACCAACACCTACAGAGCTAGAATACTTGGAGCTGTGAGAGCAACGATTGCAGGAGGTGGTGGAAGTACTCTCATTGATGGTGAAATAAGATCAGTAGAAACAACTGAAGTAGGTCTACTCATACTGCTTCCCGCATCTGAGCCACCGGAGATAAAACGAATGTCTCCCGCTTCCCCAGTCTCATCTTGACCACTTTGTCGTTCTGAGCCGACAATTTTTTGAACAGGTTTATCCATCACGGGAGGTTCTTCCTCGTCAGAAATCTTGATGTCGACATCTCCATCCGATTCTTCAGAGGCCTTATCGTCCTCATTAGAGCTTTCTTCGTCATCGACCTCAACAATATCATATCCTTCGGTCTCAAGTACATGATCTTCAGACCCTCCAACATCATCACCCTCTAGTACTGGGGGGATTTTTGCTTCCTCTCCATGCATAGGACTCGTGATACCATCCAGCATGGGAGAGGCTCGATCCGAGAATTCAGATATGATGGGCATCTCAAGTTCTTCAGCCGCAGGCTCGAAATTCCTGAAAGATCCAAAATCAAGTGGTTGATATACTATGATTTGTCATTCAGGGTTAACCTCACCGTCAACTTCGGGCACAAGATTCCCTTCGCCTGTCTGTTGTTCATCAGGGTTGATGACACCCCTAGCTTCAATATCAAGGGACTGATCACCCTCTGCTCCAATTTTTGGGTCATCAACATTTTCTGTCTCAGCCGGGATAGTAGTAGATATTGGTAAGTTCTTTCCAGTATCTGAAACAGTGATGCCCAATACTGTCACGACCCGCTCCCGAATAATCGGACACGAGTTGAACACGCCCAGCCTTCGTCCGTTTGACACGATGAAGTAAGCTGTACCAATCTCTAAGGAAACTACAAGTCTATATAAGAATGAATATAAACCACAGCATCTATAATATCGAATCCCAGAATCAAAGTACATGTCTAAGAGTTAATACATTTTCAGCAAATGAAAAGTAACTGAAGTCTCTAATACAAAGTCCAAATGAAACTAAAAGGGTTGGTACTAGGCCTCCTCAGCCTCTAAGTCCAGAGCAACACCAGTTAGTTCATTGGAACCTCCAGGCTCCTGCCCGTAATAAGTATCACAGATAGCCTCCATCTCACCTGCAACATATCCTAGTCAGGAGCGGAGCTAAGTATATCCAAGAAAATGAACATGAACATCATGATATGAAAATGAATACATGAAAAATATAAAGTACGAAAAATAAGAACATGAAATGAAAACTGAACATGAATACTGAGAAGTAAGTACAGGAAATACAGGAAACATGAAATGAAGCCTGAACATGAAATATATATTGAACTTGACGTGTGCAATATATCGAAATATATACAGAGTGTGTGATCGGCTTGGGTAGAACATGGAACATGAAATGGTATGGCTCAGGACCCGTGTGCACGATGCGAGGCCTAAGTTATTCACATGAATTGTAACTCGAGTTTGATCACACATCTATAGTATTTCCCTTCCCAGACACAAGTAAACTCAGGGAACAAGATACCAGACAAACTCGTGAAGTATCATGTCAACAAGAAGATACAAGCATGAATACAAGACATAAAGTAATGGACAAGTCCGAGGAGTATACTTGCCTTGCTCAGGGTGATCAAGTGGGGATATTAATGGTGGATGTCCTCCTGTTTAATAATTTTACAATTGATTAAAATCTAAACAGTTCTAATCATTCATCTTGTAACTCCTATTTATTTACAAAGTGTTTATAGGATACATTAATTAGTCAAATTCTAAACAAGTCTAGTCAACTTCTTGTAATTTCTTTAACTTGTCTAAAGGTAAGGTAATACTAAAGGGTTAAGTTTCTACCCATTACTTATCAAAATTCCTGTAACTAACATAATATACTCTATTCACAAATTTGCCATTTAAAAACCTAGCTATATAGGCAACATCAAAACAGAGTTTCAAGGGAAACAACATTAATCTAAGATACTTATAGACAAAATATAGACTTAAATTCTAGAAAAGTGCCATAATATATGATGTATCCATAAGAACTAATGATAGGGAAAAACTCGACTGCTATTTAAACTAATGTGAACTATTCCAATTGTCAAGTTTTCCTTCTATCCTTTCATTACTGTCTATAGAACTGATGATACATACCAGAATATCCCAACTGACAGTTCACCCTGTATAATTAACAAGCATTCAATTTACTGACATCAATTATAAAACTACTAACATTCACGACTGATACTTCCAACTAGCCCATAAGATCAAACTCCATAATTTTATGATGTCTAGCCATCAAAGCATCAAAATCATTGCCAGTTGCAATTGAATCCATACAGAGTCACTTACCAACAGCTGACTCATAACAGAAAGAATTTTGAGTTAACAGCATTTGAGAAACATGTGCTCACAAGTCCATAATTCACACAGACTTACATAAACCAGCCATACTCCATCTGGCCAAAAAAATGAATCATGAATGCTAGTACTCTAACGGTCATAAATTCAAAATGAACACCCCACACAAAATTAACTACAGCTTTGAACAAACAAAAGCTCAGCCATGCATCCCCTCCCCTCGACATCATTCCAGCATCCAACTCGGACACGACCCCAACTGACACAGCAACCATCGATACCGCAACAACTCGGACACAGCAAGCTCGAACTTAAATACTGTAATAATAAGCTCCACATCAACTAAGCACGAATCACTCAATTAAACAACAATCGATTAGAAATTACCTGAAGCAATCGTCTGATAGAAAATAGAGACACAGATCACGTGTCGGATACGTAGGTCCCGTGTCCAGATGAGATCTTCGGTTCTCTGCAACATTTCATCGAACATGTGGTGAACAAAACGACAGAGTCAATTTCCTACGTCTGCTTTGTTTCTTCGAAACCGAGAGTTTCAAAAATTTAACTCCAAGATCTACTGATCAAAATTAGATCAGCATCCCAACCAAAAATTCGAGAAAATGATCAAATTCAGAAAAGAACTCCACAACCAAAAACGAAATCAGAATCGAAACTCCAATGGAAAACAGAGCAAAAGATTTAACAATTCCAGATTCACTTCGAATTCCCCAAATCTCGATCTATCTTCTCAATACCAGATGAAGATCAAAATCAAGGAAAGAACACAAACGAAATCACCAGTTCAAATAATAATCCTTACCTTCCGATTGATCGTAGGGATCAAATCCAAAACAGATAAGGAGCGTTAAGGAAACCTCTCGAGATCTACTGTCCTTAAACTATAATTCACAAAAAAAAAAAAAATGAATTCAGATCAAGGAAGATAGAATCAGAGATCGACTGGAACATGCTAACAACTTACTCGATTGTGAAATTGAACTGATGTTGCGACGATCACCGGAGGAGACCGATCCACTCGTCGTCGTCGTCGCCATGGCTGCTCTCCATAGGAATTGGGAAGGGGAAATTTGGAGAATGAGAGCTCGGCTCTCTGAAAGTTTAGCTGAGAGTGGAGGAGTGGCTTCTCTCTCTCCACTGAAGAGTGTTAATAAGTAGGAATTTAAGCAAAAAGAAAAAGGAATTTAAGCAAAAAGCCCCCTCAACTTATTGGCCTATTAACACATAAACCCCTGCCCTTTTCACATATTGCATGAATCCTTCAAAATCAATTAGAAAATGTGGGGACCACTAATAGTCCGTTACAACAAATTTTAAAAATTTGAAATGCTGCACTAATTCAATTTCCTCCAAAATAGTTATAAAACTTATTATTTGAAAATCAATTAAACAATTAATATTTAATCAGAAAATAAATTTAGGATTTTGAAAATACTAAAAAAGTAGAGTGACAAATCTCTTTCCCTTAAAATAATTTCATCCTCGAAATTGAAGAACAAAAATGAAATCTCAAAAGTGAGAACACAAGTAATGAATATTTTAAACACAAGTCATGTGTTTAACATTCTTAAAACAAACAATACAATCATGCAAACAAATTGGGATATCGCTCCCGCATCTCGTCCTCACGCTCCCACGTGTACTCTCCCAGAGAGTGATTTTTCCACATGACTCGGACAAGTGGACTAGTTTGATTCCGCAGTTGCTTCTCCCTCCGATCAAGGATCTCCACCGGATGCTCCTCATAAGTCAAGTTCGGACCCACCTCTAGCTCTGAGTAGTCAACCACATGGCTCGGATCTGAAATGTAGCGTTGAAGCTGGGACATGTGAAAGACGTCATGCACTCCCTCCAAGCTAGCTGGAAGCGCTAGTCGATATGATACCTTGCCAATCCGTGCCGTCACATCGAAGGTTCCGATATATCTGGGGCTAAGCTTTCCGCCTCTGCCAAAATGAATGATACCTCTGGTCGACGAGATCTTCAGGAACACTCTATCTCCAACTGCGAACTCTAGTGGCCGTCTGCTGCTGTCCGTCCAGTGCTTCTGCCGATCCTGTGCAACTCTAAGACGGTCCCTGATCAATCCGATCTTCTCAGCTGAATCTACCACCATCTCTGGCCCAAGCAAAGTCCTCTCGCCAATGTCGTCACAAGATAAAGGTGTGCGGCATCTCTGCCCATACAGTGCTTCGAACGATGTCATCTCGATGCTAACTTGATAACTGTTGTTATAGACAAACTCCACAAGATGCAAGTGATCCTCCCATGAACCGTCGAAGTCGAGTACACAAACCCGTAGCATATCCTCCAGTGTCTGAATGGTCCTCTCGGACTGCCCGTCTGTCTGAGGATGATAGGCGGTGCTGAACTTCAACTGTGAACCCAAGCTCAGCTGTAGACTCCTCCAGAAATATGATGTGAAGTGGCTGTCCCTGTCTGAAATGATGCTCACAGGCACTCCGTGGATCCGCACAATCTGATGCATATAGAGGTTTGCAAGCTTCTCGATCGACAACCCTACCTTGAACGGAAGGAAGTGAAAGGATTTCGTCAGTCTTTCCACGATAACCCAAATTGCATCCTTCCCACTGGGCGTACACGGTAAACCAGAGACGAAGTCCATGGTTATGTGTTCCCACTTCCACTCCGAAATAGGTAACGGCTGGAGTAATCCTGCTGGTCTCTGGCGCTCTGTCTTGACTTGCTGGCACACAAGGCATCTAGAAACGAATCTGACAACCTCTCGTTTCATCCCATACCATCAAACATACTCTCGCAGATCCTTATACATCTTGGTAGATCCAGGATGAATAGAATACTGTGACTGGTAGGTCTCCTGCATAACCTTCTCCCGTAAATCCTTGGGCACACAAAATTGGTTTTCGTGCCTCAGGGATCCATCATCTGCAATATTGAAGTCATCGCACAATCCTGCCTTTGCCTGGCCTCTGAGACATCGGAGTCCCTCATCTAGAAACTGGGCCTCTTTGATCTTCTCTATCAGTCCTGACTGTATCTGCATGTGCATCAGCTGTCCTCGAACTCCCGGAAGAATAATCTCGATCCCCAGACTCTCAAGATCATCTAAAAGATGTCGATCCATAGTGAGGAACATAGCAACAGGACATTGACTGAGAGCATCTGCCACCACATTCACCTTCCCAGGATGGTATTGCAGATTGATGTCGAAATCTTTCATGAGTTCCAGCCATCTTTGCTACCTCATATTCAATTCCTTGTGAGTGAAGACATACTTCAAGCTTTTATGGTCCGTAAAGATGTCCACTCTCTCTCCATACAAATAGTGCTTCCACAGTTTCAAGGAAAAAATGACTGCTGCAATGATTCTCGAATGTATAAGGAAGAATTTATGAAGGTGGTGCTGGCCATAGACACTGATGAAGTTCAGATAGATACTCCAAATGATGTCCTGGTAATTCCAGTTAAAGGACGTACTTCTCGTCCTCAGTCTTCCCAGACATTAACCATTCATCTTCCCTCTCACAAAAAATAGCCTCCTGCGGGAAAGATGGAACAAAGGGAGCTCACATCTTCTGAGCCACTTGTTATTGACCTTCGTCGTAATGAACCTCCTCCTCCTCCTCGATCGCCTCATCTAGTTATCAATCTGACTAAGCCTTCTAATGCTAAAAGTCCTATTGTAAATGATGATGTACAAATAAATAAAGTAGTATCTCCTTTGCAGTATACTGATGTCTATTACTATGCTCAACGTTACTTAGACATGCTAGATAATTTTAAACCACTTACAATAAGGGCAGTTCAATCTCTTCAAAATGAAGTATCGCTTAAACCAGTGCAAGATTCCTTCTTCCTAGTTCCTTCCAAAAAGAGGGGTGAAACTCCTATACTTTTTAGTAAAGGAACAGAACAAGAGACTATGCTCGACAGTGAGGATGAAAAAGACGATAACGGACGACTACAACTATGTCGTTATAGTCAACAATCCAAAGAGATCATTCGAAAGATGGGCTATGATTTTAAAACTGGTCTTAATGGTGGTAGAGGAAGACGAACTCCCATTCGTACCCCTGCTTCGTAAGGAAAATCATTGCCATATTATAGCAAGACGAAACGTGGATTGGGTTATATTTCACCAGTTGTAACTCCAGAAGCCTCAGAGTCTGACAAAGAGGAGCGATCTAATTCTTCTGACTCCCTTTCGTGGAATTCTGACACTAGCGTCGGACACGTCCATCGAGTGATATTATCATCTAATATGGTTTCTGCCGAGTTCTCGGAAGATGATGAGGATGACTTTGAGGAAGCTCCTGAAGTGGATCCTTGGGCACAAAGGATGGATAATAAATAGGAACTTCGTTTCGAACAACGCGAACCACCAACTGAAGATCAATTAATTCAAGCCAATGTTGGAGATGATGGTTCGCCAAAATCGATCTTCATCAGTAAAAGCCTTCCAGAAGCGGATAAACGAGAACTAATTTAGCTTATCCGTGAATATATCGATGTATTCGCCTAGAGTTATGAAGTTATGCCAGGATTGGATCCTCAGATCGCTACTCACAGACTCCAAATTCTGCCTAATGTAAAGCCGATCAAAAAACATCAACGTCGATTCAAACCTGACATGATGGATGTCATAGAGACTGAAGTCAGGAAACTGATCGCCTGTGGCTTTGTTAGAGAAGAACAACATCCTGACTGGGTCACCAATGTCGTCCCAGTTATGAAGAAAATGGGAAAGGTCAGAGTCTGCATTGACTTTAGAGACCTTAACGATGCTTGTCCCAAAGATGAGTTCTCACTTCCGATCACTGATGTCATGATCGACTATACTTGCGGATTCGAACGAATGTCTTTCATAGACGGGTTTTCCGGTTACAATCAAATTCGAATGCACCCTGATGATGAAAAACACACATCTTTTCGTACTCCTTTGGAAATCTATTGCTATACTGTTATGCCATTTGGTCTCAAGAATGATGGCGCAACCTACCAGTGGTTCATGAGTACCATTTTTCGTGATCATCTGCGAAAAACTGTTGATGATATGTTGACGATATTGATGTCAGAAGTCATCTAAAGGAAGACCACATCCAAGACTTTAGAACTATCTTCAATCTAATGTGCTAGCATCAACTCCAGCAAGTTTCTGGAAAAAAATATTTTGTTTGAAAAATGTATGAGATATCAATATTGTACATGATTCAAATCTTTGAATTATTATCTTTTATTTACTCCTCTGTAAATAAAACCATAGATAATAGTTTCTCAAAGTCAGTGTTTGTCACGTCCTCACCACCTTTGAACAGACCTGATTTCCTGAAATATGTCATGTCCGCTTACCTCTGAACATATTCCTATATCCCGTTCTTGGGCCTCAATGGATCAAGTCATGTCCGCTCACCCTCTGCTCCAATTTTTGGGTCATCGACATTTTCTGTCTCAGCCAGGATAGTATTAGATATTGGTAAGTTCTTTCCAGTATCTGAAACAGTGATTCCCAATACTGTCACGACCCGCTCTCGAATAATCGGACACGAGTCGAACACGCCCAGCCTTCGTAGTTAGACACGATGAAGTAAGCTGTACCAATTCTAAGGAAACTACAAGTCCAGATAAGAATGAATATAAACCACAGCATCTATAATATCGAATCCCAGAATCAAAGTACATGTCTAAGAGTTAATACATTTTCAGCAAATGAAAAGTAACTGAAGTCTCTAATACAAAGTCCAAATAAAACTAAAAGGGTAGGTACTAGGCCTCCTCAGCCTCTAAGTCCAGAGCAACACCAGTTAGTTCATAGGTACCTCCAGGCTCCTGCCCGTAATAAGTATCACAGATAGCCTCCATCTCACCTGCAACATATCCTAGTCAGGAGCGGAGCTAAGTATATCCAAGAAAATGAACATGAACATCATGATATGAAAATGAATACATGAAAAATATAAAGTACGAAAAATAAGAACATGAAATGAAACCTGAACATGAATACTGAGAAGTAAATACAGGAAATACAGGAACATGAAATGAACCCTGAACATAAAATATACAATGAACCTGACGTGCGCAATATATCGAAATACATCCAGAGTGTGTGATCGGCTTGGGTAGAACATGGAACATGAAATGGTATGGCTCAGGACCCGCATGCACGATGCGGGGCCTAAGCTATTCACATGAATTGTAACTCGAGTTTGATCACACATCTGTAGTATTTTCCCTTCCAGACACAAGTAAACTTAAGGAACAAGATACCAGACAAACTCGTGAAGTATCGTGTCAACAAGAAGATACAAGCATGAATACAAGACATGAAGTAATGGACAAGTCCGATGAGTATACTTGCCTTGCTCAGGGTGATCAAGTGGGGATAGTAATGCTGGATGTCCTCCTGTTTAATAATTTTACAATTGATTAAAATCTAAACAGTTCTAATCATTCATCGTGTAACTCCTATTTATTCACAAAGTGTTTATAGGATACATTAATTAGTTAAATTCTAAACAAGTCTTAGTCAACTTCTTATAATTTCTTTAACTTGTCTAAAGGTAAGGTAATCCTAAAGGGTTAGGTTTCTACCCATTGCTTATCAAAATTCCTGTAACTAGCATAATATACTCTATTCACAAATTTGCCATTTAAAAACCTAGCTATATAGGCAACATCAAAATTTTCAAGGGAAACAACATTAATCTAAGATACTTATAGACAAAATATAGACTTAAATTCTAGAAAAGTGCCACAATATATGATGTATCCATAAGAACTAATGATAGGGAAAAACTCGACTGCTATGTAAACTAATGTGAACTATTCCAATTGTCAAGTTTTCCTTCTATCCTTTCATTACTGTCTATAGAACTGATGATACATACCATAATATCCCAAATGACAGTTCACCCTGTATAATTAACAAGCATTCAATTTACTGACATCAATTATAAAACTGCTAACATTATACTTCCAACTAGCCCATAAGATCAAACTCCATAATTTCATGATGTCTAGCCATCAAAGCATCAAAATCATTGCCAGTTACAATTGAATCCATACAGAGTCACTTACCAACAGCTGACTCATAACAGAAAGAATTTTGAGTTAACAACATTTGAGCAACATGTGCTCACAAGTCCATCCTTCACACAGACTTACATAAACCAGCCGTACTCCATCTGGCCAAAAAAATGAATCATGAATGCTAGTACTCTAACAGTCATAAATTCAAAATGAACACCCACACAAAATTAACTACAGCTTTGAACAAACAAAAGCTCAGCCATGCATCCCCTCCCCTCGACATCATTCCAGCATCCAACTCGGACACGACCCCAACTGACACAGCAACCATCGATACCGCAACAACTCGGACACAGCAAGCTCGAACTTAAATACTGTAATAATAAGCTCCATATCAACTAAGCACGAATCACTCAATTAAACAACAATCGATTAGAAATTACCTGAAGCAATCGTCTGATAGAAAATAGAGATACATATCACGTGTCGGATACGTAGGTCCCGTTTCCAGATGAGATCTCCGGTTCTCTGCAACATTTCATCGAACATGTGGTGAACAAAAACGACAGAGTCAATTTCCTACGTCTGCTTTGTTTCTTCGAAACCAAGAGTTTCAGAAATTTAACTCCAAGATCTACTGATCAAAATTAGATCAGCATCCCAACCAAAACTTCGAGAAAACGATCAAATTTAGAAAAAAAAAACTCCACAACCAAAAACGAAATCATAATCGAAACTCTAATGGAAAACATAGCAAAAGATTCAACAATTCCAAATTCACTTCGAATTCCCCAAATCTCGATCTATCTTCTCAATACCAGATGAAGAACAAAATCAAGGAAAGAACACAAATGAAATCATCAGTTCAAATAATAATCCTTACCTTCCGATTGATCGTAGGGATCAAATCCAGAACAGATCAGGAGCGTTAAGGAAAACTCTCGAGATCTACTGTCCTCAAACTATAATTCACACAAAAAAATGAATTCCGATCAAGGAATATAGAATCACAGATCGACTAGAACATGTTAACAACTTACTCGATTGCGAAATCGAACTGATGTTGCATCGATCACCGGAGGAGACCGATCCACTCGTCGTCGTCGTCGCCATGGCTGCTCTCCACAGGAATTGGGAAGGGGAAATTTGGAGAATGAGAGCTCGGCTCTCTGAAATTTTAGCTGAGAGAGGAGGAGTGGCTTCTCTCTCTCCACTGAAGAGTGTTAATAAATAGGAAAAGGAATTTAAGCAAAAAGCCCCCTCTACTTATTGGCCTATTAACACATAAACCGCTGCCCTTTTCACATATTGCATGAATCCCTCAAAATCAATTAGAAAAGGTGGGGACCACTAATAGTTGGTTACAACAAATTTTTAAAATTTGAAATCCTGCTCAAATTCAATTCCCTCCAAAATAGTTATAAAACTTATTATTTGAAAAACAGTTAATCATTAATCAGAAAATAAATTTAGGATTTTGAAAATACTGAAAAAGTAGAGTGACAAATACATCGTCTAAAGTACGGTCATCTTCGAAAACAAGTGACAGTTTGGTGGCGTTCAATTCCTTGTCATCTTGAGGAGACTTCGCCATAACTTGAGAAGAGGTGGCATGGGTGCCAAAAGGTCCGACTGTAGTTATCTTCTTCTTCATCACGGGCTCAACATGCCCGAAAGGAACATGTGTGGGAGCAGGAAGGTTGATTGATAATCCTGTCGGCAATACGTGCGGAAAGAATATCACTAAACAAAAATGTGTGTCAGTGCATCCAATTAAAAGAATTAATTATAAGAAAGGATGCGGCAAGAATAATAATCGTTAACTGGATGGGGGGAACCACCTACTGCTAAAGTCTGCTCCCGTGGAGTCGGCGAGGGTAACAACTCTGGCTCAACTCTGGCCTAGCCCGATTCCTCTGTTCTAGCAATCTTTCGGGCTAAAAATGCATACAGAGTGTGTGATCGGCTTGGGTAGAACATGGAACATGAAATGGTATGGCTCAGGACCCGTGTGCACGATACGAGGCCTAAGTTATTCACATGAATTGTAACTCGAGTTTGATCACACATCTATAGTATTTTCCTTCCCAGACACAAGTAAACTCAGGGAACAAGATACCAGACAAACTCGTGAAGTATCGTGTCAACAAGAAGATACAAGCATGAATACAAGACATAAAGTAATGGACAAGTCCTAGGAGTATACTTGCCTTGCTCAGGGTGATCAAGTGGGGATATTAATGCTGGATGTCCTCCTGTTTAATAATTTTACAATTGATTAAAATCTAAACAGTTCTAATCATTCATCTTGTAACTCCTATTTATTCACAAAGTGTTTATAGGATACATTAATTAGTTAAATTCTAAACAAGTCTTAGTCAACTTCTTGTAATTTCTTTAACTTGTCTAAAGGTAAGGTAATACTAAAGTGTTAAGTTTCTACCCATTACTTATCAAAATTCCTGTAACTAACATAATATACTCTATTCACAAATTTGCCATTTAAAAACCTAGCTATATAGGCAACATCAAAATAGAGTTTCAAGGGAAACAACATTAATCTAAGATACTTATAGACAAAATATAGACTTAAATTCTAGAAAAGTGCCATAATATATGATGTATCCATAAGAACTAATGATAGGGAAAAACTCGACTGCTATGTAAACTAATGTGAACTATTCCAATTGTCAAGTTTTCCTTCTATCCTTTCATTACTGTCTATAGAACTGATGATACATACCATAATATCACAACTGACAGTTCATCCTGTATAATTAACAAGCATTCAATTTACTGACATCAATTATAAAACTACTAACATTCACGACTGATACTTCCAACTAGCCCATAAGATCAAACTCCATAATTTTATGATGTCTAGCCATCAAAGCATCAAAATCATTGCCAGTTGCAATTGAATCCATACAGAGTCACTTACCAACAGCTGACTCATAACAGAAAGAATTTTGAGTTAACAGCATTTGAGCAACATGTGCTCACAAGTCCATCATTCACACAGACTTACATAAACCAGCCATACTCCATCTGGCCAAAAAATGAATCATGAATGCTAGTACTCTAACGGTCATAAATTCAAAATGAACACCCCACACAAAATTAACTACATCTTTGAACAAACAAAAGCTCAGCCATGCATCCCCTCCCCTCGACATCATTCCAGCATCCAACTCGGACACGACCCCAACTGACACAGCAACTATCGATACCGCAACAACTCGGACACAGCAAGCTCGAACTTAAATACTGTAATAATAAGCTCCACATCAACTAAGCACGAATCACTCAATTAAACAACAATCGATTAGAAATTACCTGAAGCAATCGTCTGATAGAAAATAGAGACACATATCACGTGTCGGATACGTAGGTCCCGTGTCCAGATGAGATCTTTGGTTCTCTGCAACATTTCATCGAACATGTGGTGAACAAAAACGACAGAGTCAATTTCCTACGTCTGCTTTGTTTCTTCGAAACCGAGATTTTCAAAAATTTAACTCCAAGATCTACTGATCAAAATTAGATCAGCATCCCAACCAAAAATTCGAGAAAATGATGAAATTCAGAAAAGAACTCCACAACCAAAAACGAAATCAGAATCGAAACTCCAATGGAAAATAGAGCAAATGATTTAACAATTCCAGATTCACTTCGAATTCTCCAAATCTCGATCTATCTTCTCAATACCAGATGAAGATCAAAATCAAGGAAAGAACACAAACGAAATCACCAGTTCAAATAATAATCCTTACCTTCCGATTGATCGTAGGGATCAAATCCAGAACAGATCAGGAGCGTTAAGGAAACCTCTCGAGATCTATTGTCCTTAAACTATAATTCACAAAAAAAATGAATTCAGATCAAGGAAGATAGAATCAGAGATCGACTGGAACATGCTAACAACTTACTCGATTGCGAAATTGAACTGATGTTGCGACGATCACCGGAGGAGACCGATCCACTCGTCGTCGTCGTCGCCATGGCTGCTCTCCATAGGAATTAGGAAGGGGAAATTTGGAGAATGAGAGCTCGGCTCTCTGAAAGTTTAGCTGATAGTGGAGGAGTGGCTTCTCTCTCTCCACTGAAGAGTGTTAATAAGTAGGAATTTAAGCAAAAAGAAAAAGGAATTTAAGCAAAAAGCCCCCTCCACTTATTGGCCTATTAACACATAAACCCCTGCCCGTTTCACATATTGCATTAATCCTTCAAAATCAATTAGAAAAGATGGGGACCACTAATAGTTGGTTACAACAAATTTTAAAAATTTGAAATGCTGCACTAATTCAATTTTCTCCAAAATAGTTATAAAACTTATTATTTGAAAATCAATTAAACAATTAATATTTAATCAAAAAATAAATTTAGGATTTTGAAAATACTAAAAAAGTAGAGTGACAAATCTCTTTCCCTTAAAATAATTTCATCCTCGAAATTGAAGAACAAAAATGAAATCTCAAAAGTGAGAACACAAGCAATGAATATTTTAAACACAAGTCATGTGTTTAACATTCTCAAAACAAATAATACAATCATGCAAACAAATTGGGATATCGCTCCCGCATCTCGTCCTCGCGCTCCCACGTGTACTCTCCCAGAGAGTGATTTCTCCACATGACTCGGACAAGTGGACTAGTTTGATTCCGTAGTTGCTTCTCCCTCCGATCAATGATCTCCACCGGCTGCTCCTCATAAGTCAAGTTCGGACCCACCTCTAGCTCTGAGTAGTCAACCACATGGCTCGGATCTGAAATGTAGCGTTGAAGCTGGGACACGTGAAAGACGTCATGCACTCCCTCCAAGCTAGCTGTAAGCGCTAGTCGATATGCCACCTTGCCAATCCGTGCCGTCACATCGAAGGGTCCGATATATCTGGGGCTAAGCTTTCTGCCTCTGCCAAAACGAATGATACCTATAGTCGACGAGATCTTCAGAAACACTCTATCTCCAACTGCGAACTCCAGTGGCCGTCTGCTGCTGTCCGTCCAATGCTTCTGCCGATCCTGTGCAACTCTAAGACGGTCCCTGATCAATCCGATCTTCTCAGCTGAATCTACCACCATCTCTGGCCCAAGCAAAGTCCTCTCGCCAATTTCGTCACAAGATAAAGGTGTGCGGCATCTCCGCACATACAGTGCTTCGAACGATGTCATCTCGATGCTAACCTGATAACTGTTGTTATAGACAAACTCTACAAGATACAAGTGATCCTCCCACGAACCACCGAAGTCGAGTGCACAAACCCGTAGCATATCCTCCAGTGTCTGAATGGTCCTCTCGGACTGCCCGTCTGTCTGAGGATGATAGGCGGTGCTGAACTTCAACTGTGAACCCAAGCTCAGCTGTGGACTCCTCCAGAAATATGATGTGAAGCGGCTGTCCCTGTCTGAAATGATGCTCACAGGCACTCCTTGGATCCGCACAATCTGACGCATATAGAGGTTTGCAAGCTTCTCGATCGACAACCCTACATTGAACGGAAGGAAGTGAGAGGATTTCGTCAGTCTTTCCATGATAACCCAAATTGCATCCTTTCCACTGGGCGTACACGGTAAACCAGAGACGAAGTCTATGGTTATGTGTTCCCACTTCCACTCCGAAATAGGTAACGGCTGGAGTAATCCTGCTGGTCTCTGGCGCTCTGTCTTGACTTGCTGGCACACAAGGCATCTAGAAACGAATCTGACAACCTCTCGTTTCATCCCATACCATCAAACATACTCTCACAGATCCTTATACATCTTGGTAGATCCAGGATGAATAGAATACTGTGACTGGTAGGCCTCTTGCATAACCTTCTTCCGCAAATCCTTGGGCACACAAAACTGGTTTCCGTGCCTCAGGGATCCATCATCTGCAATATTGAAGTCATCGCACAATCCTACCTCTGCCTGGCCTCTGAGACATCAGAGTCCCTCATCTAGAAACTGGGCCTCCTTGATCTTCTCTATCAGTCCTGACTGTATCTGCATGTGCATCAGCTGTCCTCGAACTCCCGGAAGAATAATCTCAATCCCCAGACTCTCAAGATCCTCTAAAAGATGTTGATCCATAGTGAGGAACATAGCAACAGGATATTGACTGAGAGCATCTGCTACCACATTCACCTTTCCAGGATGGTATTGCAGATTGATGTCGAAATCTTTCATGAGTTCCAGCCATCTTTGCTGCCTCATATTCAATTCCTTTTGAGTGAAGACATACTTCAGGCTTTTATGGTCCGTAAAGATGTCCACTCTCTCTCCATACAAATAGTGCTTCCACAGTTTCAAGGAAAAAATGACTGCTGCAAGCTACAAGTCATGTGTGGGATAATTCTTCTCATGAGGCCACAACTGTCTAGAAGCACAAGCAAAGATCTTCTTGTTCTGCTCAAGCACACATCCCAAGCCTTTTCCTGACGCATCGCTGTAAATGACGAACCCTTCAGATCCTGATGACAAAGCTAAAACTGACGCTGTAGTGAGTCTTCTCTTTAATTCTTCGAATGTTGATTGGCAGGCGCCGCTCCAGATAAACTCCTCGTCCTTCCGTGTAAGCTTCGTCATTGGCTCTGCTATCTTGGCAAAATCTTTCACGAACTTCCGGTAGTAACCTGCTAGCTCCAGGAAACTACGAATCTCTGCTAATGTCTTGGGAGGTGCCCATGCTTCTACAGCTTCAATCTTCTTGGGATCTACATAAATTCCCTCTCCAGTCACCACATGCCCCAAGAACTCCACTCTGTCCAAAAAGAACTCGTACTTCGAGAGCTTCCCGTACAGCTTCTCCTTCCGCAGAATTGCCAAAACAATCTGTAAGTGCTCCACATGCTCCTCTTCGGTCTTCGAATAGATCAAGATGTCATCAATAAAGACTACGACAAACTTGTCCAAATACTTGTGAAAAACTTTATTCATCAAGTTCATAAACACTGCTGGGGCATTGGTGAGTCCGAACAGTATCACCAAGAATTCATACTGGCCGTAACGGGTATTGGAAGCTGTCTTCAAAATATCCTGCTCCCGAACCTTCATCTGATGATATCTCGACCGAAGGTCAATCTTTGAGAAGACCTTTGCCCCACTCAGCTGATCAAACAGCTCATCTATCCGTGGCAATGGGTATTTATTCTTGATGGTGATGTTATTGAGTGTACGATAATCGATACACATCCTAACAGTCCCATCCTTCTTCGGCACGAAGAGTACCGGTGCTCCCCAGGATGAAGTACTGGACCGAATAAAATCCTTGCCTTCCAAATCATCAATCTGGGCCTTCAACTCTGCAGCTTCCTTTGGGTTGATCGTGTAGAAATGCTGGGACTTCAGCGCTGATCTGGGCACTAAGTCAATTCTGAACTCCACATCTCGATCTGGCGGCAATCCTGACAACTCCTCAGGAAAGACGTCGAGAAACTCTGCAATCAGCGGATGCGGCAACTCCTGGTCCTCCGTAACTGCTCCAAAGTATAGTCCCTCTGGCCTCTCTGCGATCCGTCTTCTGACCTCGAACGGCGGAACTCCAGGCGGGCTGAAAGTAACCTTCCCTTCATGGCAGTCCATTACAGCAAACTGCTCACTCAATCAGTCGACGCCGAGGAGTATATCAAATTCGAGCAATGGCATCACTAGAAGTCGAGCCCTAAGCTCCCTCCCAGCTATAGTGATAGGGCAATCAACCATCTCACTAACTGACACTACTCCTCCTCTTGTCATAATCCGACAGGTCCTCCTAGTGGGCTTAGGTGTGAAGTCGTGTCTATGCAGAAACTCATATGATACAAAGCTATGTGTGGATCCAGAATTAAACAATACAATGGCAAAAAATAAATATAAAATGATAGAACCTGTAATAATATCTGGAGCTGCCTCATCCTCCTCGACTGCGGCCATGACGTAAGCACGTCCCTACTGTGGTCCTCCTCTCTGCTGCTGATGCTGTGCAAATCTCTGCTGCTGTGGTGGTAGAGCTGGTCCTCCTCTCTAAGGTGTAGCAGACAGTGCTCTGGGTGGTACAGGTGGTGGTCCTCCAGCTCCTCGGGGTCTTCCTGCTAGTCTGGCTGTGGCCTGCTGGCAGTCTCTCATTTGACGATCGTCTGATCCGCAGAATAGGCAAAGACCGAGCCTCTTGTGACAGACCTCATTATGGTGTCCTGGCCGATGATAGTATGTACAAGTGATCCCCTGCTGTCTCTGATGCTGCTGAACTGCTGGAGCTCTGGCAGGACGATGCTGAACTGCCGTCGGCTGTGGTAGCCTCGTCTGAGTCTGAATCAGAGTCCTCTTTGCCGGTGCCTGATAGCTGCTACTGCCGATGTCCCTATCCCTCTTGGGCCTCGGATCCATCTCCATCTCCATAGCCTGAGCAATCTTGTGGATGCTCGAATAAGTCGTCGCCTGGTTGATCGCCACTGCATGTCGCAACTCTCTGGTGAGGCCTTTCATGAACCTCCAGGCCCTCTCATCTGGTGTGCCGACTAGGTTCTCTGCGAACCTGCTGAGTTAGGTGAACTCTGACGTATACTCTGCCACCGTCATGGTCCCCTGCTGTAGTGCCTCGAACTGCATCCGAAGCTCGTCTCGCTCTATTATTGGGAAGAACTTCTCCTTGAACAAAGTTTTAAAGTCTGTCCAAAGAACCTGGGGCACAGCTAACTGGGGCTCCTTTTGGTACCATGCTCTGGCAAGATCAAAAAGTTGCATACTCGCAACTTCCAACTTCAAGTCATCAGGAATCCTCGCCATCTTCAGCGTCCGCTCCGTATTTTTCAGCCACTCATCCACATATACGATCCCCTCATGGCCCTAGAAATCCATCGGACAGAGGTTCTGGTAGTCTCTGGCGGTCCCCGGTCTCGGTGCTGCTGGTGCTAGAGGTGCTACCGATGCTGGTGCTGCTGGCTCTCGAGTCCTGAGTGCATCCACGACTGTCGCTCGGAACTGTGTGTCCTGGTGGTTCTGAGCCTCCATGAACTGCTGGAATATGGCCATCACCTGGGCGCCGTCGAACATCATCATCGGGGGCAATGGAGGAAAGATAGGAGGCGATGACGGAAGCTGCTCTACCTGAACGTCTGGTGCAGACTGTCCCATACTGCCTGCAACTCTGAGCTGATCTGCGGTCTTCCTCGTATTAACCATCCTGTAATAGAATAAAAACTTCGTTGATTGACAAACCCTAAAACCTAAAAATAAACAATATTTTTATAATTTCAATGTACCTGATATACCCCTATTTCCCGATTTAACTATGCTGTGATCAAGTTTCCCTAATTTAATCAAGTCTCCCAATAGTACACTAATACCTAGGTACCATTAGGATAGACCTACATGGGCCACCAATCAAAACATGTCACGACCCGCTCCCGAATAATCGGACACGCCCAGCCTTCGTCGTTAGACACGATGAAGTAAGCTGTACCAATCTCTAGGGAAACTACAAGTTCAGATAAGAATGAATATAAACCACAGAATCTATAATATCGAATCCCAGAATCAAAGTACTGTAGCAACCCTAGAGGGGGGGGGGTGAATAGGGTCAAGCTAACTAAGCAAGCACTTAGCACAAGCTAATGGATAATTTAAAAAAATAAGTGCAAGAGAAGAAGCAATAACAATACCGACACACGATATATCATGGTATCCTCCCAAAGGGCACTCCAGTCCCGGAACTCTCTCCGACTTTAATCCATTATTTGAGTAAATAGTTTCATACGAGTTTGGATCCAAAGAACTCGTCAACTTCAACACGAGTTTGGATCCGAAGAACTCGCGAACTTCTTACACGAGAGCTTTAGTCCGAAGGTCTCTTCGACTTCAACCGAGAGTTTGGATATGAAGACTCTCCAACTTCAACCGAGAGTTTGGATCCGAAGACTCTTTAACTTCAACCTTTTATAATAGGTTTTGATCTCCTTATACAATAAGATGAAGATCTTACTTTTCAACTCAATAACTCTAACACAATTTGTGGATGGCAAATGAAAGTTTTGTAGAGTTGTTTGTGGATAGGCTTTGGTGGTTTAGAAATTTTTAGGCTCAAAGCATCAACCTTGAATGAAGGGGTTCAAGGCTATTTATAACCAAAGTATTGAAAAGAGCTCAAAGGCAACTTTTCAGTCAGCGATCGGTATACTGTCGGTATGAACCGGCATACCGTCAGTATACCGGTCTGGAATGCAACGGCTAGAAATATAGCCGTTGGGATCATTAAATGCTCGAAATTCGACCGTTGAGTTTTCAATATTACAGAATCGGTATACCGTCGGTATAGATCAGTATTCCGTCGGTATGACGATTTTGTAGACAGAAACTTTCTGTGAACAAAAATTGATATACCGTCGGTATGGACCGGTATACCGTCGGTATGCCGATTTACATCCGAAAATGATCCTGGGCTAATTTCTACCCTAGCTTTCGATTTTGCCATCTATTTCTTGTGTTTATAATTATTCCTAAGACTCATTACAGACTCCAGAAATACTGTAGCAGGTGTAGGCTTCTTCAGAGTCTTGAAATGATGATGGCATGGCTTAGCTTCTTCCTTTGATAGGTGCTAGCTTTTTCTTTTGGCGGCAAAAATCCAAAGATACTCAGTTTGCGAAAACTGAATACCTTTCGGGGGCGTGGCTCCGGAGATATCGTCGGGTGGTTCAGATAAATCTTGTGGGATCCTTCGTCTTTGGCCCACCATGATTTCTTTATTTGCATATGTCCACATTGATCTTGCTTATTACTTTTCTGCATGTACATGTTAGACGAACAAAGCAATATACATGTAGCAAATATGATAGGATGAAGCACAGTAGGACACTGCTAAGTTTAAGTATAAGTGCTAACATGATAGCATAAATGTTAGTAATATCATAATAATTAAACTTAATTGAATGACCACAATCAAAATCATAGTTTTGATTTTGGCGACCTGATTAAATTTAAGATAGATAAGCTCACACAACTAATATGTAAACCAATAGGCACATATCACCAAAGGTATAAATATAAGTAGAAATGCTATAGCGATAGTATGAAGATTAGTGATAATGGAGTGCTAAACTTAACATATTAACCATATTCAAAAACATGATACAATTATTGGGCCAACAAGCACATGTCTAAGAGTTATTGTATTTCCAGCAAATGAAAAGTAACTGAAGTCTCTAATACAAAGTCCAAATGAAACTAAAAGGGTACGTACTAGGTCTCCTCAGTCTCTAAGTCCACAGCAACACCAGCTAGCTCATAGGTACCTCCAGGCTCCTGCCCGTAATAAGTATCACAGATAGCCTCCATCTCACCTGCAACATATCCTAGTCAGGAGAGGAGCTAAGTATATAAAAGGAAATGAACATGAACATCATGATATGGAAATGAATACAGGAAAAATATAAAGTACGAAAAATAAGAACATGAAAAGAAACCTGAACATGAATACTGAGAAGTAAATACAGAGAATACAGGAAACATGAAATGAAGCCTGAACATAAAATATACAATGAACCTGACGTGCGCAATATATCGAAATACATCCAGAGTGTGTGATCGGCTTGGGTAGAACATGGAACATGAAATGGTATGGCTCAGGACCCGCATACACGATGCAGGGCCTAAGCTATTCACATGAATTGTAACTCGGGTTTGATCACACATCTGTAGTATTTTCTATTCCAGACACAAGTAAACTTAGGGAACAAGATACCAGACAAACTCGTGAAGTATCGTGTCAACAAGAAGATACAAGCATGAATACAAGACATGAAGTAATGGACAAGTCCGAGGAGTATACTTGCCTTGCTCAGGATGATCAAGTGGGGATAGTAATGCTGGATGTCCTCCTGTTTAATAATTTTATAATTGATTAAAATCTAAACAATTCTAATCATTCATCTTGTAACTCCTATTTATTCACAAAGTGTTTATAGGATACATTAATTAGTTAAATTCTAAACAAGTCTTAGTCAACTTCTTGTAATTTCTTTAACTTGTCTAAAGGTAAGGTAATCCTAAAGGGTTAGGTTTCTACCCATTGCTTATCAAAATTCCTGTAACTAGCATAATATACTCTATTCACAAATTTGCCATTTAAAAACCTAGCTATATAGGCAACATCAAAATAGAGTTTCAAGGGAAACAACATTAATCTAAGATACTTATAGACAAAATATAGACTTAAATTCGAGAAAAGTGCCACAATATATGATGTATCCATAAGAACTAATGATAGGGAAAAACTCGACTGCTATGTAAACTAATGTGAACTATTCCAATTGTCAAGTTTTCCTTCTATCCTTTCATTACTGTCTATAGAACTGATGATACATACCATAATATCCCAACTGACAGTTCACCCTGTATAATTAACAAGCATTCAATTTACTGACATCAATTATAAAACTACTAACATTTACGACTGTGTAAAACTCCTAAATTTCTACTATTTTTTTATATTAAATTTGGTACTGATTTAAAATTTTGTATTATACGTCGCGTAGTCGTATTGTACGTCGCGCACAAAATTTTATTTTAATTGCTCGAAGAGTGCGAATATGTGCGAGCGTATATATTTTTGGAAAATATTTTTTTCTAATTTTATAGTTTCAAAATAATTTATATAATAATTATTTTAGCTATCGTACCAAACTTTCAAGCTCATTATTTTATTTATTTCAATGGTACAAGGCCTTTCGTTTATAACAATTATTGATAATATTCTTGTGCATACGTATATATTTCCTAAATATTTTACTAGTCTATTTTAAATAAAAATGTAAATTTTTGAGATTTATTAATATTATTATTTTATTATTCAAAAAGATATTTAAAAATATTTATTATTTTTGAAATTATTATTATTGGTATTTTGGAAAATATATTTGGAGGTTTTTGTGGCCATTTGAATCTTGATTTGATTTTTGAATTTATTTAAATAGATTACATTAATATCTATAATTGAATTTGATTTATTTTATTTAATTTTAAACTAAGGATGGAATTCAATTATATTTAAATTGATTTAGATTTTGATAGTAATTTTGATTTGATTTAAATTAAGTGATAAATTATCTAAAAGGAGTTTGCAACTATCATAATCCTTATCTAAATAGTAGCTTGCACCTCCTATATAAGGAGAGGCTTATTATTCTCTGTTCCATTAATTTTCTCCACCTATAAATATGTTTGTGCATCATGTCCGTGCACATCAAGCCACATCCATTCACTTTTTCTATTTTTCATCCAAATCGATTAATGTTCTCATTAAAGAAATTCTCTTTTCCCTTCTATCTATTTTCTCTTATCACAAATTCTTACTATCCTTTTACCGATCAACCAAGTCCGTTTATCCTAGTAGTCCTTAAATTTCGAGTACAAAAATTTTCAAAGGTGGGTAGATTTGTAACTCATCTTCCCAAAATTATTATTTTTTAAATTATATCTATATATTTTAATTTCGTGTTTAAAAGTAATTTTCGTAGAAAGTTGGTAAAAGATATTTTGTGATTACTTTTGCTACCAAAAACTAGTTTTAAATTAATGGTTTGAAATAATGTTTCTAAAAAAAAATTTCTCGAATTTTTTTTACTTTTGAAATATAAAATATGTTTTTATTATTTTTGGTCTTCTAAAAATTGGTTTTAAAAAAAAAATTAGCGATAAAAGGTTTTTGTCTATTTATTTTTAAATAAAAATTTGGATTTATAAAAGTAAGTTTTATAATATTTGATGACATCGAGTATTATTTTGATATGTTAATCAGTTATTTGATTATATTTGAATTTATTTAAATTATCTTGATGGTTATCAACTATACTTTAAATTATGTTGATAATTTAAATATTGTTTAAAATCTTACGATGACTAATTGGAGCATTACGATTTGTCTAATCTAGATTTAAGATATTATTTGATTAAATAATTTATTTATTATTTGATTTAAATTATTTTGATAAATATTAGATATTATTTTAAAGTTATTATGTTGAGTTTGATTTGGATTTGGATTCATATGATTTGAATTATTTGATAATATAGAATAATACTTAAAGTTATTATGATGATCATTTAAAGGATTGCAATCAAATTGATTTATTTTTAAATAATTTATTTGATTTAAATTTATGGGAAGATTTATCCATTAGAAATTCTTATCCTATTGGAATCATATCTAGCATTAATTAGATCGTTTCTTATTTAAACCAATCATATTCCTATCCAAATTAGTTGGTAATCATAATCATCCTTATTGATTTAGTTCTAATCCTATCATAATTTGCTAATTGCTAGCCATTATATATATCTATCGAATCTATGAATAAAATCATCTTTCAAACCATCCTTGTCAAAATTTCTCTTTTTTCGTCATAGATTCAGCCTCAATTTTCAAAGGTTGTAGCAACTTCGAATGACCATAACTCCCAACTCCGGACTCCGTTTGACCTCCAGTTTTTTTTGTTGGAATCGTATTGAGGTATATTTTCTGAATATAAAATTTATTTTCATAAATTCGGAACTTAATTTTCTGGAAAATTTGTGGAGTGTCAGTTGTCCGAAATCTGACACGTTTTAGTGTTTTTGAGATTCTGGGTGAACCAGGAATCAGAATCACAAACCGTTTGAAGTTTCGGAATGCTGATGAAAAAATACACATCATATATTTTTCTCAAAAATTTTCCAGAATATTTTATTTTTGGTTTTAATTTTAGAATTTTGTCATATCGTCTGAGTTCATCTTGTGTAGCCCTGTGACTATTCTGTACCCAACGGGATTGTCGGTTTCACCAGCGAGGACCTCAGACAAGACACCTTGTCATTTGCTGTTTATTTATTTTAGCTCATATTTCATGCATTAGTATTATTTTCTTTATGCAAAATAAACTGTGATACATGGCTTAACTTGTTAGAACTTACTGTTCATTTATATTTCCTGCTATGTATTATTTTTCTTACACATTAAACCTAGATTTAAGGGACCACCTTTGTGTGTTACATTCATGGCCTTGACACGTTGTACCACGAAGTTGTGTGTCGAATGTAGAACACGGAAGTGCGTGATTGGCTGGCCACCAGTACGTATAAGCCAAGCGATAGGAATAACCGTTAATAGAGGTTGCATGCTAGTTTGACTTAGCGGTTATAGAGATTAATGTTGTGGATACAACATAGTAGGCATTGGGCGGGGAGGACAATTCCTTAGCGTATGGGCTTCGATGCACTTTCCTTTGGGACCCGGACTCTTCGCTGGAGATACAGGGTTGATGACTTATGATTACTGACGGCCACTGACGATTCTGCGGAACGTCATGCTCTTACTGATGGGGCCTCTGGTGCCCAAGGGGGGACTATGCCGATCCTATTCAGCCAGGGCCCATGCGTAGGAAGGATTGTTCTTAAGTACATTTCACTTAGAACGGTCAGGCTACCTTATCCGTTAGGTACGAGTACTTTTGGTTTGGGTACTTGTATCTGATCGTGGCTTGGAACAATAACTTGTCGCGGATTAGTTCGTCACATCTTGTCCTTGTTTGGTTGTAGGTGTGACTTACTACTTCGATGAGAAGGTATTGAACCTTGTTGGGGTCCGGATACCATATTGGATTCATGACATGGAAAGATACGTCACCGTGAATTAGTCTACCATATCCTGTCCTTGTTTGGTTGGGGGGATGGTACGTTCGTTCAATAGGTGTGTATTGGACCATGTTATAAATTCAATTGACTTATTTATTTGAGCAATATTTATTCAGTTTATATGGCATGATATTATGTGTCTTGTTATGTCCCTCTGAGGACCTGGTTATCTCTCCAGGTGCGTGCTATTGTCTTTCGCAGGTGCTCTAGCTCTAGCTGTGATTATCGCTATTTCTTCGAAGATGATTACACTTGGATCGTCTTCGCTTCGTTCGCCAAAATCATTCTTTTGTACATCATGTATTTTTCCTTTACTTGTTGGTAGTGGATTAGTCTCCGCCCAACATATTATATCAAGACAGTTCATTATCATTTTATGATATCTTTTATTTATTTTGTGTGGATGAGATTAGTTATGGATCTACTGCATTTTACAGCTTATGTATTCGTACGAGGTTTCCATATATTGGAGTGTACATCGTATGAATACAGCTGGCATGTCTACGTTCCTAGTCCTACGTATTTTAGGATTGGGGCGTTACATGTTTTTGTGGTGGCCCATGCAGATCAAGATAAATTGTTTGGTTACTTTACCGTACCAAGCAAGCCTGCGTATAGGATTAGAAGTCTAGGATCTCATCCACATACTTGACCTCTTTCCTCGATTCCATATTCGAACTACCGTTCGACTCATCTATTGCATATTGCTTGATTCCTTCTATCGAAATTCTTATCTTCCCTTCATGCTTAGACAAGTGATCCCTACTAGGTAGACATGACTCTTTTGTCCCAAAACACCATTAGTTTAATTCTTTAAGTTGGGTAGAATGCCTTATAACCTAGCAATCCCTTTGACCTACTGACCTATATTAGCAAGTTTACTTAGATTCTAGAATCTAGAGGACCCTAACCCGTCTAGCCAACCAAGGACTTGGACAAGAAGACTATAGGACGACTGTACAAGGACCATTACAGGACATGACTTAGATCCATTAGAAGTTCGACTATACTCCCTCTCAATTTTAAACTCTCGTGCTTATGTTTTTACCATCTTAACTAATGATGCTAATATAGCCTAGTTTTTGCAAGCTTATTCCTTTATCGAGCTTGTTCAAGACATATGTTATTTGGGTCGACCCACTTAACATATTGTCTAACCAGAACCGGTGCATGATGGTCTGATCAACCGAGTGCACTTTGGTTCGCCTTTTCGATCTACGTGGATGTGATATAGTTAAACTTACCCTTTGGGATCCCATCCACGACTGCCTTGACGATTCTTTTGAAATCTATACGACCGTCTTTGAACCACGTATTCGTAATTGATAATGTCGTCATTGAACTCCTTAAATCGCTTTCGTCTTCACCGATTTTGGAAGGACGAAGGCACTTGTACTTGAAATTCCTCTAGCTGTCCTATCAATTATGACCATTACCACTCGACATTGCTATGTCTTCATCATAAACTCCTCGACCTTTCCCTCGACCCTAATTCTACAATTTTGACTTTCTAGTCACTTGAATTTAAGAGTGATTACAATCGTCTCTTAATCATATCCTCAACCTAGACTACGACCATATAAACTTCTTTAAGGAACCCTTCTATCTACCCCCTTATGTCTTCTCACCCCTACTAATTTTTAATTTTGACGGCAAAATTCTTTTAAGTTGGGTAGGATGTAAAATTCCTAAATTTTTACTATTTTTTTATATTAAATTTGGAACTGATTTAAAATTTTGTATTGTACGTCGCGTAGTCGTATTGTACGTCGCGCACAAAATTTTATTTTAATTGCTCGACGAGTGCGAATATGTGCGAGCGTACATATTTTAGAAAAATATTTTTTCTAATTTTCTAGTTTCAAAATAATTTATATAATAATTATTTTAGCTATCGCACCAAACTTTCAAGCTCATTATTTTATTTATTTCAATTGTACAAGGCCTTTCGTTTATAACATTTATTGATAATATTCTTGTGCATACGTATATATTTCCTAAATATTTTACTAGTCTATTTTAAATAAAAATGTAAATTCGAAATTTATTAATATTATTATTTTATTATTCAAAAAGATATTTAAAAATATTTATTATTTTTGAAATTATTATTATTGGTATTTTGAAAAATATATTTAGAAGTTATTGTGGCCATTTGAATCTTGATTTGATTTTTGAATTTATTTAAATAGATTACATTAATATCTTTAATTGAATTTGATTTATTTTATTTAATTTTAAACTAAGGGTGGAATTCAATTATATTTAAATTGATTTAGATTTTGATAGTAATTTTGATTTGATTTAAATTAAGTGATAAATTATCTAAAAGGGGTTTGCAACTATCATAATCCTTATCTAAATAGTAGCTTCCACCTCCTATATAAGGAGAGGCTTATTATTCTCTGTTCCATTAATTTTCTCCACCTATAAATATGTTTGTGCATCATGTTCGAGCACATCACGCCACATCCATTCACTTTTTCTATTTTTCATCCAAATTGATTAATGTTCTCATTAAAGAAATTCTCTTTTCCCTTCTATCTATTTTCTCTTATCACAAATTCTTACTATCCTTTTACCAATCAACCAAGTCCGTCTATCTTAGTAGTCCTTAAATTTCGAGTACAAAAATTTTCAAAGGTGGATAGATTTGTAACTCATCTTTCCAAAATTATTATTTTTTAAATTATATCTATATATTTTAATTTCGTATTTAAAATTAATTTTCGTAGAAATTTTGTAAAAGATATTTTGTGATTACTTTTGCTACCAAAAACTAGTTTTAAATTAATGGTTTGAAATAATGTTTCTAAAAAAATGTTCTCGAATTTTTTTTATTTTTGAAATATAAAATATGTTTTTATTATTTTTGGTCTTCTAAAGATTGGTTTTAAAAAAAAATTAGCGATAAAAGGTTTTTGTCTATTTATTTTTAAATAAAGATTTGGATTTATAAAAGTAAGTTTTATAATATTTGATGACATCGAGTATTATTTTGATATGTTAATCAGTTATTTGATTATATTTAAATTATCTTGATGGTTATCAACTATACTTTAAATTATGTTGATAATTTAAATATTGTTTAAAATACTTACGATGACTAATTGGAGCATTACGATTTGTCTAATCTAGATTTAAGATATTATTTGATTAAATAATTTATTTATTATTTGATTTAAATTATTTTGATAAATATTAGATATTATTTTAAAGTTATTACGTTGAGTTTGATTTGGATTTGGATTCATATGATTTGAATTATTTGATAATATAGAATAATACTTAAAGTTATTATGATGATCATTTAAAGGATTGCAATCAAATTGATTTATTTTTAAATAATTTATTTGATTTAAATTTATGGGAAGATTTATCCATTAGAAATTTTTATCCTATTGGAATCATATCTTGCATTAATTAGATCGTTTCTTATTTAAACCAATCCTATTACTATCCAAATTAGTTGGTAATCATAATCATCATTATTGATTTAGTTCTAATCCTATCATAATTTGCTAATTGCTAGCCATTATATATATCTATCGAATCTATGAATAAAATCATCTTTCAAACCATCATTGTCAAAATTTCTCTCTTTTTCGTCATAAATTCAGCCTCAATTTTCAAAGGTTGTAGCAACTTCGAATGACCATAACTCCCAACTCCGGACTCCGTTTGACCTCCAGTTTTTTTTGTTGGAATCGTATTGAGGTATATTTTCTGAATATAAAATTTATTTTCATAAATTCGGAACTTAATTTTCTGGAAAATTTGTGGAGTGTCAGTTGTCCGAAATCTGACACGTTTTAGTGTTTTTGAGATTCTGGGAGAACCATGATTCAGAATCACAAAACGTTTGAAGTTTCGGAATGCTGACGGAAAAATACACATCATATATTTTTCCCAAAATTTTTCCAGAATATTTTATTTTTGGTTTTTATTTTAGAAGTTTGTCATATCGTCTGAGTTCATCTTATGTAGCCCTGTGACTATTCTGTACCCAACGAGATTGTCTGTTTCACCAGCGAGGACCTCAGGCAAGACACCTTGTCATTTGCTGTTTATTTATTTTAGCTCATATTTCATGCATTAGTATTATTTTCTTTATGCAAAATAAACTGTGATACATGGCTTAACCTGTTAGAACTTACTGTTCATTTATATTTCTTGCTATGTATTATTTTTCTTACACATTAAACCTAGATTTAAGGGACCACCTTTGTGTGTTGCATTCATGGCCTTGACGCGTTGTACCACGAAGTTGTGTGTCGCATGTAGAACACGGAAGTGCGTGATTGGCTGGCCACTAGTACGTATAAGCCGTGCGATAGGAATAACCTCTAATAGAGGTTGCATGCTAGTTTGACTTAGCGGTTATAGAGGTTAATGTTGTGGATACAACGTAGTAGACATTGGGCGGGGAGGACAATTCCTTAGCGTATGGGCTTCGATGCACTTTCCTTTGTGACCCGGACTCTCCGCTGGAGATACAGGGTTGATGACCCATGATTACTGACGGTCACTGACGATTCTGCGGAACGTCATGCTCTTACTGATGGGGCCTCTGGTGCCCAAGGGGGACTATGCCGATCCTATTCAGCCAGGGCCCATGCGTAGGAAGGATTGTTCTTAACTATATTTCACTTAGAACGGTTAGGCTACCTTATCCGTTAGGTACGAGTACTTTTGGTTTGGGTACTTGTATCTGACCGTGGCTTGGAACAATAACTTATCGCGAATTAGTTCGTCACATCTTGTCCTTGTTTAGTTGTAGGTGTGACTTACTACTTCGATGAGAAGGTATTGAACCTTGTTGGGGGTCCGGATACCATATTGGATTCATGACATGGAAAGATACGTCACCGTGAATTAGTTTACCATCTCCTGTCCTTGTTTGGTTGTGGGGATGGTACGCTCGTTCAATAGGTGTGTATTGGACCATGTTATAAATTCAATTGACTTATTTATTTGAGCAATATTTATTCTGTTTATATGGCATGATATTATGTGTCTTGTTACGTCCCTCTGAGGACCAGGTTATCTCTCCAGGTGCGTGCTATTGTCTTTCGCAGGTGCTCTAGCTCTAGCTGTGATTATCGCTATTTCTTCGAAGATGATTACATTTGGATCGTCTTCGCTTCGCTCGCCAAAATCATTCTTTTGTACATCATGTATTTTTCCTTTACTTGTTGGTAGTGGATTTGTCTCCGCCCAACATATTGTATCAAGACAGTTCATTATCATTTTATGATATCTTTTATTTATTTTGTGTGGATGAGATTAGTTATGGTTCTACTGTATTTTACAGCTTATGTATTCGTACGAGGTTTCCATATATTGGAGTGTACATCGTATGAATACAGCTGGCATGTCTACGTTCCTAGTCCTACGTATTTTGGGATTGGGGCATTACATGTTTTTGTGGTGGCCCATGCAGGTCAAGATAAATTGTTTGGTTACTTTACCGTACCAAGCAAGCCTGCGTATAGGATTAGAAGTCTAGGATCTCATCCACATACTTGACCTCTTTTCTCGATTCCATATTCGAACTACCGTTCGACTCATCTATTGCATATTGCTTGATTCCTTCTATCGAAATTCTTATCTTCCCTTTATGCTTAGACAAGTGATCCCTACTAGGTAGACATGACTCTTTTGTCCCAAAACACCATTAGTTTAATTCTTTAAGTTGGATAGAATGCCTTATAACCTAGCAATCCCTTTGACCTACTAACCTATATTAGCAAGTTTACTTAGATTCTAGAATCTAGAGGACCCTAACCCATCTAGCCAACCAAGGACTTGGACAAGAAGACTATAGGACGACTGTATAAGGACCATTATAGGACATGACTTAGATCCATTAGAAGTTCGACTATACTCCCTCTCAATTTTAAACTCTCGTGCTTATGTTTTTACCATCTTAACTAATGATGCTAATATAGCCTAGTTTTTGCAAGCTTATTCCTTTATCGAGCTTGTTCAAGACATATGTTATTTGGGTCGACCCACTTAACATATTGTCTAATCAGAACCGGTGCATGATGGTCTGATCAACCGAGTGCACTTTGGTTCGCCTTTTCGATCTACGTGGATGTGATATAGTTAAACTTATCCTTTGGGATCCCATCCACGACTGCCTTGACGATTCTTTTGAAATCTATACGACCGTCTTTGAACCACGTATTCGTAATTGATAATGTCGTCATTGAACTCCTTAAATCGCTTTCGTCTTCACCGATTTTGGAAGGACGAAGGCACTTGTACTTGAAATTCCTCTAGCTGTCCTATCAATTATGACCATTACCACTCGACATTGCTATGTCTTCATCATAAACTCCTCGACCTTTCCCTCGACCCTAATTCTACAATTTTGACTTTCTAATCACTTGAATTTAAGAGTGATTACAATCGTCTCTTAATCATATCCTCAACCTAGACTACGACCATATAAAATTTTTAAGGAACCCTTCTATCTACCCCCTTATGTCTTCTCACCCCTACTAATTTTTAATTTCGAGGGCGAAATTCTTTTAAGTTGGGTAGGATGTAAAACCGCTAAATTTCTACTATTTTTTTATATTAAATTTGGTACTGATTTAAAATTTTGTATTGTACGTCGCGTAGTCGTATTGTACGTCGCGCACAAAATTTTATTTTAATTGCTCGACGAGTGCGAATATGTGCGAGCGTACATATTTTAGAAAAATATTTTTTCTAATTTTATAGTTTCAAAATAATTTATATAATAATTATTTTAGCTATCGTACCAAACTTTCAAGCTCATTATTTTATTTATTTCAATGGTAAAAGGTCTTTCGTTTATAACAATTATTGATAATATTCTTGTGCATACGTATATATTTCCTAAATATTTTACTAGTCTATTTTAAATAAAAATGTAAATTTTCGAGATTTATTAATATTATTATTTTATTATTCAAAAGATATTTAAAAATATTTATTATTTTTGAAATTATTATTATTGGTATTTTGAAAAATATATTTGGAAGTTATTGTGGCCATTTGAATCTTGATTTGATTTTTGAATTTATTTAAATAGATTACATTAATATCTATAATTGAATTTGATTTATTTTATTTAATTTTAAACTAAGGGTGGAATTCAATTATATTTAAATTGATTTAGATTTTGATAGTAATTTTGATTTGATTTAAATTAAGTGATAAATTATCTAAAAGGGGTTTGCAACTATCATAATCCTTATCTAAATAGTAGCTTCCACCTCCTATATAAGGAGAGGCTTATTATTCTCTGTTCCATTAATTTTCTCCACCTATAAATATGTTTGTGCATCATGTCCGTGCACATCAAGCCACATCCATTCACTTTTTCTATTTTTCATCCAAATTGATTAATGTTCTCATTAAAGAAATTCTCTTTTCCCTTCTATCTATTTTCTTTTACCACAAATTCTTACTATCCTTTTACCGATCAACTAAGTCCGTCTATCCTAGTAGTCCTTAAATTTCGAGTACAAAAATTTTCAAAGGTGGGTAGATTTGTAACTCATCTTCCCAAAATTATTATTTTTTAAATTATATCTATATATTTTAATTTCGTGTTTAAAAGTAATTTTCGTAGAAATTTTGTAAAAGATATTTTGTGATTACTTTTGCTACCAAAAACTAGTTTTAAATTAATGGTTTGAAATAATGTTTCTAAAAAAAAATTGTTCTCGAATTTTTTTTATTTTTGAAATATAAAATATATTTTTATTATTTTTGGTCTTCTAAAAATTGGTTTAAAAAAATAGCGATAAAAGGTTTTTGTCTATTTATTTTTAAATAAAGATTTGGATTTATAAAAGTAAGTTTTATAATATTTGATGACATCGAGTATTATTTTGATATGTTAATCAGTTATTTGATTATATTTGAATTTATTTAAATTATCTTGATTGTTATCAACTATACTTTAAATTATGTTGATAATTTAAATATTGTTTAAAATACTTACGATGACTAATTAGAGCATTACGATTTGTCTAATCTAGATTTAAGATAATATTTGATTAAATAATTTATTTATTATTTGATTTAAATTATTTTGATAAATATTAGATATTATTTTAAAGTTATTATGTTGAGTTTGATTTGGATTTGGATTCATATGATTTGAATTATTTGATAATATAGAATAATACTTAAAGTTATTATGATGATCATTTAAAGGATTGCAATCAAATTGATTTGTTTTTAAATAATTTATTTGATTTAAATTTATGGGAAGATTTATCCATTAGAAATTCTTATCCTATTGGAATCATATATAGCATTAATTAGATTGTTTCTTATTTAAACCAATCCTATTACTATCCAAATTAGTTGGTAATCATAATCATCCTTATTGATTTAGTTCTAATCCTATCATAATTTGCTAATTGCTAGCCATTATATATATCTATCGAATCTATGAATAAAATCATCTTTCAAACCATCCTTGTCAAAATTTCTCTCTTTTTTCGTCATAAATTCAGCCTCAATTTTCAAAGATTGTAGCAACTTCGAATGACCATAACTCCCAACTCCGGACTCCGTTTGACCTCCAGTTTTTTTTTGTTGGAATCGTATTGAGGTATATTTTCTGAATATAAAATTTATTTTCATAAATTCGGAACTTAATTTTCTGGAAAATTTGTGGAGTGTCAGTTGTCCGAAATCTGACACGTTTTAGTGTTTTTGAGATTCTGGGAGAACCAGGAATCAGAATCACAAACCGTTTGAAGTTTCGGAATGCTGACGGAAAAATACACATCATATATTTTTCCCAAAAATTTTCCAGAATATTTTATTTTTGGTTTTTATTTTAGAAGTTTGTCATATCGTCTGAGTTCATCTTGTGTAGCCATGTGACTATTCTGTACCCAACGGGATTATTGGTTTCACAAGCGAGGACCTCAGACAAGACACCTTGTCATTTGCTGTTTATTTATTTTAGCTCATATTTCATGCATTAGTATTATTTTCTTTATGCAAAATAAACTGTGATACATGGCTTAACCTGTTAGAACTTACTGTTCATTTATATTTCCTACTATGTATTATTTTTCTTACACATTAAACCTAGATTTAAGGGACCACCTTTGTGTGTTACATTCATGGCCTTGACACGTTATACCACGAAGTTGTGCCGCATGTAGAACACGGAAGTGCGTGATTGGCTGGCCACCAGTGCGTATAAGCCGTGCAATAGGAATAACCGCTAATAGAGGTTGCATGCTAGTTTGACTTAGCGATTATAGAGGTTAATGTTTTGGATACAACATAGTAGGCATTGGGCGGGGAGGACAATTCCTTAGCGTATGGGCTTCGATGCACTTTTCTTTGTAACCCGGACTCTCCGCTGGAGATACAGGGTTGATGACCCATGATTACTAACGGCCACTGACGATTCTGCGGAACGTCATGCTCTTACTGATGGGACCTCTGGTGCCCAAGGGGGGACTATGCCGATCCTATTCAGCCAGGGCCCATGCGTAGGGAGGATTTTTCTTAACTACATTTCACTCAGAACGGTTAGGCTACCTTATCCGTTAGGTACGAGTACTTTTGGTTTGGGTACTTGTATCTGACCGTGGCTTGGAACAATAACTTGTCGCAGATTAGTTCGTCACATCTTGTCCTTGTTTGGTTGTAGGTGTGACTTACTACTTCGATGAGAAGGTATTGAACCTTGTTGGGGTCCGGATACCATATTGGATTCATGACATGGAAAGATACGTCACCGTGAATTAGTTTACCATCTCCTGTCCTTTTTTGGTTTGGGGGGTGGTACGCTCGTTCAATAGGTGTGTATTGGACCATGTTATAAATTTAATTGACTTATTTATTTGAGCAATATTTATTCAGTTTATATGGCATGATATTATGTGTGTTGTTACGTCCCTCTGAGGACCTGGTTATCTCTCCAGGTGCGTGCTATTGTCTTTCGCAGGTGCTCTAGCTCAAGCTGTGATTATCGGAATTTCTTCGAAGATGATTACACTTGGATCGTCTTCGCTTCGCTCGCCAAAATCATTCTTTTGTACATCATGTATTTTTCCTTTACTTGTTGGTAGTGGATTTGTCTCCGCCCAACATATTGTATCAAGACAGTTCATTTTCATTTTATGATATCTTTTATTTATTTTGTGTGGATGAGATTAGTTATGGTTCTACTGCATTTTACAGCTTATGTATTCGTACGAGGTTTCCATATATTGGAGTGTAATCGTATGAATATAGCTGGCATGTCTACGTTCCTAGTCCTACGTATTTTAGGATTGGGGCGTTACAGACTGATACTTCCAACTAGCCCAAAAGATCAAACTCCATAATTTCTTGATGTCTAGCCATCAAAGCATCAAAATCATTGCCAGTTACAATTGAATCCATACAGAGTCACTTACCAACAGCTGACTCATAACAGAAAGAATTTTGAGTTAACTGTATTTGAGCAACATGTGCTCACAAGTCCATCCTTCACACAAACTTACATAAACCAGCCATACTCCATCTGGCCAAAAAAAATGAATCATGAATGCTAGTACTCTAACAGCATAAATTCAAAATGAACACCCCACACAAAATTAACTATAGCTTTGAACAAACAAAAGCTCAGCCATGCATCCCCTCCCCTCGACATCATTCCAGCATCCAACTCGGACACGACCCCAACTGACACAGCAACCATCGATACCGCAACAACTCGGACACAACAAGCTCGAACTTAAATACTGTAATAATAAGCTCCACATCAACTAAGCACGAATCACTCAATTAAACAACAATCGATTAGAAATTACCTGAAGCAATCATCTGATAGAAAATAGAGACACAGATCACGTGTCGGATACGTAGGTCCCGTTTCCAGATTAGATCTCCGGTTCTCTGCAACATTTCATCGAACATGTGGTGAACAAAAACGATAGAGTCAATTTCCTATGTCTGCTTTGTTTCTTCGAAACCAAGAGTTTCAAAAATTTAACTCCAAGATCTACTGATCAAAATTAGATCAGCATCCCAACCAAAACTTCGAGAAAACGATCAAATTCAAAAGAAAAAAACTCCACAACCAAAAACGAAATCATAATCGAAACTCTAATGGAAAACAGAGCAAAAGATTCAACAATTCCAAATTCACTTCAAATTCCCCAAATCTCGATCTCTCTTCTCAATACCAGATGAAGAACAAAATCAAGGAAAGAACACAAACGAAATCACCAGTTCAAATAATAATCCTTACCTTCCGATTGATCGTAGGGATCAAATCCAGAACAGATCAGGAGCGTTAAGGAAAACTCTCGAGATCTACTGTCCTCAAACTATAATTCACAAAAAAAATGAATTCCGATCAAGGAATATAGAATCACAGATCGACTAGAACATGCTAACAACTTACTCGATTGGGAAATCGAACTGATGTTGCATCGATCACCGGAGGAGACCGATCCACTCGTCGTCGTCATCGCCATGGCTGCTCTCCACAGGAATTGGGAAGGGGAAATTTTGAGAATGAGAGCTCGGCTTTCTAAAATTTTAGCTGAGAGAGGAGGAGTGGCTTCTCTCTCTCCACTGAAAAGTGTTAATAAATAGGAAAAGGAATTTAAGCAAAAAGCCCCCTCTACTTATTGGCCTATTAACACATAAACCCCTGCCCTTTTCACATATTGCATGAATCCCTCAAAATCAATTAGAAAAGGTGGAGACCACTAATAGTTGGTTACAACAAATTTTTAAAATTTAAAATCCTGCTCAAATTCAATTCCCTCCAAAATAGTTATAAAACTTATTATTTGAAAAACAATTAATCATTAATCAGAAAATAAATTTAGGATTTTGAAAATACTGAAAAAGGAGAGTGACAAATACATCGTCTAAAGTACGATCATCTTCGAAAACAAGTGACCGTTTGGCGGCGTTCAATTCCTTGTCATCTTGAGGAGACTTCGCCATAACTTGAGAAGAGGTGGCATGGGTGCCAAAAGGTCCGACTGTAGTTATCTTCTTCTTCATCACGGGCTCAACATGCCCGAAAGGAACATGTGTGGGAGCAGGAGGGTTGATTGATAATCCTGTCGATAGAGCGTGTAGGATCATTGGGGGATGACAGTTTCTCGCTCGAGTGATGACGAGTTTGCGACCTCATCGCCCTAGCATCAGGAGAGCTGACCATCTCCAGATGGAAATCTGCTTTATTCTTTTTCTTTCTCTTCTGTGGAAGCTCGAGAGCAGGAAGTCTGAGTTCCTCGCAGCGATGGTACGATTGGAACATGTACGGAAGACAATTTCGGATCTTGATCTAAATCAACGTTTGCAAAGGCGCTTCAGCAGGTGCATTATCCTCTGCCTCCGCTAGGTTGATCTGAGCAGCCGCCAATCACCTTGGACTTTTTAGACGACTTGTGAAACTCGTCCTCGGGTCGTAACCCTCAAAGAAGGTATTGGCGGAAGTATAAAACAACACATATGTATTCAACATATGTAATAGAGGGTTGAGATCAGGCAGATTGCATTGAGCTTTCGTCCTTCGAGAGCTATAGTATCGCCAAGCGCGGGCTCCGTTTACCAAACCACCAACTCCCTCTAATACGATGGTTGCATTGCCCACGTGCCACTAGTCATATCCAAATTGTCGAACAAATCTACTCAGCAGATAGGGTGCTAGATAACACCCGTTATCAATGTGATAGACCAAATGTGATGGTCTAATCGCCACCAACCAAAGGAAAAGCTCTGTGTCCATCGAAGTATGGACATTCTCTATATCATAAAAATAATCGAGTCCATCATACTCAGCACGATCATCTGGGATTTTGTAAAAGAATACCCAGTAACTTCCTCGATTTAATGCCCTACGGTAATCCTCAATCTTGGTCACATTCCACTTCGACTTCCTATATTTACAGTAAAGAAGTCCTGCTAAGTTCTCATCTGGAGTTTGTCCAGGATTCATCAGGGAAGGATGGTGATAGAGCAACCATCCAAACAAATATGTTAAGGGCAATTCTGTGTGCAGAAATTCACCCCACCGAGGGTCTGACAGCAGTATAATTGAGAGTTCGCGAAGGCCAGCACATAATCTGCATGTCATGGCTGCTAACAAATCTGTCGATCGACCAAACACCAGACGGACAACTGCAAAAATGGTTCCTGTGTGAATCCTGTCAACTGCAAGTTGCCTGGAACTACGAAATGTCTTAGCCAGATGGATAAGAATCTGGCTAGCAAAGCCTCTCGTGACATAGGCCTGCCACTATGTCGAGCATAACTTTCAACGGTGGTCCCAGCAGGAAAATCGTTCCATTTTTCAGTCAGCTTCTGATCGCTGATCTTTGATTCCGTCATAAAAACCTCCAGTTTTGCAGGTCTCAATGGCTGAAAGACTCGAGGCCAGCAATGCAATGTGTCATTGTATTTGTCTTTTTTGTCATGACCCAAGAAAAGATATATTGTCCATTTCGAAGTGTAGCATTTGCCGGTGGCCTTGCTATCCATGTAGTAGAAATAAGAAAAATAATGGCAAAGGAGTTCTTTGAAGACCTCAATCATTTTTGGATTGGTCTTCTTCAATCCTTTCATTTCTTCTTCGGTGGGGACATATTCCTCGTAAGGATGTCCCCCGGTGGGTAAAAGAGAGATCCTTCGCATCTCATGAAGCGTAAACCCCATTTCTCCATGAGGTATGGCGAAAGTGTTTGTTCACCAGATGAATCTCTCCAGCAAAGAAAGGAAGAGATTTTGGTTCACCGGCACACCGAAAGCAGTTGACTGAACGGCATGATATAAGCCCAGTGCTATGAATTCAAGGACAAAGTGCGACAAAGCCCACTGGGAGATGTCTCCCTAACGGTTATTGTTGTTATTCATTAAGCCCGTCATCCTGGGCATCTTAGGAGGATGTGATCCTTGCTTTTGAGCAAAAAGATTAGAAAAGGTTTGCACTTGAGATGGCATTATCAAGGAAGTCTCTTCAGAAGGAACACAACTGGGAGCACTATTGATATGGGTGCTACTCTCCATGCGACAGTTTCCGTGATTGTTTAGTTGATTGTTTTGAGGGCCGTGCATGTCCTATGATTTTACCTGATGGGAGTACTATTGAGGCTGCTCTGCGAGGCAGAGTGTTATTGACTGATTTGTTGGTGCTGAAGGATGTTCTTTATGTTCCGACATTGACTTGTGATTTGATTTCAGTATCTCAGTTGATTGGGGACAAAAATTATGATATGTTGTTTACTCCTGATTTGTGAAGTTTTGTTCAGGACCGAAGTGCGAGGACAGTGATTGGAGCAGGCAAACGGAGGGGTAGACTTTACTTCTTGGGGGATGTTCCAGCTTTTTTGGCTTCGATGGTTCTGGCTTGCAGGGAGAGTGATTCAAAGGTTTGGCATAGTAGAATGGGGCACCCTTCAGATAAAGTAATGCAGTCTTTACCTTTTTTTCTCTAGTAGTAGTGTGTTTTCTCATAAGGCTTATGATATTTGTCGTCAAGCTAAACAAACATGAGATGTTTTTCCTGATAGTAGTAGCCATGCTTTGCGGTATTTTAAACTTATACATTTTGATCTGTGGGGACCATATCGTGTTCCGTCATCTAGTGGGGCACAATATTTTTTGACATTGGTGGATGATTTTTCTAGAGCCATTTGGGTTATTTTATTGAAGGATAAGACAGTTGTTTATTCAGTGTTTCTTAAATTCATTGCTATAGTGAAACACTAGTTTGGGGCTAACATTCATCGTATGCGTAGTGAAAATGGCACTGAATTTAATTGTTTGCAAGATCATTTTTCTACTCAAGGTATATTATTTCAGATATCCTGTGTAGGGACACGACAACAGAATGGGAGAGTGGAGAGAAAGCATAGACATATATTAAATGTTGCTCGGGCATTAAGATTTCAGGGATCTCTTTCTGTGGATTTTTGGGGGAGTGTGCTCTATGTGCATGTTATTTGATAAATAGAACACCTTATAGTGTATTGCATCTTAAGTCCCCTTATGAACTTTTATATGGCTCTTCTCATTCGTATGATCATCTTCATGTTTTTGGTTGTTTGTGCTATGCGTTTGATTTGAGATCCAGACATGAAAAGTTTGCCAGCAGAAGTAGAAAATGTGTCTTTGTAGGGTATCCTCTTGATAAGAAAGGATGGAAGTTGTATGATTTAGAGACTGGTGATTTTTGTGTCACGAGATGTTCACTTTTATGAAATTTTTTTTCCTGGGTGTAGTCTTGTCAGTAAACTGATTTCTACAGCCAGACATGCATGTATTGAGGTACCTGGGGATGATATGGATACTTTGGGGGCCGGTTATGGCTGCGAACCTCGAAGTGGTTGACGACAGATCGGCCTCGGGTGGAGAGGATGTCGAGGCCGGCGCTGAGGATTTGCCGGCAGAAGGAGCCACTGGGACCAAGGCCGACGTTACGGGAGGAGCCGCTGGGGCCGAGGCAGGCGCTGCCAAGGCCTGCGCTGAAGAGGCTGTTGCTGTCGAGGCCAGCGCTGGCGAGGCCACAGATTTGCCGAAGGGTGTGCCAGTCGCAGTAGCATTGGAAAGAGGATTGCGGAAGAAATCTCAGTCCATTCAGTTGTAGGATTTTGTGACGAATGCAGTTCGAAGTAAAAGCCCCCCACCTCACCTCTGTTTACATGTTCCAATCACTTCCTCAGGTACTCCGTTTCCTCTTACACAATTTCTGAGTTATGATATATTTACTGCTGGACACATGGATTTTTTTGTCGCTATCACTACAGTTTTGAGCCTACTTCATATCACCAGGCCTCAAGGGATTCAGGTTGGCGTGAGGTTATGCAGAGTGAGATTCGTGCTTTAGAAGATAATGGGAGAAAGTGTCTTGTTGATCTGTCTCATGGGAAGAAAGCATTGGGTAGCAGATGGGTATACAAAATAAAATACAACTCAGATGGAAATGTTGAGCGGTTGAAGGCCAGGCTGGTTGTGTTTGGTAACCATCAAGTAGAGGGGATTGATTATTCAGAGACATTTGCCCCGTTTGCTAAGATGCCTACAGTTCGGGCATTCTTGGTTGTTGCTGCTGTGAAAGGATAGATTCTGCACCAGATGGATGTGCACAATGCTTTTCTTCATGGAGATCTGACAGAGGATGTGTACATAAAGTTGCCACCAGGCTTTTCGCATAGTGAACCCAAAAAAGTGTGTCGCCTGGGTAAGTCTCTTTGTGGACTGAAACAGGCACCGCATTGTTGGTTTGCTAAGCTAGCTTCTTCTCTGATTTCCTATGGATTTACTCAGTCACATTCAGATTATTCCCTCTTCTCTTATTTGAAAGGGAAGGTAGAGTTGCATGTTTTGATTTATGTGGATAATATGATTGTGTTTGGTAATGTCTCAGGTGCTTTAGACAGTTTCAAAAAGTACCTCAGTTCATGCTTTCACATGAAGGACCTTGGTGTGTTGAAGTACTTCCTTGGCATAAATGTGGCTTAAGAGTGCAGCATGAATTTCCTTATGTCAGAGGAAGTATGCATTGGATATCATTGCAGAGTGTGGCTTGATGGGATCTCGCCCTGCCAACTTTTCCATGGAGCCAAATCACAAGCTGGCAGAATCGACTAGTCCTAGGATGGTGGAGGCCGAGCCTTACAGGAGGCTGGTTGGGAGGTTGATTTATTTGTCATTTACTCACTCTGACTTGGCTTATGCGGTACATATATTTTCTCAGTTTTTACAGGATCCTAGACCGGACCATTGGCATGTAGCTTTGAGAGTTGTCAGATATCTCAAGAATACCCCGGGACAGAGCATCCGGCTGAAAGCCGATTGTGATCTCAGTCTTTCTGGTTGGTGTGATTCAGACTGGACGAGTTGTCCTGTGACTCGACATTCTGTTACAGGCTGGTTGGTGTTTCTCGATGGTTCCCCTATCTCTTGGAAAACTAAGAAACAACCAACTGTTTCACGGTCTTCCGCTGAAGCTGAATACCGGTCTCTTGCTGCGCTTGTTTGTGAGCTGAAATGGTTGAAGGAGTTATTGGTGTGTTTGGAGGTTTGCCAGGTGTCTGCTATGCGGGTGTATTGTGACAGTCAGTCAGCTTTGCATCTAGCTCAGAACCCAGTATTTCATGAACGTAGTAATCATATTGGGGTGGATTTGCATTTTATACGAGACGCTATTCAGGATGGCACAGTGATTAGCGACGTAATTTTCATTATTAGCGACGTATCATGATGTCGCTAATTTGCCTTATTTTAGTAGTGGCCCCTTGGAAAGCAGTTTTTTGATTCTTTACTTCGCAAGTTGGACATTTGTGACTTGCATGCTCCAACTTGAGGGAGGGTGTTAGATTATATTTACTATTAAGTACATAGAGTTTTTAATGTGTAATTATCGGACACTGTAATGTTAGCCTATTAGCCCAATGGCTTAATTTGCATCCGGGTATATATTGTAATCATTGCACATTCATCAAAACAAGGATCATTATTTCCTACAAGATCCGATCTCAAGATTCGAAAAACTTAGCACAAAGTAACAGTGAATTGAAACAATAGAGGCAAGTACTTCTACAGATGCTTATAACGACACCAAATTATCGTCGATCGCTTCTTTTCCCTTTCTATCTTCTTAACTTTGACCTTTTATATATGTTTGTCATATGGTTCATAAATAATTTTGTATTTACTAATGCTATTTATTTATTTTAAATTATTCCTCCAAACTATTTCTCATTAAGTGACAGCCTGACATAGTATATTGATGTGACATCTAACATAACATATTTTAAAATTAATATCAAAATTAATATTAATATTAATATTAAAATTAACATAAATATAATATTAACAATAACATTAAATTTAAATTTAAATTTAAAATTAACATTAATATTAATATTAACATGAAAAATTGGATAATTAATTTTTTTGGTTAAAATTTGTCATGTCAGCTGCTATGTTAGATGATACATAATATTTTTTAACATTCTACGTCAGCTCAGCTGTCACATAAAGAGTGACGATTTAGCGAGACAATTTAGAGATACAAATAGTATTACTCTTTTGTATTTGATGAACTTATTGATCTACTATTAATGAAATTTACTTAGTAATTTCTTGATCCCATCTTTTGTTTATTTTTGGGTGGTAAGGAGTGGGGTGTTGGTGGTGGCCTGGGGCTAATTTTCAACGTTGTTCTACAAATGCTTACAACGACACCAAATTATCGTCGTTCGCTTCTTTTCCCTTTCTATCTTCTTAACTTTGACCTTTTATATATGTTTGTCATATGGTTCATAATTAATTTTGTATTTACTAATGCTATTTATTTATTTCAAATTATTCCTCCAAACTATTTCTCATTAAGTGACAGCCTGACGTAGTATATTGATGTGACATCTAACATAACATATTTTAAAATTAATATCAAAATTAATATTAAAATTAAAATTACCATAAATATAATATTAACAATAACATTAAATTTAAATTTAAATTTAAAATTAACATTAACATTAATATTAATATTAACATGAAAAATTGGATAATTAATTTTTTTGGTTAAAATTTGTCATGTCAACTGCCATGTTAGATGATACATAATATTTTTTAACATTCTACGTCAGCTCAGCTGTCACATAAAGAGTGACGATTTAGCGAGACAATTTAGAGATACAAATAGTATTACTCTTTTGTATTTGATGAACTTATTGATCTACTATTAATGAAATTTACTTAGTAATTTCCTGATCCCATCTTTTTTTTATTTTTGGGTGGTGAGGAGTGGGGTGTTGGTGGTGGGGGCTAATTTTCAACGTAGTTTATGTTAACATAAATTATTCTTGGTGGCCAAAATGTAATTATTGAATTAGAAGAAAAAAAAAATATCATGTGAATCCCAATGTTAGTGACTAGTGAGTGAGTCTAATTATTTTAACTTGCTTCGTCTGTGAATTTGATCTTCCCAAAATTAATGGCGCCCCCCCCCCCCCCCCCCGTTCACATGCATGAGAATCGAACCTTGTGTTAGCAAGGTTAGTTTTGGAATTTAAATATTTTGAACATGATCATTGAGCTGGCATATATAATTCTCACTTTTATATTTTTGTACTTTGTAAAGTATGACTTCATATGCTAGATTTTGAATCTTTATCATATTTTCATTTGGAAAAAAAATTCATAAATATGTTATCTAAAGTTATTTATGTTTATTTTGTATTTGAGTGCAATGAAGAGTTATTTTCAAATCTGCTATTTTTAGGGGTCATCATTATTGGATTTTGGACCAAAAAACTAATTGGACTGAACCGAATGGCTCGACTTGAAAAAAAAAATTCGATTTTGGTTTGAAAATACTAGAATAAATTATTCAGTTTCGGTTTAAATGGGTTTTGGTCCAAAAATCAAAAATCAAATAAAATTTATGCAATTATGTAAATACTCTCAATTTTATTCATATTTTAAAATATGTATATTTTGAAAACAACAATTTTATGTATGTGTTTTGAAGTTCAACTTTCGACACAACTTTGAAATACAACAAATATGTATATAAAAGTTATATTTTTTTAATATAATTTAACCACGATCCCAACTTTGAATCCAAACCATTACACAGTAGAAATAACTCAACCGAACAAACCAAATCGATTATTTGGGTCGGTTCAATTTCGTATTTGGATAGTTTCGGTTCGGATCGGTTTCGATTTTGAATAGTTTCGGGTCGGTTTCGGTTTTGAAGTTTTAGAATTTCGATTTATTCAATTTTTGACTATTTCGACTCGGTTGAAATCCAATAAACTGGACCATGTTTAGCCTATTGTGTAACATCTTAAAAAACAGTCTTTTAAGTTTCCTCAAGTCCCATTGTCTTCATTTTCAATAGTTTAGCAACAAATTTATTCTGTAAAATAACTTACAACTTTTTTGATCAGCTATTTTAGTTTATAATTACTAGACATGTCAAATAAACAAAAGCTGTTGACAACAACTTATAACCGCTCTGATGACCAACTTACAATATAGTTTCCGTCTTCAACAACACAAAAACCATCCTTAAATACGCAGAGATGGCTAAAACAAATCCAATTTGAACTATGGATGTTCAGAATATGTATTGTAAGTAGACCATATGACGGTGCTATTTTATCCGCAGCTTTTGTGACTGACAATTGGCCTGCCGTCACATGTGAGCCTCTCATTGGAGAGGCGGTCCGGATTTTAAGGAGGTGGAGTCCAAATAACCCAGGAGGACTGCCACGTGGGTGCGGACCATGGACCGTCACGTCCATCTGTTGGAACTATTGCTCCACTGTTTCGACATTTGAAAATTTCGCGATCAGAAGTTTGGACAATTAAGAACAAAATGAAACTATACAACTGGATGAGAACTTTTTATTATTTGAAAAATTGTTCAAAATCTTTTTAATTGGAGCCAAGCTATAAGAGTGCAAGAATTAGCAGCATTTGTGTAGCCTACAATGCTCTAGCAAATGTCTAATTATATTAAGTACCTAAACAAAACAAATAAATTAAAGCGATTCAAACAATCGCCAAAAGTAATAACTACACTAGAAACTGTTGGTAACATATTTTGTTTTGAGCAAAAGCTCAAGTCCAATTTTCATTTAATCCCACATACTCCTCATTTATTTTGACCTTTATAAACCCAATAAATTGGTAACATTTGACATCTTAAATCTTGTCCAGATACATTGTATCACATGTTTTTTATTTGAATTATTTGTAATGTTTAATTCTTTATTGGCTGGATTAAATTGCTTTCAATATCCATTACTCTATGATCGTTGGAGAAAAGTCTATATATTGAGGCCTATCTCAATACTTCGGTACACACCAAAAAAATTCCTTTACGAATACTCTCTTCTCTAATCTCGTCTTTTCCGATCCGAGCTTTCCATTCTTCGTTGTTGCTCTGGACAGAGCTAAGTCGGGGTCACTCTCTCCAAGTCGTGTGCGGCAAAGAGATTCCGGTGGAGCGGGAATTTTAGCACTATGAGCGTTCGGATCCAGTCTGCACATAGACCTGGACTAACTCTTAGGGTAGTGCTACGTGCGTGACTTCTCCGGATGCCGGTAACATTTACATATTTTATTTTGTATGCAGATTTTTAAGTGAAGAATATTGAAGAAATTCCAACATTCTAAGAGTTACGTCAATATACACAAAATATCTGTTTGCTGGTAGCATTCAGAAACTCTTCTGTTAGCTTACTGTTACCATTAGAAAACTTTTCGAATTTTTTTTATTACTGTTAGCATTCGAAATTTTTTACTTTGGCTTCCTGTAAGCAAATTATTTGTTAGTATATAGTGTTAACATATATATATTTGCTTCCTGTAAGCAAATTGTGTTAGCTTCCTTTTAGCATATAGTGTTAACAAGTTTTTCTTTTAGCATATATATTGTTAAAAATTCCATCATATTAAAAACTGTATCTGGTAGTATATAGTGTTAACATATATCTGTCAACATTTTGTAAGCAACAATTCGTAAGCAACATATTGTTAATTTGCTCCAATTTGTTGATCACCTTGATTATGTCAATTTGCTTGCTGTCATTTATTATACTCTCTAAATTTTTGTCATATTGTTATTAGCAAAATATTTGATTACAATTAGTCCTCTTAACATTTTTGCTTCAAGAAAGTAGTTCCTGATTACTAGCAGAATATTGCTTCTTACTTGCAGAATATTTGATTACAAGTTTATTCTGTTAAAAGTTTACAATATTTTTATTATAAAATATTTATTTTTTTAACTACTTGTAACACCCAGTTTTCTAAATGAGGGTAATTTTGGAAATTTGTAATTTTAATCTTTTATTAATGATATTTAAATCATGATATGATTCTTGGTGATTTTTAATCATTTAAAACTATTTTAAAATAGTGACTTGTGATTTTGATGTGCTTGCTAGCGTAACCCGAGAGACTATCTGATCTAGAGCCCAACCATGGCATTAGGATGATTTATTTTCACTTTTGAGCATGAGGGTATTTTGGTCATTTGGCCTCCTTGAATTATTTGATGATTTATTTAATTGGTATTTTTGATTTTTGACTTGAGCTAGTTGAGACTTGTAGACTAGCCTAGAAGCTAACCCTAGATGGTGACCCTAGTCTAACTCTAGTTAACCTACTTTTAGTCATTAGAATTTAGTTTTAAGGTAGGGGTGATTAGTTGAGTGAAATTAGATAAAGACTAGTGACTTAAGTCAATGACTTATGACTTACCAATTTAAATACTAGTGATTAAGCCATAGGCCCATGACTTAAGCCCAAAACCAATTCTAACCCAACTATGGCAGCCACTATTAGGGTTTCCCCTTGCCTATAAGTAATCTCTTAGTGTGTTCTTGCCTCTTTTTAAGTTTGCCCTAATTTTGGAGGAGAGATATTTTTCCCTTTGCTCTAAAATCCCATTTTATTCATTTTAACTCCTTTTTAACCCTAGTCTTTTGCATTAGGATCTAATTTATGTTTATTTACTGATTTTGGAGGATCACCTCATTTTGTGTGCCATTTGGAGGATTGGAGTTGCCATTTGGAATCTTTTCTTTGAAGTTTTTCTTGAGTTTTGATACTCAATAGGTAAACCATCTAAACTTCTATTTTTTCCTGATTTCTTTGACTATAAGGTTAGGTTTATGGGTTACCTAACTGTCCACGAGTTTTGGGCACAATTTGTGTCCAATTCGTGTCCGTATCGGACACGTATCGTATTGGTAATATAGGTGTTTGTAGAAATGCCACATAGGAAGTTATTTTCATATTTTTGAAAAGTGATTGCATAGATTTGTAGATCTAGGTGAGTGTATTAATATTTGTGAAGGTGGTGTGGTATTTTGTGTCCATTTGTATCGTGTTTTTTCACCTGGACCGCAGCACGAGCCTTTAGGCCGTGTCCTGCATCTCGGGGGCTGTATCTCGGGATACAGGACACGTCGTGACCTGAAATTTTGGGAAAAGCAAGGGAAAATGTCTGCCACCATGCTCCCAAAATTTGGGAGCATCTCGTGGTGTACACGTGGAGAAATCCCACTTGCACTGGCCGCGCTGTCGCGCGCGAGCTTTGCGCGTGCACATGCACGACTGACACGGAGTTCGTGTGTGTCTATGTGTCACGTGGACACGTATCAGGGTGTCAGGACCCTAGACCTAGACACATTTGACACTGGGACACAAGCTTAGGGTTTGTGTCGTGTCGTGTCACGTGCGCGAGGCCAGTGAACACGTGCACGAGATACTGTTTTGCACTGTGTTCAGTTTCTATTTATCTAGTGTTTCATTCCACTTTTAATTGTTTAAATCATGATTAAATTGCTAATTAAGATCCTAGACATGTTTTTTAGTATATGTTAGTTGATTATTACATTTTAGATTAGGCTGTTTGATAAGAAATGGGATTCGAATGTGAGTTTGGCTGTCGACTGATACATGATCTACATTTCCTGTTCCTTATGTTCATTCCTATTTTATCTGATTTAAACTAATGTTTTCAGTATCATAAATGATCCTACATGTTATTTAATTCATGACTAGTTCAATGTTACATTTATATTAGGCTTTATGGCTCATTACCTATGATTTGGGTTTTCGATAATGTGTAGGACTGATACATGTTTCAATTCCTGTTTTCTTATGTTCATCCTATTTTAATTTGTTTTAATTGATGTTAGATAGTCATGTATGATCTCACATATTTTTTAGTTCATGATTAATTAGATTTACTTATTCGAATAGGCTTTGTGATATGGAATGGGAATATTGACTTTGAGTTGGCTTTCAATGTGTACTGACTGATACATAGTTCTCAATACCTGACATTGATTTCCTTTAACCCCCAAAACCTGAGAATACTGAGAACTAGTTTCTTTTCTTAATTTAAACTGTTCTCCATTTTAAACTGATTCAAATGCTCAGATTTAAGGCTAATAGCCATGTTGAATTGAATGTTAAATCGATTTCCTTTTCTTTAAACTGTTTCATATGGAACTGTCATTTAGTCCATTAAATGAACTGTCAATGTATATCCAGGATGTCACTCCCTGTTTTTCCAGTTACACACTGTTGTATTTGCACTAATTCCTATTGACACTGAACACATGTACACTACACTGTTTTACAGTACACTGTTTGTTTCTATTCCTGTTTATTCACTGTTCTTCCCATTACACTGATTTGATTCAAATGTAAACTGTCAATTTGTTTCCAGTTTAACACTACACTGTTTTCCTATTTCACAGTTTATACCCTGTTTGTAATGCACTTCCTATTGACACTCTCTTGTCACTCATACACACACATGCTCTCATGTCTCTCACACACACACACACATGTACACCATCACCTTTCCATTTTCCTATCCTTCATGATGTATATATATACATATATATATATATATATATATATATATATATATATATATATATATATATATATATATATATATATATATATATATATGTGAGATGCATATATAGGCAGCCTATATGTTATATGTAGTACTATATTATATTATATATATATATTAATATGTGTATATATGATATGTGGGTTGGCTTAGGCATGATATTGCCTATAGCCTAGGGCACGACCCATGGGTGTGTCTGTATGCTTAGTGAGTGTCTAGTTGTCTTGTACAGTCTAGAATTGGTGTGTGCTTACTAGAATAGATTAGTTAGACTAGTATAGACTTGTTGACTTAGGTTTGACTTAGTTGACCTAGTTTGACTTCTAGGGTTGACCAGAGTTGACCAAGAGTTGACTTTGGTCTAGATTGACCTAGATTCATATAGAATACACTGAATTGCATCTTAATATCATTTTAGACTTATAGTGACTTGTACTGTTTTATAGGAGACAGACACCACTCCTCGGACAGTAGATATTCTTCAGATACTCAGGATACAGGCGAGTACATTCTCTGATCATTTCATATCCTGTTAGAATTATTCTCCTGCTTTAGATTACTTTACTTGATGCTGCCACGTTGGTCACACGGATTAGTACTATATGGATCCTTTCTTGAGATGTTATCCCCTCAGGGAGCATCGGATACTACATGTTCTGTGCATTTTACTTACATTGTGTATCACTATGCTTCATGGTTCATTGAATCGCTTGTGACATGTACTCTCATGATCATAGAGTCTTCCATGAATCCCCCCATTTATGGGCACTCCTAGAATTCCCATTTATGGGACTATCATGTATCACCCTTCGGGGGCCATTACATGAATCATAACATAATCTGGCTGGATCCTTGTGTATTGATTGGGGGTACGGGGGAGTAGAAGTAGACATGTGAATAATATCCAAGTAGTGTAGCATCAGAATCATTCCGTAGTATAGCATCAGAATCATCCTATGCCATTCACATGTCTATATTGTACTCTGACTCACTAGCCACTGTTAGTTCTCTATTTATAGTAGATATTTCTATTACAGCTATCTCCTTTACATTCTGTACTTTCTTTCAGTTTTCTGTATCTTACTCTAATGTATGATTATATTTTCTAACCTGCTATGATCTGTTGAGATGTACTGTACTCGCTCCCGTCTTGACTGGACCTGTTGAAAATTTTACAGTGAATGAGGAGGCTCTGGTGTCTACCCATTATGATGTAGCTTTAGACAACACTTGTGACTTGGACCCACTTGCAGTAGAGGATCTACCACCAGTGGTTTAGACTGCTAGCTTAGACTCTAACCTTGTCTTCTCATTGATACATTATTGTATATACTGGGAGTTGTTTTATCTGATGTTTCTGGATATGTATTTATCTTAGACACTTAGACTTTATCCAGATTATTTTCTCTGTGGATTCATGTTGTTCCTATCTATCTATCTATCTATCTATCTATCTATCTTTTATCGTGCTCTACCTTAGATGTGATTGAGACTGTATTTGCTATGTCACATCCATTCGGAGTGTGTATACTGTACAGGTACCTTTATATTGTTAGATATTGACATAGGACAGCGTTCTACCGCCGACACTGCGGCGTAGGCTGGACGCTGTTACGTACTCGTACCCTCACGGTGGGTGCGGGTCGTGACACGTTTTTAGTGGTGGCCCATGCAGGTCTAGTTTGTGTAGTGGTACTTGAACTAGAGTATCACTACAGCCTACGGTAGGAATTAGAATATTTTTGAAGGTACTCAATCATACTAGGAAAAACTCTTAATCAGATTCATTTATCTAAATTTGCTGTTTATTGTCTTCCCTTGAATATAAACTGCCTTCCTTTGAATTTTTGCTTCATTCCCAGTAATTGCTTCTTGTTTTGATCTGTCTTTATGATGGTTATGGAGACATGATATCATCGCTCCGGTCCGGAGAATACTATCGAGAGGCTGGCCACCTCTCGTTCTGCTCATTAGGGCCTTGAGACCGCAGCTCCTATTGTGCCAACTCAGGTTGGCATTTCTGCTACATTGGAGGTGCACATCCGTCTGTACAGAGACCTTTACCCGTCATTCCTGATTTCTTTCAGCAACAGCGGTTCATGCAGCATCAACAACAGACCAGAAAAAACTAGCAGGGGCAAGCTATCGTCAGGACAGTCGAGGATGCATAGACCATTAGAGATCTTGTTGTAAGTTCCTTTCTTCTCGATTCTATTTCCACAATTGCCTCTTATAACTATCTTGAAATCCGATTCCATCTGTTCCTTGTTGATTGATTAATTTTGTCCTATTGCTCTTTTGTTATGTTTTTTTTTCTTCTGAAAAAATCATATGGGCTAGGTCACCTAAATCATGGGATCTAGAATCTTCGATAGTCGTGTTAGCTGGCATAGTGAGGATATGTAGTCAGATTTTGGACGTATTCTCGGATGTGGGAATTTAAGGTTTTTGCCGTCGTATGCGGCAATGCAAAAATTTTTAAATACCATGAACCTAGAGGTATGTACCTTAGTCAAGGACTCTGTGATTATCGTTGCCTTGCTCACTAGCATGACGAAGACTCTGAGTAACATGATTTTGGATAGACGCATATGATTATACCCTTCTGTTGTTATAAATAACTTAGGAGTAGGGATATTTAGTTTTGTAGAGCTTATTCATATGTAGTTCTTTCATAGTGTAATGATATGACGACTTGTAGAGTGTCTGTACCCTAAGGATGATAGTTAGCATTGGTATTAGAATAGTAACCTATTGTAGATGATTTCCCTGTTATTTATAATACCAACCAGTTTATATATAGGATGTTAGTATGCCTTACAGCCTTGATGATTGTTATTACTTTTCTTACTTTTTTCTAATGAGGCACCCATGACCAGAGCCTGTGCTTGAGTATAGTTGCAGTTCACCTAAGACTGAGAGGTCTATATATATAGATAGGTTGCAGATGATATTGGCATATAGGATATGGGTTGGTACCTATAGATCATTGTTGTGTAGGATTATTGACATGTTGTTAGCCTATATTGGTCTACTTCCTATTTTAGTAAGTTCTCTTTGTGTTGAGTTCAGTCATGTTGATCAACCTTTATAGGCAGTGTGCAGACCCTTCACTAGATACCCTGTCCCCTTGGTTCAGACTTGTACAAGTTGTTCACTGCACTCAGCTTTCATTTCCTACCATATTGTATCATAGATTTCACTGGACCATTGTTCAGGCCCCAATTATTAACTCACCAATATAACCATCAACCACTTATCATATTCTGCATATCTAGAGAGTTAGTATCATGTATATTAGAGGTCTGCACTCATCCTTCCTTCTGTACATGGTGACCTACTGTATCTTTTAGCATTTATCTTACTTGATAGCCTTACAATACCCTTCAGTATAGTCCATTTAGTACAGTTGTATTCATTGGGGGTATAATGTGGGTTGTTGATAAGAGTTCTCCCTTTATCATTGTTCTGTCCCTCTTTCATTGTATTAGATACAGATGATAGCCCATCTGTCCAGATACATGTCCAAACCCTTTCTTTCATTGTTGGTTCGGTCATCCAAAAGCCTTTACTTGGGCATTGGTTCAATTTTCTATATGAAGGTGTCCTACATATCATTGTCCTACATGTGATTGTTCTGTATCTTCATGTGCATCCATGCTACACCACTGTTCTGTCCCAACACACCCTGCAGTATCTGACCTCTTCTTGAAGTGATAGGCATGTAGTAGGGAGTTGGTGTTATTATACTTGAGTAGAGTTGGGGTGATGAGGGTAAAGCATATATATATAGCTGGTATATATGTAATGTATTTTGATTGGTATGTAGCCTGCACCTATTTGCAGTATACTGCCTATTGTATTTCCTGTACACCAGTTTGGTTTACTTCCTTCAGACCACTGTCTTGCATGTAGTTAGTTCAGCCAGATAGAGAGGAGAGCCCAGGTTGATCTAGAGGCATGTTTCAGTCACCATGTAGGTTTTCTTTCACTTTAACTATACAAGTGGACCCAAATGTTCTAAATTTTAGCTTATAAATTCAGTCTCCTTAGCACCATTTCCTTTTGCCTATATTGATGATTCTGACCATTCATCCTTAGCCAAAATTCTAAGCTTTTGATTCAGTCCCTTATAAGTTTAGTCTACTTAACACTTGGTTGATCAGTCATATATATATAGATGATATACTTAGGATATATGTGATGGGTTGTTGTTCTTGAGCATATATATATATATATGTGGTATTTGGGATTGGTGTGCTTAGCTTGTAGGTATTTAGTTATGGGTGACTTGATATGATTGGGAAGTTAAGAGCTAGCCTATTATAGAGTTTTTCTTTTGCTAATCTCTAGTTGCCAACACCTAGATAGCTAGCATAGGTGAAATCCTAAAAAGTTGACCAGTTGATGACCAAGTACTTGGATGTTGAGAAATTGACTAGTTGTTGACCAGTAGTTGACCATTGTCAATGTTTGACTTAGTTGACTGGAGATAGGATTAGAAGCAGGTTGTTGTTGAGTTGATGATCATGTTTGATTATTTAGTAACTTGATACCTTGATTGTGATTAGGTTGGAGACATGATTTTTTTTGCGAATATCTCCGACTCGTGGCACTATACGTTTTGGTGGAGGTGGAAAGCTTAGCCCGCGCTTCATCGGACCTTTCGTGATCAGCGGGAGAGTCGGTAACGTGGCATATAGGCTAGACTTGCCACCTGCACTAGTGGGTGTCCACAACGTATTCCATGTATCACAGTTGAGATGGTACGTGGCTGACCCTAGCCATGTGCTTGATCATTCAGAGATTGAGGTAGGGCCTACTCTCAGTTATCCAGAGCAGCCAATGGAGATTCTGGATCGCCGGGAGAAGGTGCTGAGAAACCAGGTGATACCCTTGGTTCGCGTCGCATGGAGGCATCATTCTCCAGAAGAATTCCTGGGAGCGGGAGGATGAGATGCGCGAGCGATACCCATATCTGCTTGCACCGTGGGGTATGATTATATATCCTTCTCATCAGTGTAGTTTCGCCTTTAATTTCGTGGACAAAATTTTTCTAAGGTGGGTAGGATTTAACACCCAGTTTTCTAAATGAGTGTAATTTTAGAATTTTGTAATTTTAATCTTTTATTAATTATATTTAAATTATGATATGATTCTTGGTGATTTTTAATCATTTAAAACTATTTTAAAATCATGACTTGTGATTTTGATGTACTTGCTAGCATAACCCGAGAGACTGTCTGACCTAGAGCCCAACCATGGCATTAGGATGATTTATTTTCACTTTTGAGTATGAGAGTATTTTGGTCATTTGGCCTCCTTGAATTATTTGATGATTTATTTAATTGGTGTTTTTGATTTTTGACTTGAGCTAGTTGAGACTTGTAGACTAGCCTAGAAGCTAACCCTAGTTGGTGACCCTAGTCTAACTCTAGTTAACCTACTTTTAGTCATTAGAATTTATTTTTAATGTAGGGATGATTAGTTGAGTGAAATTAGTTAAAGACTAGTGACTTAAGTCAATGACTTATGACTTACCAATTTAAAGACTAGTGATTAAGCCATAGGCCCATGATTTAAGCCCAAAACCAATTCTAACCCAACCATGGCAGCCACTATTAGGGTTTCCCCTTGCCTATAAGTAATCTCTTAGTGTGTTCTTGCCTCTTTTTAAGTTTGCCCTAATTTTGGAGGAGAGGTATTTTTCCCTTTACTCTAAAATCCCATTTTATTCATTTTAACTCCCTTTTAACCCTAGTCTTTTGCATTAGGATCTAATTTATGTTTATTTACTGATTTTGGAGGATCACCTCAGTTTGTGTGCCATTTGGAGGATTGGAGTTGCCATTTGGAATCTCTTCTTTGAAGCTTTTCTTGAGATTTGATACTCAATAGGTAAACCATCTAAACTCCTATTTTTTTCCTGATTTCTTTGCATATAAGGTTAGGTTTAGGGGTTACCTAACTGTCCACGAGTTTTGGGCACAATTTGTGTCCAATTCGTGTCCGTATCGGACACGTATCGTATTGGTAATATAGGTGTTTGTAGAAATGCCACATAGGAAGTTATTTTCGTATTTTTGAAAAGTGATTGCATAGATTTGTAGATCTAGGTGATTGTATTAATATTTTTGAAGGTGGTATGGTATTTTGTGTCCATTTATATCGTGTTTTTCCACCTGGACACGCAGTACGAGCCTTTAGGCCGTGTCCTGTATCTCGGGGGCTGTATCTCGGGATACAGGACACGTCGTGACCTAAAATTTTAGGAAAAGCAAGGGACAATGTCTGCCACCATGCTCCCAAAATTTGGGAGCATCTCGTGGTGTACACATGGAGAAATTCTACTTGCACTGGCTGCACGCTATCGCACGCGGGCGGCTGTGCGCGTGCACAGGCACGACGGACACGAAGTTCGTGTCGTGTCTGTGTGTCACGTGGACACATATCAGGGTGTCAGGACCCTACACCTATGTCACGACCCGCACCCGTTTTTTTTTTAAACGGATACGAGACGTGTCCAAGCCAGCCTACGCCGCAGTGTCGGCGGTAGAACGCTGTCACGGCCATGAAGATCAAAAATCACAAATAATCCAATGCTCATTCACAGAAACTAATTTAACTTACAATGATCACAAGTTTTACATTTGTAGAGAATATAAACTTGTACAATGACTACAACTCCTCTATCTAACTAGTCTCTAGGCTTTTCGTCTGCAAATACACCCGTCACTCCCATGCTAAGTGAATCCACGGCTAACCTGAAAAATGTTGGTTTCCAGTCAGGAATGGAACGAGCACAATTCACTGAATGCAATTTCAAATAAAGAAAATGACTATAAGACAAAGGTTAGGCATCAATTATGAGTTTGAAAATAACAGTAAAGCCGTAAGAAAAATTAATAGTAATAAATAGACCAATATATTTTTCCACCGTTAGAAGTACCTTTGATATGTGATCAGTCTGGGCCACTACACCGCACGGTCTACAAGGTCTACTTGCATGAAAAATAAGCACGGGCTACACTACTTGCAGAAAATAAACACGGGCTACACTACTTGCAGAAAATAAACACGGGCTACACTACTTGCAGAAAATAAACACGAGCTACACAACTTGCAGAAAATAAACACGGGCTACACTACTTGCAGAAATAAACACGGTCTACAAGGTCTACTGCATGAAAATAAACACGGGCTACGGTCGGATCACACATCCTTGGTACTTCTCATTCCCGACTCGACAATTTTATAATAGAAAATAATCACATAATCAATGTCCAATCAATAAAATATAGTGAAAATCAATATCGAAATACAGACAATAAACTGTACTCGCCTGTGGTCCTCTGCTGGTGAAACCGACAATCTGAACCACTCAATGTGCCACAATAGTAAAAACCCGTACAACAGTTCCCGGAAGCTGAAATAAACATTACCAATGTTCTCAGAATAGTCAAAATAGCTAGAATTGCCTGTCCTTAAGTCCAATTCTGGACACAGGGGCAAAACGGTAATTTCGGGCAAAAATGATGTCCGCCGTTGGACCCGCTTTGCACCAAAAAGCGTGCCAGAGTCAACGATCTCTAAAGTCGTCAAACTACGTGTCTACGGATCCAGTTTTCCGATACGAACCCAACCGTATGTCCAGAGTTGGATTCCGGTGGGCCGTGCACAAAATCGCCCGTTGTGTGGGACCGTGGGGCCCGCAAAACGACGTCGGATTTAACTGTCTCAGAATTGGACCAAACTTGGCATGCAGGGCCAAAAAAATGATACGGTCCTGTTGGCACAAGTTTTGTCTCGATCTGACGAGCGTGCACAAAGTTATGACTGAATTTGCATTGTATGGATACGGGGCGATTTCGACGGATACGCGTCGAATTCGTCGCGCACACGCGACCAATTTGAATTCCGTCAAAGCCCACACGACCACGAAGCCGTCTCGCAGCTTTCGATGCTTACGGTGCGCGACCACGTCGCCCGGAATGGCGGGACGCACGTCGTGTGGGACAATTTTCTAGTTTTTAAAACAGGTTTTTGGGAAACTTTGGGATTCGATTTCTCGACGTGTAGTCGATGATTTTCAAATCCGCAAAAAGGGTTGTGAAGCTCTATATGTTGTCTTCAAACATTGTTCAGAGGGTTTATCAAAATGGTCACTGGATTGATCGGGATTGATCTTCCAACATGGGTTCAAGGACTGGGTTTTCTGTCCTGTCTCGGACTGTTTTTCGACAACTTCGTGTCGAATTATCGGGCAACCTAAGGCTTTCTATTAAAAACTAATTGAAGGGATATATAGCCCTATAGGTTGTCTTTCCAACGCATATTCGGGTTTATAAAAAATACAAAAAGTCGAGGGAGAATTCTTACGACGAAGTTGTGCTTGGACTGGCTGTCATTGCTCGCGGTTTGTTCGCGCGCGTGACCTCCGGTGATCGGCCGCACATCTGCTGCCGGCGGCGACTGCCTGGGGCGGCGCGCAGGCCCAGGACGTGGTCGCCCGTGTTTGGGAGGAGGGTGGCACGATGGATGTGAGAGGAATCGGTTAGGGTTTGCGATTTCTCTTCACGTAAGTGTGCGTGCGTATATATATACGGAGGAACGGGAGCACAGGGCTTGGGTGGCCTGGTATTACTGCTACTTAGAGAATAGCCCGAGCTCAGGCTTAGGGTGGGAAGGCCCGGCTGGGCTCGTGAGCATATGGGGCTCGGTTGGGCTCTGTTGTGGAGAGCAGGGGAGGGCTTGAATGGGTTTTATTTCATTGATCAATCATTAGGTTTGCATAAACGGTTCTACCTGGTTGGCCATGTATGTGACCAAGTGAAGTGAGGTGTAGCTTAAGGCTGATGGCAACCAACTACAACCCGGACTAAGCTGATGTATGATTTGCATGCATGCATGTTGTTGTTGCAGCAACTTGCAACTAGTATACATTGAAATGAATTGAATTGAATTTCAATTCAATTCAAACATTCATTTCATTTTAATTCAATTCAATTCACTACTATACTATATAATCATAATAATAACAGAGGCCACCACCATTTGCACTTGTTGCTTTAGGAAGTGGTACAAGTCATATTTGTGAGGGTCGAGTGTTTGTTGTGCACATATTTTCTTTCCTTCATTATTATCTCCATACATATATATATATATATATATATGTATATATATATATATATATGTATATATATATATATATGTATATATATACATATATATATATATATATGTATATATATATATATATATATATATATATATATATATATATATATATATATATATATGTGGTACAAGTCATATTTGTGAGGGTCGAGTGTTTGTTGTGCACATATTTTCTTTCCTTCATTATTATCTCCATACATATATATGTATATATATATATATATATATATATATATATATATATTTTATATATATATATATATGAAAATATATATATATATATATATATATATATATATATATATATATATATATATATATATAAAATATATATATATATATATATATATATATATATATTATATATATATATATATATATATATATATATATATATATATATATATATATATATATATATATATATATATATATATATACACACGTATACTTTTGTATACTTATATATACACAGATATACACATATATCATATATAGATTTTATATTATTATACCTATATATATACACGTACACACATATATAATTATACACATATACACACATATATAGCTATTTTATATATTTAGATATACGCACACATATATTAATATGAGCTCCTATATATATAAATAACTATACAGTAAATATACCTTTATATACTAAATACCAATTATTTATGAAAATAAATAATAACCCATTAAAACAAATTGCCAATACATATATGCAGTTTATGTATATATATATATATATAAATACACACACATACATATATTTATCCTTTTGATAAAGAGTAAATTTAATAATAACTAATGAAAATAAATTGTTTATTCTCAACAACCACAATAATAATATTAATATTATATAACCTCAACAAAATAATAACAAAAATTAATAAGCCAATAATTAATTATTTATAAACTCTAAAAATCTCCATTTAAATAAAATAAATAATAGTAAAATATTTCAAAATTTTCGGAAATGGAGCATCTCGTGGTGTACACGTGGAGAAATTCCACTTGCACTGGCTGCACGCTATCGCACGCGGGCGGCTGTGCGCGTGCACAGGCACGACTGACACGAAGTTCGTGTCGTGTCTGTGTGTCACGTGGACACATATCAGGGTGTCAGGACCCTACACCTGGACACACTCGAAACTGGGACACAAGCTTAGGGTTTGTGTCGTGTCGTGTCACGTGCACGAGGCCAGTGAACACGTGCACGAGACACTGTTTTGCACTGTGTTGAGTTTCTATTTATCCAGTGTTTCATTCCACTTTTAATTGTTTTAAATCATGATTAAATTGCTAATTAAGATCCTAGACATGTTTGTTAGTATATGTTAGTTGATTATTACATTTTAGATTAGGTTGTTTGATGAGAAATGGAATTCGAATGTGAGTTTGGCTGTCGACTGATACATGATCTACATTTCCTGTTCCTTATGTTCATTCCTATTTTATCTGATTTAAACTAATGTGTTCAGTATCATAAATGATCCTACATGTTATTTAATTCATGACTAGTTCAATGTTACATTTAGATTAGGCTTTATGGCTCGTTACCTATGATTTGGGCTTTCGATAATGTGTAGGACTGATACATGTTTCAATTGCTGTTTTCTTATGTTCATCCTATTTTAATTTGTTTTAATTGATGTTAGATAGTCATGTATGATCTCACATATTTGTTAGTTCGTGATTAATTAGATTTACTTATTCGAATAGGCTTTATGATATGGAATGGGAATATTGACTTTGAGTTGGCTTTCAATGTGTACTGACTGATACATAGTCCTCAATACCTGACATTGATTTCCTTTAACCCCCAAAACCTGAGAATACTGAGAACTAATTTCTTTTCTTAATTTAAACTATTCTCCCTTTAAAACTGATTCAAATACTCAGATTTAAGGCTAGTAGCCATGTTGAATTGAATGTTAAATCGATTTCCTTTTCTTTAAACTGTTTCATATGGAACTGTCATTTAGTCCATTAAATGAACTGTCAATGTATATCCAGGATATCACTCCCTGTTTTTCCAGTTACACACTATTGTATTTGTACTAATTCCTATTGACACTGAACACAATGTACACTACACTGTTTTACAGTACACTGTTTGTTTCCTATTCCTGTTTATTCACTGTTCTTCCCATTACACTGATTTGATTCAAATGTAAAATGTCAATGTGTTTCCAGTTTAACACTATACTGCTTTCCTATTTCACAGTTTATACCCTGTTTGCAATGCACTTCCTATTGACACTTGTCACACATGTTTATCTCACACCATTGACACTCTCTTATCACTCATACACACACCTGCTCTCATGTCTCACACACACACACATATGTACACCATCACCTTTTCATTTTCCTATCCATCATGTATATGTGTATATGTGTATATATATATATATATATATATATATATATATATATATATATTATATATATATATATATATATATATATATATATATATATATATATATATATATATATTTTATATATATATATATATATATATATATATATATATATATAAAATATATATAATATATAAAATATATATATATATATATATATATATATTTTATATATTATATATTTTATATATATATATATATATATATATATATATATATATATATATATATATATATATATATATAAAATATATATATATATATTATATATATATATATGTGTGTGAGATGCATATATAGGTAGCCTATATGCTATGTGTAGTACTATATTATATTATATATATATTAATATGTGTATATATGATATGTCGGTTGGCTTAGGCATGATATAGCCCATAGCCTAGGGCACGGCCCATGGGTGTGTCTGTATGCTTAGTGAGTGTCTAGTTGTCTTGTACGGTCTAGAATTGGTGTGTGCTTACTAGAATAGACTAGTTAGACTAGTATAGACTTGTTGACTTAGGTTTGACTTAGTTGACCTAGTTTGACTTCTAGGGTTGACCAGAGTTGACCAAGAGTTGACTTTGGTCTAGATTGACCTAGATTCATATAGAATGTATTGAATTGTGTCTTATTATCATTTTACACTTATAGTGACTTGTACTGTTCAATAGGAGACAAACACCACTCTTCGGACAGTAGATATTCTTCAGATACTCAGGATACAGGCGAGTACATTCTCTGATCATTTCATATCCTGTTAGAATTATTCTCCTGCTTTAGATTACTTTACTCGATGTTGCCACGTTGGTCACTCGGATTAGTACTACATGGATCCTTTCTTGAGATGTTATCCCCTCAGGGAGCATCGGATACTACATATTCTGTGCGTTTCACTTACATTGTGTATCACTATGCTTCATGGTTCATTGAATCAATTGTGACATGTACTCTCATGATCACAGAGTCTTCCATGAATCCCCCCATTTATGGGCACTCCTAGAATCCCTATTTATGGGACTATCATGTATCACCCTTCGGGGGCCATTACATGAATCATAACATAACCTGGCTGGATCCTTGTGTATTTATTAGGGGTATGGGGGAGTAGAAGTGGACATGTGAATAATATCCAAGTAGTGTAGCATCAGAATTATTCCGTAGTATAGCATCAGAATCATCCTATGCCATTCACATGTCTATATTGTACTCTGACTCACTAGCCACTGTTAGTTCTCTATTTATAGTAGATATTTCTATTACAGCTATCTCCTTTACATTCTATACTTTTTTTCAGTTTCCTGTATCTTACTCTACTGCATGATTATATTTTCTAACCTGCTATGATCTGTTAAGATGTACTGTATGTCACGCCCCGATTCGGGGAATCGCTCGCTTTGCTTCGATTCACGCCGAATCGATCGTCCTCGCTAAGGCGTGATGCCGTACAAGTCTGGAGTTGCACTTGTACAAGGCTAGAACATGCACATTTATGTCATTTAGAACCATTTGAAAATAAGCCACAGTTGCGAAAACATTGAGACACAATATAGGAAGAAGAAATACTCATTTTATTCATAATTGTAGTCAGAATACAACTTTTCTCGATAATATTTGAAATGCCATTTCGGCTACATTGATTCATGAAAAGAAGTACAACTGATAGGCTGCCATGAAATAATTCCCCGTTCCATACATCATGCCCCTTTAGTACTTTGAAATGTAAGCAGCTATCTTTGAAATCTCCGCAATACTTTGTGCGTCTTTAGGGAAAAACAACTTGAAAGGAAACAGCAGTTCAGAAAGCTTTAATTCGGACGTGCGCCTGAGCCTTCTCTAGTACCTGTGGAGGAGGGGTCAGCACATTATAACAATGCGCTGGTGAGCCCCGTTGGCCCACTCAGCTAAACCAACATTTTATTAATGACAAGCATTTTAAAGATATGAAATCATTAGGGACAGGCAACATTTAGAGTAAATCACAATTCAAATGACATGGTAGTTCAATAAACCATGTTTACTTTACCATTGGCCGAATCCAGCTTTCCTGCATAAGATACAGGATAATAATAATATACTTACCGCCCCTGCATAAGACATTGATTAGCAAACATTCCCACGATGTGACCACTGGTGTTGTTAAACCATATGGACTCTTTTCATTCATTCATTTGCATTTGGGACTTCAAGATAATGAGATGACAGCACAGTAGGGAGCTAGCCTCTATGATGCCTCGCATTACTCATGTTTCCCCAAAGCACTTCATTATTTCCTCCTAGGCCGAATCGGTCCCGGCGCCCCGGTACCGTTCGAGGAAATTATTGCTCAATCCTTGTATACAAGTTGTCCATGGTCAGGCGAATGTGTGTCCGACTCGATATACACAATGTGCATAGAATATTTGAAGTAATAGGCAACATGTTCATTCTTAGCATTTCATAACCATCATTCTAGGCATCAATTCAATCATTTCAATGTTCAGTTCATTACAGTGTAATCAATTCATTTCAATGTTCGATCTCTAGCATCTTAGTGGTATTGACTTGTGGCATTAGCATCTTAATATCGATCAACGGATGTTGCAAGACAATTATTTAGTTGGCATGAAGGAATAGCGAGAGGGACAATACCACCACAGAGATCCACACTCACCAAATTAGAGAATCGCCGAGAGAGAGAGGAACACTTGTACGCTTAGCCTTCCGTCATGCGTCAGTCTGCATTGGTACCAAAAGTTTGGTTAATAATCCATCTCGTTGTGTTCTCTTCTCTCAGAATTCTCAAGAATGAATGCTATGCAAATCGATGAAAACGGGCAAGAATCAAATCATCAAAAATCATTCAAAAAAGCATCCATCAAAACCAAGCAACAAAACCAGCAGCAAAACATCCAAAGAAAACTCTTGGACGCATTTCAAGAGAAACCAATCCATTAGTTGGAAAGGTTCTTATGCACTTGTCTGTGATCGATTCGATGCCGACGGTAAGTTTCTCCAATACTCGGTTCCGACCGAGTTAGCCAAGCCACAAGCCTTACATAGTGAACAGCTAGGAGCGGGACACTACATAATATACCACTAAGAAAAAGTTTCGTCCTCGAAACTTAAAGCAAAAGTCCTACCTCAAAATCATCAAATAGCGAGGGGTATTTCACCCGCATCTCTTCCTCTAATTCCCATGTCGACTCCTCGACAGCATGGTTCCGCCACAGCACGTTGACCAGAGATACTGTCCGATTCCGCAAAACTTTCTCTTTCCTGTCCAAAATCTGGACAGGCTCTTCAGTGTAGGATAGGTCAGCGCTCAGCTGCAACTGATCGAAATTCACTACATGGCTTGGATCATGCACGTACTTCCGCAGTTGGGATACATGGAAGACATCGTGCACATCAGCCAAAGCCGAAGGTAGTGCAAGTCGATAAGCCACTGAGGCTACCTTCTCCAAAATCTCGAATGGTCCAACAAATCTCGGACTAAGCTTTTCTTTCATCCCGAAGCGCATCACACCTCGCATGGACGTGACCTTCAAGAAGACATGATCGCCTGCTGTGAATTCCAAAGGTCGTCGATGAACGTCCGCATAACTCTTCTGTCGACTTTGAGCAACTCTAAGTCTTTCTCGAATTAAGCGAACCCTCTCGACGGCCTGTTCCACAAGTTCTGGTCCGAGCACTTGCCGTTCACCGACTTCATCCCAGCATATTGGTGATCGACATTTCCGTCCATACAAGGCTTCGTACGAGGCCATTTGGATACTTGCCTGATAACTGTTGTTATAGGCAAATTCTGCTAATGCGAGATGTGCATCCCAATTTGTCTTCGAATCGAGCACGCACAATCTCAACATATCTTCAAGAATCTGATTTACTCTCTCTGTCTGACCATCAGTCTGCGGATGGTATGCCGTACCGAAGTTCAACTTTGTGCCCATAGCTGAATGCAGACTTATCCAAAATCGCGACAAGAATCTTCCGTCTCTATCCGACACTATCGAAGCTGGCACCCCATGTAATCGGACAATCTCATTTATGTAGATCTGAGCCAACCGTTCTACTCCCCATGTAACTTTTATTGGAATGAAATGTGCCGACTTGGTTAATCTATCCACGATAACCCAAATCGCATCATTTTCCTTCTGAGTTCTTGGCAAGCCAACTATAAAATCCATACAGATATTATCCCACTTCCACAGTGGAATAGCCAAATTTTGCAGTTCTCCGCCTGGCCGTTGGTGTTCGGCCTTCACACGCTGACAAGCCATGCATTGTGACACGAATAGTGCCACATCCTTTTCATACCATGCCACCAAAATGTGGAGCGTAGATCTTTATACATCTTCGTGCTTCCCGGATGCAAGGAATACTTCGCGAAATGAGCCTCGGTCAGTATTTCTTTCCTGATGTTCTCATCCTTTGGGACGCACAATCTCCCCTTGACACGAATAATGTCATCTTCAACGGTAAAGTCCGACGCCTTTCCTGCTAGAATCAACTCGCGTATCTTCTGCAGAAACGGGTCGTCCTTCTGAGCAATCTTAATCCTTCCCTGGAGACTCGGCTCAAGTTGTAACTGAGCCAACTGCATATTCTGCGGACGGATCCTGAACTCGATGCCCATCTCTTCAAGATCTCGTAGTACCTCTTTCGCTATTGATAGGGACCCAACAAATTTCCGACTCAAGGCGTCAGCTACCACGTTCCCTTTACCCGGCGTGTAGGAGATTGTCAAGTCATAGTCCTTGATCAATTCTAACCAGCGCCGCTGCCTCAAATTCAATTCCTTTTGTGTGAATATATATTTCAGGCTTTTGTGATCCGTGAAGATCTCGCAGGACACACCATAGAGATAGTGTCGCCACAATTTCAACGCGAACACAATCGCCGCCTGTTCTAAATCATGTGTTGGGTAATTCTTCTCATGCTGTTTGAGTTGTCTTGATGCATAAGATATTGTCTTCCCACGTTGCATGAGAACACATCCCAAACCAAGCCCCGATGCGTCACTGTAAATCTGAAATCCCTCTGAGCCCTCTGGAAGTGCTAGAATTGGAGCCGTGATGAGCCGCTGCTTGAGTTCTTGGAAACTACTCTCACAGTCGTCGGTCCACTTAAATACGACTCCCTTTTGGGTTAGGCGAGTCAAAGGCGCTGCAATTCTCGAGAAATCTTTCACAAATCTACGGTAGTATCCGGCTAAACCAAGGAAACTCCGTATTTCACTAGCTGATGCAGGCTGCTTCCAGTCTACAACTGCCTCAATCTTCTTTGGGTCGACGGCAACACCTTCTGCCGAAACAACATGTCCAAGGAACGACACGCTGTTCATCCAAAACTCGCACTTGCTCAGCTTTGCATAAAGTTGGTTGTCCCGCAGCGTCTGAAGTACTTCCCTCAAGTGTTCGACATGAGTCTCCCTGTCTTTTAAGTAAATCAAGATGTCGTCGATGAACACGACGACGAACTTGTCTAAGAACGGTCAAAACACTCTATTCATTAAATCCATAAAGGCTGCTGGGGCATTAGTCAAGCCGAATGGCATGACCAAAAACTCATAGTGTCCGTATCTTGTACGGAATACTGACTTAGGAACATCTTCGGGTCTGATCTTCAATTGGTGATATCCTGAACGAAGATCAATTTTAGAAAATACGGTCGTCCCTTGTAGCTGATCGAACAGATCATCTATTCTTGGCAAGGGATACTTGTTACGGATGGTTGCCTTATTTAGTTCTCTGTAATCGATGCATAGCCGCATCGTCCCATCCTTCTTCTTCACAAATAGCACTGGAGCTCCCCATGGAGATACACTTGGGCGAATGTATCCCCGGTCTCGTAACTCTTGTAGCTGCACCTTTAGTTCCTTCAATTCTGCCGGAGCCATCCTGTACGGCGCCTTAGATATCGGGCGAGTATCTGGAAATGTATCAATTATGAATTCAATTTCTCTATCCGGCGGCATCCCAGGTATCTCATCCGGAAACACATCAGGGAACTCTGCCACAATTTCGGTCTGATTTGAGCCTACACTCTTCATTCGAGTATCTTGGACAGAAGCGAGAAAGCCTTCACATCCCGAGTACAGCATGTGCCTTGCTGTAACTGCCGATATTACCATGGGTCCTTGGAACGCCGAGCCGCACGAGTAAGAGAACTCTGTTTCTCCGGTTAGGCAAAACACAACTCTCTTATCCGCACAGTCAATTGTTGCATGACAGGCGCTGAGCCAGTCCATACCCAAGATGATATCGTACTCCTTGATGTCTAGTACAATTGCATCCAGCGATAAAGTTTTTCCTCCAATTTTAATGTAGCCGTCCCTGCAAATCAAAGTTGCAGGCATATCTACTCCCGAAGGAGTGCTAACACACAAAGCTGTCTTTAGTTGAGTCATACAAAATTTATTTTCCGTTACAAAATCAGAAGAGATAAAGCAATGAGTAGCGCCAGAATCAAAAAGTACTCTTGCAGGTGTGCATTTATATAGCAACGTACCTGTTATAACATTCTTTGCGGTCTGGGCCTCTGCCTGAGTCAAGGCATAAACCCTTGCTTGTCCACCTGGTTGATTCGGTACATTTCCAGCTGGAGCCGGTAAGGCTGGTGGCGCTTCGCCACGATGTTGGTTGTTATATGAGCCCCGGTTGTGGTTATTGTTATGCCCACGATACTGATTGTTATTATGCCCACGAGGAGGATGCTGATTCCCTCCTCTATTTCTGCAGTCAGCTTCCTTGTGGCCCTGTTCGCCACATTTGAAACACTTCACCCGACAATCTTCAGATCGATGTCCCCAGCGGTTACAAATTTACAACGTTCTGCATGTTGAGACCCCCTATTATCTCCAGTATTATGACGCTTAGGTGCGTCATTCCTGCTGGCAGACCAAGGTCGTTTCTGATTGTTGAGTCCTTGGTTGCTCTTTGTTGTCTCACGACTAGCCGGCTTATGAAATCTCTCCATCTCGAGAGCTGTCTCGTACGCCTCCCGGTAAGACGTACATTTTCGACTTAGAACATCCCGCTCCAGGCCTTCATTCAAGCCTTGCACAAATCTTTTTCGCTTGGCATCGTCATTCGGTACCATGTACCCAGCGAATGCGACCCTCTTCAAAAACTCTGTCTCGTAGTCATGCACTGACATACTGCCCTGTCGAAGTGCAATGAACTCATTCTCTTTTTGTTGACGGACAGCCGGCGGAATGAATTGAGTAATGAAAGCCTGCTTGAAGGCCTCCCACGATATCTTTACATCCTGACTATTTTCGCAAAGTGCCTGTCTCTGCAAAATCCACCATTCCTGGGCCTTGAGGCGAAGTTGTACAGCGGCACACTCCACCCTCTTACTGCCCTGAATCTCTAACATTCGGAAATATCCCTCCAGTGTGTTCAAGAAGCCCATCACCTCATCTAGCTCCTCTTTCCCATTAAAATCAGGCGGGTCGCAACTTTTAAATTCGGAGAACTTGAAACTCGTCCTCTTCCGTGTCGGCGTCTCAGCTTTCTCTGTCGGCACCTCCACGGTCTCGGTTGTTGCGGCCTTTGCAGAAACATTGGAATCGGCCGTCAGCTTGGTGACAATCTGAGTCAGATTATCCACTTGTTTTTGTTGAGCCTCCAGCTGCTCCTGAAACTGATACTGAAGCTGCTCCTGAAGCGCGCGATGTTGAGCTTCGTTCTGCTTCCTCTGAGCCTCCATTTGCTTAATCAGTTTCTCAATCGGGTCCGACGATGAATTCGTTTTTGAGCTATCACCCTTAGTCATTCTACAACAAGGAAATAATTCCATTAGCACTCATAAAATATTTATGGGCTTATTATATGGAACATTATTTCATGCCAGCGCTATCGACACCATCAATCGAGAAAATTTGTATCAAGACTTCCTTTTGAAAATATGTTTAAAATCCGAGGATTCTAAACCGTGCTCTGATACCAACTTGTCACGCCCCGATTCGGGGAATCGCTCGCTTTGCTTCGATTCACGCCGAATCGATCGTCCTCGCTAAGGCGTGATGCCGTACAAGTCTGGAGTTGCACTTGTACAAGGCTAGAACATGCACATTTATGTCATTTAGAACCATTTGAAAATAAGCCACAGTTGCGAAAACATTGAGACACAATATAGGAAGAAGAAATACTCATTTTATTCATAATTGTAGTCAGAATACAACTTTTCTCGATAATATTTGAAATGCTATTTCGGCTACATTGATTCATGAAAAGAAGTACAACTGATAGGCTGCCATGAAATAATTCCCCGTTCCATACATCATGCCCCTTTAGTACTTTGAAATATAAGCAGCTATCTTTGAAATCTCCGCAATACTTTGTGCGTCTTTAGGGAAAAACAACTTGAAAGGAAACAGCAGTTCAGAAAGCTTTAATTCGGACGTGCGCCTGAGCCTTCTCCAGTACCTGTGGAGGAGGGGTCAGCACATTATAACAATGCGCTGGTGAGCCCCGTTGGCCCACTCAGCTAAACCAACATTTTATTAATGACAAGCATTTTAAAGATATGAAATCATTAGGGACAGGCAACATTTAGAGTAAATCACAATTCAAATGACATGGTAGTTCAATAAACCATGTTTACTTTACCATTGGTCGAATCCAGTTTTCCTGCATAAGATACAGGATAATAATAATATACTTACCGCCCCTGCATAAGACATTGATTAGCAAACATTCCCACGATGTGACCACTGGTGTTGTTAAACCATATGGACTCTTTTCATTCATTCATTTGCATTTGGGACTTCAAGATAATGAGATGACAGCACAGTAGGGAGCTAGCCTCTATGATGCCTCGCATTACTCATGTTTCCCCAAAGCACTTCATTATTTCCTCCTAGGCCGAATCGGTCCCGGCGCCCCGGTACCGTTTGAGGAAATTATTGCTCAATCCTTGTATACAAGTTGTCCATGGTCAGGCGAATGTGTGTCCGACTCGATATACACAATGTGCATAGAATATTTGAAGTAATAGGCAACATGTTCATTCTTAGCATTTCATAACCATCATTCTAGGCATCAATTCAATCATTTCAATGTTCAGTTCATTGCAGTGTAATCAATTCATTTCAATGTTCGATCTCTAGCATCTTAATGGTATTGACTTGTGGCATTAGCATCTTAATATCGATCAACGGATGTTGCAAGACAATTATTTAGTTGGCATGAAGGAATAGCGAGAGGGGCAATACCACCACAGAGATCCACACTCACCAAATTAGAGAATCGCCGAGAGAGAGAGGAACACTTGTACGCTTAGCCTTCCGTCACGCGTCAGTCTGCATTGGTACCAAAAGTTTGGTTAATAATCCATCTCGTTGTGTTCTCTTATCTCAGAATTCTCAAGAATGAATGCTATGCAAATCGATGAAAACGGGCAAGAATCAAATCATCGAAAATCATTCAGAAAAGCATCCATCAAAACCAATCAACAAAACCAGCAGCAAAACATCCAGAGAAAATTCTTGGACGCATTTCAAGAGAAACCAATCCATTAGTTGGAAAGGTTCTTATGCACTTGTCCGTGATCGATTCGTTGCCGACGGTAAGTTTCCCCAATACTCGGTTCCGACCGAGTTAGCCAAGCCACAAGCCTTACATAGTGAACCGCTAGGAGTGGGACACTACACTGTACTCGCTCCCGTCCTGACTGGACCTGTTGAAAATTTTACAGTGAATGAGGAGGCTCTGGTGTCTACCCATTATGGTGCAGCTTTAGACAACACTTGTGACTTGGACCCACTTGCAGTAGAGGATCTACCACCAGTGGTTTAGACTGCTAGCTTAGACTCTTACCTTGTCTTCTTATTGATACATTATTGTATATACTGGAAGTTGTTTTATCTGATATTTCTGGATATGTATTTATCTTAGACACTTAGACTTTATCTGGATTGTTTTCTCTGTGGATTCATGTTGTTCCTATCTATCTATCTATCTTTTATCGTGCTCTACCTTAGATGTGATTGAGACTATATTTACTATGTCACCTCCATTCGGAGTGTATATACTGTACAGGTACCTTTATATTGTTAGATGTTGACATAGGACAACGTTCTACCGTCGACACTGCGGCGTCGGCTGGGCGCTGTTACGTACTCGTACCCTCACGGTGGGTGCGGGTCGTGACACTACTACTGCTGCTTGTTAACAAGCCTTTGTACACAAATAATTTATTGAGGACATATTAAAATATTGCTTAAAACAATATTATGTTGCTTAATAAATAGCTTTCTGTCTATACTATTTACTTGTTTAATTACTACAATAATTGATTATTGTACTACTGTAGAAAATTGCCTACTTTCGATTTATATTTCTATCTTAGCAAAGTCTGTTGATACTTTAAACAAATACCTTTCATATATTTCATTATTGTCTTACCAAAAGTTTCTTAGCAAACTTTTCATTATACTTGCTTACTGTTAAAACCATTATCACATTTTAGTGCTTAATAAGTACTCATTAAATTATTGCTAAGCACAAATACATTTGCTTACTATTGATCAATTGTGCAACTAAGCACAGATACTTTTGTTTACTCTCAAACGAAATATATATCATTGATTAACATAAAAGCTTCATTGCTGCCATATTCAACAAACAACTATTTATTAATATTGTTGTTTTAGTCATCATATTGGTATTCACATTGCCATTTATTTCAATAATATCACAATTTATTACATTGGCAATACATATTGTCAATCTCATTTTCTACTATTAACTTTGTTACACAAATTGCTTAATTTGTTTGCTAAACTTATTTTAGGAATAATTTTGCCTACTATAGCAAACTTTGTTGAGCAACTTTTCTTGGCAAATTTTTCTAGCAAAGTTGTTGTCACTTATTATTGCTGTCACATATTAGCAAAGTTTCTTAAGCAAAGTGTGTTTCCACATATTATGCTTAATAAATATATATAAGACTGTTTATAGAAATCAACACCTTAGACAAACATTATTGTGTTACTACATTTTGTCAATACTAGTATTTTTCCTACTCAATATTTTAATTTAGGCTAAAGTAAACAAGTTATTGATTTAGTAAATTCCTTTATTTTTAAAGTTCTAAAGTAGAGATTTGTTTGGGTACAAGCCGAAAGGGCCCTTCTGTCAACAAGGCAAAAAATTGTCTGAGCGACCGGTACTTAAGTGTTCCCAGTGAACCTCCGCTTGCTGGGATCTGCCCCTACAGCTAATCCAATCTTATCAAAACTTGAAAAACCAAAATTTTAAAGGTAAATTACTAAAATCATTTAAACCGTTAATTTTTAACTTAAACCATCTTTATTGAGTAAACCCTATAGAAATCCATGGCAAACCCAAGCCTAATCACTAAGGAGACCTCCTTTAAAGGGAAATGCTCTAACAAGCCAGAGGCTAACATGATTCTGAATCAGTTTTATAGCTCCTTCGGGTATGTAAGCTATCAACCTATAATAAACATTTTTTTATCACTTTGATGATTGGTGGTTGGATTCTGGAGCAAATGTTCATTTTTTTTTTGATCGCTCTAGTTTTTCAAACTATCAAGAATCGGGTAGAGGAGGTGTGACCTTAGGAGATGGCTCAACAACACAGATTGTAGGAAGAGGAAGAATATATTAAAGATGAAATCAGGGAAAATTCTACCTCTCCATGATATACTTCATGTGCCGTCGGTTAGAAGAAACCTAGTTAGTGGAACCTTCTTGTAGCCTCAGGATACAAATTTGTAATGGAAGCAAATAAAGTAGTTTTCTCTAAGAATGATTTATTTGTGGGGAAAAATTTTGTGAAAGATGGACTTTTTATTTTAAGTACTATGAATAAAAGTTCAAATCCTTCTTTGGTTGTTTCTAATGTTGAATCTTCAAATGTTTGGCATGGCAGATTAGGTCATGTAATTTTAGGATCTATTAAAAGGATGATGAACTTAGACCTTATTCCTAAGACTCCTATTGATGATAAGCACAAATGTGAGATTTGTGTTCAAGCCAAACACGCAAGATTGCCTTTCAGATCTGTCCATAGGAATTCCGAACTTCTAGAACTTATCCATAGTGATGTTTTTGATTCCAATAGGATTTTAACCCGAGGTGGTAGAAAATACTTTGTTACTTTCATAGATGATCATTCAAAGTATTGTTACACCTACCTTCTTAAAACCAAAGATGAAGTTCTAGACAGATTTAAGGTTTATAAGTCTGAAGCTGAGAACCAGTTAAATAGAAAGATTAAGATCGTTAGATCAGATCGTGGTAGAGAGTATACCTCAAATGAAATGACTAACTTCTGTGAAGAACATGAAATTATTCATGAGGTAACCGCTCCTTATTCACCATAGTCTAATGGAGTTGCTGAGAGAAAAAATCGTACTCTGTTAGACATGGTAAATGCCATGCTTCTCAGCTCAGGAGCTCGTGGTAATCTTCGGGAAGAAGCCCTTTTATCAGCGTGTTATATCCTTAATAGGATACCCAATAAGACTAATGATAAAACCCCATATGAGTTTTGGAAAGGTCGAACCCCTAGGATTAATTATCTCAATGTTTGGGGATGTCTAGCTGAGGTAGGGATTCCAAAACCCAAATAGAGGAGGATAGGACCTAAGACTGTAGATGCTGTGTTCATAAGTTATGCCCTAGATAGTAATCCCAATATATTTCTTGTAACACATTCTGAAGTAAATAAAATATCTAATAACATACTTATAGAAACTAGAGATGCAGTTTACTTTGAGAATATATTTCCTTTTAAGGATAGAACCCCTTCATCTTCCTCCAACCCTACTCTTATTCCATCTACTAGTTCTCATGATCAAATACCTAGTTCTCAACCTAAACAAGTCATAGAACCTAGAAGGAGTAAAAGAGAACGGATTGAAAAGAATTTATGAGAAGGATTCTTCAAATTTTTGATAGAGGGTGATCCCTCAACGTATGAAGAAGCCATATCCTCTCATGATGCCCTTTTCTGGAAAGAAGCTATTAACAATGAGTACAACTCCATTTTGGAGAATAGTACTTGGTTTCTAGCAGACCTACCTTTGGGTAGTAAACCCATAGGTTGTAAGTAGATTTTTAAAAAGAAACTTAGAGCTGATGGTACCATAGAGAAATATAAGACTAGATTAGTAGCCAAAGGATTTACCCAGAAAAAAGGACTATATTTTGATACCTACTCTCATGTAGCTAGGATCACTTCTATCAGAACCCTCCTAGCCCTAGCTTTCATTCATGAATTGTTGATCCATCAAATGGATGTAAAGACATCATTTCCAAATGGAGATTTAAAGGACGAGATATATATGTGGAGCAACCTGAAGGTTTTATTGCTAAAGGCTAAGAAAACAAGGTTTGTAGATTAGTAAAATCTCTTTATGGCCTAAAGCAAGCTCCCAAACAATGGAACATCAAATTTGACAAAGTCATTATAGAATTTGGTTTTGTGCCAAATGAATACGACAAATGTTTGTATTCTAAAAATGCAAATGAAAGTTGTGTCATCTTATGCTTGTATGTTGATGATATCCTTATTTTAGGATCTTCACTGGAATTGATAAATAACACTAAGAATTATTTATCTAACCAGTTTGACATGAAAGACCTAGGTGAAGCAAATCTTATCCTAGGAATGCAAGTATGCAAATGCAAAGAGGGCTATACTCTATCCTTAGCACATTCAATTGAAAAAATGCTAAAAAAGTTTGAGTATTTTGACAAAAAATCTGCTCTTACTTCTTATGATAGTAATATTATTTTAAAAAAGGATGAAGGATCATCTATAGAACAACATAGATATTCAAAAATGATAGGATATCTTATGTACATAACAAATAGGACCAGACCCGATATTGCATTTGTTGTTGGGAGACTAAGTAGATACACTGGTAACCCAAATCAATCACATTGGACTGCACTGGACAAAGAATTTAGATATCTTAAGGGAACTCTAGATTATAAATTTTATTATACTAGACACCCTGATATCATAGAAGGTTACTTAGATGCAAATTGGATAACTGATTCACATGATTTAAAATCCACTACTGGATATATTTTTACCCTAGCAGGAGCTGCGATCTCTTCGGGATCATATAAACTATCATAGCCAGGAGTACAATGGATTCTGAAATGATAACTTTGGACACTACCTGTATAGAAGCCGAATGGCTTAGAAATCTTATTATCCATATATATGATATACATATTTTTGTACCTATTTTTTTATGCTAAAGAACTCCTAAAAGCATGATCTTGTGAATTCTAAGATAAACATGTACTTGCAGTTGCGTTTCAAGAAATTAAAAGAGCCTAAAAATATGTTGTTCTTGACTATAAAAGTCATAAAAGAACTTACATATCTCTTGACGAAGAGTCTGTTTACTCTTGACAAAGAGTTTGTCTAGGACATTGATCCTAGAATCATCGAAGGGGATGGAGTTAAGCCCATTGTATAGTCACCAGCAGTGGCAACTCATCCGAGTCTGACTGAAGATCCCAAGAAACTGGTTCAATGGATAGAAACAAACTGGACTAGGTGACTATTATGGAACACTGACCCTGAGATTAAGTTCTCTTTAAAATAAAAGCCCAAGAGGCTGTACATGTGTACATTGATGCCCCATCCCTATGGTGACAGTGTTCCTTGTGTAATATGGATAGGGTGAGTTCAAACTCTTAATAAGTCCAAGCTGATATACAGGGTTGATTCCTATCACCAACCCTTGAGGACTTACCTATATGATAGGTCGTGAGGGCCGCGACTATAGGACAGGGCGATCCTAGACAACTCTCATGAATGTGTAAAAGTGCGCATGGCCAATCAAACACGCTACCCGATAGACCTAAGTACATCTAGCGTACAATGTGTGCTATTTTCTGAGTCTGGTTCAAGAAAACTGATTCAAGGCGTAGTCCCTCAAGCTCTTCTGCAGACAAAGATAATAGTCACTACGTGAGATTCAAGGCTGTAGTCCATCTCATTTATGCATAGTATTCAACTGTCCAGAAATTCTCTTACTCTTTTTATCTCTTGTTTCTTTCCTTCTACTACCTTGGAACTTGACCTTTTGGGGGGGGGGGGGGGGGGGATTGTTAGCAACATATGTTGTTTTGAGCAAAAGCTCAAGTCCAATTTTCATTTAATCCCACATCCTCCTCATTTATTTTGACCTTTATAAACCCAATAAATTGGTAACGTTTGACATCTTAAATCATATCCAGATACATTGTATCACATGTTTTTTATTTGAATTATTTGCAACGTTTAATTCTTTATTGGTTGGATTAAATTGCTTTCAATCTCCATTACTCCATGACCGTTAGAGAAAAGTCTATATATTGAGGCCTATTTCAATACTTCGGTACACACCAAAAAAATTCTTTTACGAATACTCTATTCTCTAATCTCTTCTTTTCCGATCCGAGCTTTCCGTTCTTCGTTGTTACTCTGGGCAGAGCTAAGTCGGGGTCACTCTCTCCAAGTCGTGTGCGGCAAAGAGACCCCGGTGGAGCGGGGATTTTACCACTAGGAGCGTTCGGATCCATTCTGCAGATAGACCTGGACTAACTCTTAGGGCAATGCTACGTGCGCGACTTCCCCGGAGGCCGGTAACATTTACGTAATTTATTTTCTATGCAGATTTTTAAGTGAAGAATATTGAAGAAATTCCAACAATAAACGACAAAAAATATGATGAATTAACAATAATTTAATAATTATAGAAGTTTACGTGTTTCATATTGTAAATAACGCTGCCACAATATCTACAACTAAAAAAAGAGTTAACAATTTTTATTTTTATTTTCACGACAATCTAACAAAACAAAACTAGAGATTAATTAACTTCTTGAAGTAGCTATGTATTGTGTATAACAAAGTTAAGATCGAAAGGAATACATGGATGGATATGCATAGCCAACATTTTATTACAATATATACGGTTAAGAGTATAGTATTAATTTATTTGATAGATATATGCTTTCAGAACGTCTTACAGTTCATTATTGTCTGTGATATGATTACTTGTTTACATATTTTCTTTATTGTTCCAGCATTACTTTCTATTTTGTATTTCCATCTTACTGTTCTTATAACTTTTATCAATTTAATGGAACTATTGTCGGTTTATATGCTTCGCTAAATTGAAGGATGTGAATTTTTATTAAGGAACACGTGATGGGATTTTAAAATGTACTAGCAGGTTTTATATAGACTAGTTACATAGGTTTGTGCTTCTGAAATTATCAGAAAAAAGAGAGGGAAAACATGTTACAATTCCAAAAGATGCTGAAGTAAGAGAGAACCAAATTTAGATTGTTCATGTTATGTATAACACAAACTTCTCTACACAACTTCTCTGAAACTACACTATGAAGAAATATGACTAACTAGTCATAATGAAAGTGAGTTTACTACTTACTGTAATGAAACTCTACATTCCTGAAATGGAAGAACTTGATATATACCTGCTTTATTTTATATAATGGAACTCTGATATCACATGATCATCCATGATGATTGGAATTTTCATAACTTTCTGATCGTGTATATTGGGCCAATACTTGGCCCAGTATATTCTGATGATGTAGGAAACGGAATGTGATCCGAGTTGAGCCATGATCTATGATATTAGATTGAGCTCATATGCCTTAAAATTGAAATTCCTGGTCTAGATCAATTCCCCTTAACTATACATTATGTTCCCACTTTCTATCCGACGTGGGACTAAACTACCTACTCCATGTGTGTCAACTATAGAAGCATACCCTACTTTTGTCCAAAAATGCCAGATAACCTCCTCCTATAACAGTCAAGTAACAAGCAGAAGGCTTTTTGAGCATCATTAGTAGTTGGGACTCTCAAATGCAATTTGGAGTCCAAAATTTCAAAAAAAAAAAGAGGTAAATATAGAAATGGTTGGATTTGTATGAGAATAGTAGGGAATGATAAAGTGAGCTCCGGTTCCAAAAAATGTGTAGGAAAAAAATAATATAAAGTCTAAAATCTTGAAAGTTGGGCTCCAAACTAGAACTTACTATTCTACAAAACGAGTTCCTACAATCTAAATCTAGAATCTAGAAAATCGTATGGGCCTTACTAATGATGCTCTTATAATAAAGCCAACCCTACTACAAATAAGATGACTCAAATGAATATAATTATATGTATATGTTCATGTTAAGCAAATTGGGTTTGTTCAGCTATCTTTGTTGTACTCTTTTCTGAATAAGAAAAGAATATGGTCCTCAGTTTCAGTTGGTAGTTTTCTTGGACCTGTATCACTTTGATGATGGCCCTATCAGAAAAGTGGTTCTGACTTATTATGGAACACTTTGTTGAAAATAAATTTGATTTTGTTCCCGTAATTTTTAGCCCACGAATTTATCTGGTCCAATATCTATTAGGTTCGTTTTTATCATTGGGTCTTTTTGGAGCTTACTCCAATTTCTAACATGTTTTATCTTTACAACTCTTTATGTAAATATTAAATTATCTGCGTTTTAAAGATACTCAAATATTAGTTATAAAAAAGTCTAGAATAATTCTTAGACATATTTTGAGTAAAAGTGTCTACTCTTCTAAAAGTTCTAAAGTCCTATAGTGCCATAGCCAAAATTTTCATCTAGCAGACACAACGCTTACTATTAGAAATAAATTAATTATAATAAATTTATTTATAATTTAAAAAATATTAAATATTAATACTAATTGTCATGTACATAAAATATAGCTAGGTGTTTTCATTGTTAACGACATCCAATACGTCTTCTCAATATATGTCATCAAATAATCATTTATCATCTTATCTCCCAATCGGTTACATAATGAAGTCTTGATAATTGTTATTGTAGAAAATATTCTCACTACTTCTTGTGGTTTATATTACGTTGAGAGGCCAATGAAAACGTATGCGTATTATTAATTACGTAATGAGTCCCAATTTTCGTATTTGCAGATATCTGTAGTGGTTAGTATTAGGTCGTGATAGGACATTGATGATACAATATGGCAGATAATGGACTGATACTGAGAACCTTGTTTATATATATATATATATATATATATATATATATATATATATATATGAGGAGGGATCAACATTCCCTCACTTTTGCATCCCCATGATAACACTCATTGGATCTTATTTTAAGTCATCTAATATTTTCAAAAAAAAAAAGTCATCTAATCTTAACCGTTGATTTTTCAATGGTTAAGATTAGATGACTTAAACAAGATCCAACGGATGTGAAAGAGGAGATGCTTAGGAAATGCAAAAGTGAGAGGATGTGGATCTCTCTCTCTCTCTCTCTCTCTCTCTCTCTCTCTCTATATATATATATATATATATATATATATATATATATATATATATATATATATATATATATATTCTCGAAAGTACATCAAGTACAAGATACAATGAACCATAAGTAAGTTAACCCAAATAGTCAAATACTCTATGTGCCTATAATGCATGAAAATGATGGACTCATATATGCACTTATAGTTTCCAAATTAAATTCATTCATAAATTCGGTGCAAAAAAAAAAATAACATGGAACTTTGGTGGCGACGTAATACAACTGACATATCAAATTAAGGCTATATCAGCAACAACTGTTATACATCCTTAGATTATTCTTTCAATTAATCCTTCATTTAAAAAAATAATTGCAAGCCAAGAGAAATGGTTTCAAGCCTTCGTTAATTGCTTAACCCTAAGTTACCGCAAACATCATGCAAGAAATGCATGCATATTATTAATTACACAAACATCTCTTCTCCATCCCAAAGCCAATGGAAACCATGCATATTTACTAACTACTATAAATAAATAAAATTTAAAACAATTATACTATTTGGCTCCCAAAATATTTGGGTGATGTCATCTTCCATTATGTGGCATCTGATATGACAGCTAACATAATAGCTGACAGGACAAATTTTAACCCAAAAAAATTAATTACCCCAAAGTTTTAATGTTAATGTTAATATTAACATTAATGTTAATGTTAATGTTAATATTATATTAATTTAATTTTAATGTTAATGTTAATTTTAATGTTAAGGTTAATCGTAATGTTAATTATCATGTTAATTTAATATTAATTTTAATTTTAATATTGATTTTAATGTTAAATTTTGTTATGTCAGCTGCCATATCAGCAACCATGTCATATGCCACATAATGGGAGATGGCATCACCCAAATATTTTGGGAGCCAAATAGCATTTTTGATTTTAAAATTTTGAGCACTATGAACAAAATTTAAAATTTCAGGGGACGCAGCTGCAGCCGTCAAGACCACCTACCTATACCCCTGAGAACAAATACTAGAAAGTTTAGTGCTATAATAAACTTTCCTTTTACTATCAACCTTCTCTTCCATCAAAATATTGTCTCTATATTTCTTCCTCTCCAAGTTAACAAAATATTACCAAGACAAATGTTATTTCCAACAAAGTAGTATTAATTAGGCAAAGACTGCTTTCGATGTCAGAAGACATCTTTCCAAGTCCCTTCCCTCAACAAAAGCAATTATGCCAATTAGAGCATCAAGATGACGGATTTTCTAGTCGCTAAAAGAAAATATTGAGCCACAAGATGATGCTTCGTTATCTCAAGCTCAAAGTAAGATGTTTAAAATTAACTTAAAAAAACAGGGACAAGTTCCTCTTTTATAACGAAAGATTTATCCCAATGTTGATCGTGCTCAGTAGGGAAGTCCCAAGAAATAAAGATGAAGTTTTTGAATAAGACGTAGTAGTCTCGAGATAGAGAATATATGCAAATATAAAGGACGGAAATGACATAAGAGGATGAGGTGCATCATATAGTAAGGAAGAAGCTTAAAGAAGGATACATGACATGAGATACAGATACCATCTGTATCCCTTTGTGTGGTGTTGTAGCCCAAGAAGACGCATAAAGTAGATCAAACTGATATTGTTGCATTTTGAAGATTTTTTTTGAGATGTCCGACGATACGCACGGGACTTTAAGTGCACGCTGCATTGCATGTCTGTTGGGCCCACTGCCCCCAACTCCCACCAACTAAATGGAAGAAATAATACGCCCTTGTGGCTCGATCCACTGATCTTCTGTCACCCAGCTGGGGTCTTATACATCTTCTCGGTAACCACAAGAGAATAATTTGGAACACATATATCCCTATAACTTTTAGTAAGGAGAGACAACCAAGAATAGTTCAAGGAATCTGATTGGTGAGAAATAGAAGGGTATGTATAGTCTCAAGTACATAGTGACATCGTCTCTCTGCGAGACTATCTTTCTGATGTTCATGCTGACAAGAGAACCGAGACAATGTCCCCTAAGAAGCAAGAAAATCTCTGAACTGATGCTTATGTATATCCCCCTGAATCTGAGTAAATTTTTTTGATCTTGCGAGAAAACTGAATGGCAACCATCGTAGCAAATTCAAGATCGTCAGACTTTTAAGAAAGCATGGAGATCCATGTGTTGCAAGTACAATCATCGATAAAGATAAACATAATATGGGTTCCACCCTCTGAAATATTATGAAAGGTCGGGTATCCAAATGTTCGAGCGGATCAAGTTTAATGAAAAGGAAGAGATATGCTCACAATAAAGAAATATACTGGCTATTTGCTTGCCCAACTTACAACCAGTACAAGGAGTTATCTAAAGCGCCAAAAAAAGGTAAGAACTACAGGCAAGACAACGACATATGTCCAAGACGTCGATGGCCAAGTGTCACAGGCAGAAGGAATGGGGGTGTCAAGGCGGTTAAGTGCCGAAGAGGGACGAGAGGGAGTAGTCTATGTAGTAGAGATCGTGATTTTGATGTATGTAGCCAATTTGTTTTCATTGCGAGTTTCGTACACTGAGCATGAGGACGATATAAAGGTAATAAAGTATTGTATGTCGGTCAACTGAGATAATGAAGAGATTCATCAATAGCTTGGGAACATAGTAAACTCGCAAAACGAAAAACCGAGGTATGTCGGACAGGTTTAAACCAATGCCGAAATTTACCATTTATTTGCTTGCCTTGAGTGCTAAAAAAAGAAGAGAAAAAAAAAAGAGAAAAAAAAGGTGCTTAGCTAGTGCACAACTCCAATAAACTAATAATGTGATGAATGATTCAAAGTGGATCTGCAAACAAGTTTTGAAAATTCCTTTTGAGTTTGACAGATTAAAACTTTCAAATAAGCAACAACTTGGACATTTACAGTGAGATGGTACGTAGCTTGACTTGGGCCTTTGATAACAACAGCTATATATTGCATACAACATGTTAATGTTCACTGGACTGGATGACTTTGAACATTTGTAGAAAGAGCCAAATCGAAAGGCTTTGGATGATCAAGCAACTAAGACTAGACCCGCCTCCTAAATTTGTATTGCAAATAGAGTTCAGACCACCTATGAGAAAGAAAGAAGAAACCACCTCTACCAATCTTCTTGTCCAACAAAATTAACCCCAGAAAAAAGTATAGAAAAACTAGTAATAACAAAAATTTGGTAAACATTAAAATAAACACAGAAGAATCAGGTACTAAACAATAAAACGACAGGAAATCATGATGCATTAGATATTTAGATTGGACAAGAGTGGTTGGTTGAGGTCTCTTCCCAATCCTTTTCTCAACTGTTGAAAATCGTGATGCATTCAGAGGACTTCTCTGCATTAAAATTCGCGGTTAAGTCCATGTCTCGTGTTTAACTCAAGTAGATCTATTTGGCCTCTTGCCAGATCAATATGGACAATATCTGCCTCAAAAAAACGAGTGAATCCTGGATAAATCAAACATACACACCAATCCTGGATAAATACATAAAACCAAACATACACATCAATCCTGGATAAATCAAACATACACACCAACCCTGGATAAATACATAAAACCAAACATACACACGAATTCTGGATAAATCAAACATGCACACCAATCCTGGATAATTCAAACATACACACCAATCCTGAATAAATACATAAAACCAAACATACACACGAATCCTGGATAAATCAAACATACACACAAATTCTGGATAAATACATAAAACCAAACATACACACCAATCCTGGATAAATACATAAAACCAAACATGCACACTTCAGCTTCATATGATTTCGTCGTCCACATCAAATCAAGGGAAGAGAGGCTGCAAAAACACCTTTATCGTTGTCTACCACAAGGAGTAGCATTCA